>CM061134.1:178702184-178750456 GCA_030789695.1 Scilla litardierei
TTGTGATCTGATTCCCCGGATTTGGTTTTGGATGATGAGCAAACATAAATAATGTATACTAACTTATTTGTGAGCGCAGTTATGGAGATCGTCGCCAAAATACCACGTTCATCAAAAGCGACTTCTCAAGACTTCTCAATACGCGTGATCGTGTGCCTGGAGCTTCGTTGAAGCTCAAGGAGCAATATGGAAGTCAAGAGGAATGAAGATTGAAGCTTTGAAGACGGCTCGTAAGCTTTATTTTATAGTCTTCTAGCTTCATAGATTAGAATGTTAAGCCTTGAGTAGGACTTACTTTATAATCTTCATTTCGCTCATATCTTAGAGCTAGGATATTCATAGAAGCCATTAGAAACTTTCCCGAAGCCTATCGCTTCTTCCCTCGGCTTCGAGTGCATGTTAGTTGGTTCAAGAAGAGTCACCAACCGACTAGATGACGATCTAGTCGGTCGGCAACTCTACATGAACCGACTAGTTTGTCTTCTCTATTTTCAGCTCTTTTCATGACTACAGTTAGTCGGTCAAAGAAGAGTCACCGACCGACTAGATGACGATCTAGTCGGTCAGGAGTCCTTCTCAGACCGACTAGTTGTGTACAGTCATTTTCAGCCTGAGCTACTATTTCGAGTTAGTCGGTCTAAGAACGTTTACCGACCGACTAGTTGAGAAACTAGTCGGTCAGCATTTGTTCTTAAACCGACTAAGTCATCTTGAAGTCAACCTATTCTATTTCGACGTTAGTCGGTCAAAGAACATTCACCGACCGACTAGTTGTGAAACTAGTCGGTCGGCAAGTCTTCTTAGACCGACTAGTTGTCTTTGCCTGTACTTCGACTTCTTGGCTGTTCTATCGTTAGTCGGTCTACGTTGTATCACCGACCGACTAGTTGATGAACTAGTCGGTCAGTGATCCTTCTTTGACCGACTAGTCTGGTTCAGAATAGAGCCGTTGGGATTCTTTCAAACTCGATTTCTCTTGCCCCTTTAAATAGAATCCTGATTCGTTTGAAGAGGGGTTAGAGGTCCTATTTCCAAGCAATTTCAGACCTAAGAGAAGAGCTCTCCCAAGCTATTTCAAAGCTCTCTCTCCCTCACAAGAATCTCTCCCTCAACACCTTGAGCCCTAATTCCTCAAGAGAGATTCTCTTCTTTGTGAGCTTCTCAAGCCAAGAGCTTGATTCAAGTCACCATACTCCACCCTAGGCTTCCTTTGCTGGTCATCTTCTTGAAGCTAGGGTTTGGTGGCATCATCTTCCTCAAAATCCCTCCTTGCCCTAATTTGGTAAGATTCACTCAAGGCATAGGGTTTTGTAAGGTAAGAGTTTATTTCATTTCAATCGTATTTGAATTGTGTCTCTCGGTTGTGAGAGAGGTTGTGATCCCGGTTTGTGGGAGTCACATGTCTTTTGTATGATTTGACTTGTGAAGGTTGTTCACAAGTATTTCATAGTGGAAATCTTGAGTTAGGGTTGCTAACTCAAGTATCCGGAGGGGATCCGGGTGGTTGGGACGTAGGATCACCGGGAACAAGTCGGGGAGACTTGGGTGGATCCGAACCCAGTAATATTGTTTGTTTGCGTATGTTTTAATTCTTGTTGATAGTTGTTTAATTCCGCATTGTCGTTTGTTTCTTGCACAATAATTAGGAATAACTATCTTGATTATTTTAAGTACTATTCACCCCCCCTCTAGTACGTGTGCAGTAGCTACCACAGGGCACAACAATTGGTATCAGAGCCAAGGTTAAAGCTACAAGTTCAAAGCTATGACGAACAACGACTACAACGTCTTCAAGAACCGCGATGGAGCTTCTTCAGTTATGGAAGGACTATCCTCCGTCAGGCCTCCACACTTCAACGGTACCAACTACGGGTACTGGAAATGCCGGATGCAAATTTTCCTCCGGAGCGCTTCACTATGGAGAGCCACCATGACGGAGTATGTCGAGCCTTCCGAAGAAAATTTCGCGAAGTGGACACCTGCGGAGGTCGCCGCGGAAGTTGCCAATGCCAAGGCAATGAATGCCTTGAATTGTGCGTTGGAGCCCGAGGATTTCAACAAGATATGCACATGTAAGAGTGCATATCAAATATGGAACCAACTCCTCATATTGCACGAAGGATCGAGTACGGTAAAAGATTCTAAACTCGTCGTTGCTAATAAAGAATTTGAGTTGTTTCATATGGAGCAGGGCGAAACCATGAAGGAATATTACGCTCGCTTCGTGGATATATCAAACGACTTGGAAGCTCTTGGGAAGACCTACACCCAAAAGGAGAAAGTCTCGAAGATAATCGATGGACTTCCTTCTTGTTGGGAGAAGCGTACCTACGCCATCGAGGAAGGTAATGACATGAATAAATATACCGTCGTACAACTAATGGGTACCTTGTTGTCTTATGAGGTACGCAAGGAGAGTAAGATCCGGATGAAGGAAAAGATGAAGGCGTACTTGAAGCAAGACGAGCCAAAGAAAAAGGCAATTGCATTCAAGGCCGCTCCATCTACCGATGATGAAGATTCGGAAGAAGAAGAGGACGAAGAAGTGGACATGGAAGCATTGGCCAATATGGCAAAGAAATTCATCCGATTCTTCCGACAAGGTAAGTTGAATTGTAAATCTAAATTTATTTCGACTAATGTTTCTACTCCCGTGTGTTACAAATGCAACAAGCCAGGACATATCAAGCCGGATTGTCCTCTCTACAAACATAAGGGGAAGTGGAAGGCATCCAAGCACGACAAGTCAAGAAAGCACAAGAAAGGGCTTGTCGGCACTTTCACCGACTCCGACTCCTCAAGTGGAGAATCGGACGATGAAAGAGTGGAGATTGCACACACGTGCTTCATGGGAAAAGAGGATTGTGATGAAGAGACTTCCTCCGATGAAAGCGAGGATGGAAGCGAAGATGGAAGCGAGGATGAAGGCGAAGAGGTAACCAATGATGAACTTAGAATAGCCAATGAACAACTTTGGAATAAATTTTCTAATATGGCTACTAAGTTTATGAAGACTAAAAATGAATTAGATAGTCTTAAAAACTCGCCTAAGCCTTTCATCGTCAACAACGACACCGTTGTTGATGGGTTGAGAAATGAGATTGAAAATCTCAAGTCTCAACTTAAGCATGTTCATATCGAGGATTCGGATGAACATGTGATAGCGGATTTGACGTCTCAAATCTCAACTTTGAGTATTGAGAATAAAAATCTCAAGTCACGTGTTTGTGCTCTCACATCGCAAGTGTCCACTTTGGATGCTTCTTTGCATTCTCTCACCGAGAAGCATGAGAGCACATTAGGCCGAATTCATGAATTCAACAAAGGTAAGGGCAAGTTGGATGATATCCTAAATGACTTACTTCCGGCCAATCATCACATTGGTTTGGGGTATAAGATGGGAGAGTCATCCAAATCGTCCGCCACCTTTGTTAGGCCCTCTTCCGATGCTTCTACTAGTGGAAGTAAACACGTCATGGGTAGATCTTCTACCAATGGTGCTTCCGCTAGGAACACGCCCCCTTTTGGAAAGAAACCCACTTTGGGTGGACCTCCAAAGAAGGGTCATGCTTACATGTATACCATGCCACGTAGGAACACACAACCTACCCCACATGTTAGCACAAATGATGATTTTTATGCTCCGCATTCACGAGCACGTGCACACCATGTGAGACACACTCATGCACGTGTTCCTCCACATTCATATGTTCATCCTCATTCTCATATGAATAATTATCATCATGCACCATTGCATCGAATTCCATATGCTTACCCACGACATGCATCACATAGAAACCAACAACATATGCATGTTCCCAATAGGATTAGGACTCCCAAGACATACACCATTTGGGGTCCGAAGAACACAAGCATGCATAATAAGAATTTGTATGTGAAATCGTTTATTAATGATGTTATCTTGAATGATGATTATGTTGGGAAATCAAGCTCCTCGTGGACTTGGTTTCCGAAGGGTTAGTTTCCTTTGACCCTTCATTGCTTGGTACCATAAGTTTAATTTCATTTTATGGGTACCAAAGCAATTGTGGTTTGTATGGGTTACATTTAATTTGAATTTAGTTAGCTAAATTTATTGCCTAACCCATAGGATCCAAAAGGATTTTTGGATACCAAAATGATATTCTCTAGATTAAATCCACCATGAGATACCAACCCTACCAACTCCGTGATTTGCAATGATTTTCATTCGATTGGAGTTGATGGTGCTTGAATGATGCACCAAAGTAGGGGGAGCTTAATGTTGTAAGTATTTTCATACTTTTGAGTCACATTGGTATCCATTGGTAGAATATATTACGATTGGTATCATTTTGTTTCATTTGGTATGCTAGATTAGTGTATGCCATTGTTATATGATGTTCTATCTATTTTTGGCATAATATTCTTGCATGCTACATTTGGTATGCACATCGGATTATTTTTGTCTCTGATGTTGATTTCGTCGTTCGACGATTTTATGGATTTAATAGAATTCTTTCTATGGAAACATAGAATTGTTTTCCATGCATTCTATTGATTTTGGAGAGTATGTTCCAAAACTCAATAAGTAAAATCGATTTGAGTTTTTGATGATTTCGGATTTCGTTTTTCGCCTATGGCTTGATGATTTCGTATTTCGATTTTCGCCTATGGCTTGGTGATTTCGTTTTCCGATTTTCGCCGATGATTTTATGATTTCGGCTTTCGATTTTCGCCTATGGCTAGATGATTTGGTATTTCGTATTTCGCCTATGGTTTGATGATTTCGGTTTCCGATTTTCGACTTTGGTCTCCTTGACACGCTTTGCTTTTATTCGGTATTTTGTATTTGATATTTTGCATTGATGTTATTTTGGACCTTGGTCGTATTCTTCGACTCCCATGCGTTAATTTTAAGCCATTGTTTTTGTCTCCTCCCGCTCTTTTTGCTAATGCCAAAGGGGGAGAGATATAATAATGTGCTAATTAATAATTCAAAGGAATTTACCATGAATCTAATTTGATGTGTTAGATTCAGGGGGAGTGAAGATAAAAAATGGATTTTGATCCTATATGTCCAACACTAGGATTCATATTTTATATTTCCCTTGCTGCTTGATGCATATGAACATTATTGAATATGGAACTAACGTGTCATCAATGCAGGGGGAGTAAGTAAATTTCAATTGAATCATTATTATTGATTATTATTTATGATTGGTTTGTCATCACCAAAAAGGGGGAGAATGTTGTGATCTGATTCCCCGGATTTGGTTTTGGATGATGAGCAAACATAAATAATGTATACTAACTTATTTGTGAGCGCAGTTATGGAGATCGTCGCCAAAATACCACGTTCATCAAAAGCGACTTCTCAAGACTTCTCAATACGCGTGATCGTGTGCCTGGAGCTTCGTTGAAGCTCAAGGAGCAATATGGAAGTCAAGAGGAATGAAGATTGAAGCTTTGAAGACGGCTCGTAAGGTTTATTTTATAGTCTTCTAGCTTCATAGATTAGAATGTTAAGCCTTGAGTAGGACTTACTTTATAATCTTCATTTCGCTCATATCTTAGAGCTAGGATATTCATAGAAGCCATTAGAAACTTTCCCGAAGCCTATCGCTTCTTCCCTCGGCTTCGAGTGCATGTTAGTTGGTTCAAGAAGAGTCACCAACCGACTAGATGACGATCTAGTCGGTCGGCAACTCTACATGAACCGACTAGTTTGCCTTCTCTATTTTCAGCTCTTTTCATGACTACAGTTAGTCGGTCAAAGAAGAGTCACCGACCGACTAGATGACGATCTAGTCGGTCAGGAGTCCTTCTCAGACCGACTAGTTGTGTACAGTCATTTTCAGCCTGAGCTACTGTTTCGAGTTAGTCGGTCTAAGAACGTTTACCGACCGACTAGTTGAGAAACTAGTCGGTCAGCATTTGTTCTTAAACCGACTAAGTCATCTTGAAGTCAACCTATTCTATTTCGACGTTAGTCGGTCAAAGAACATTCACCGACCGACTAGTTGTGAAACTAGTCGGTCGGCAAGTCTTCTTAGACCGACTAGTTGTCTTTGCCTGTACTTCGACTTCTTGGCTGTTCTATCGTTAGTCGGTCTACGTTGTATCACCGACCGACTAGTTGATGAACTAGTCGGTCAGTGATCCTTCTTTGACCGACTAGTCTGGTTCAGAATAGAGCCGTTGGGATTCTTTCAAACTCGATTTCTCTTGCCCCTTTAAATAGAATCCTGATTCGTTTGAAGAGGGGTTAGAGGTCCTATTTCCAAGCAATTTCAGACCTAAGAGAAGAGCTCTCCCAAGCTATTTCAAAGCTCTCTCTCCCTCACAAGAATCTCTCCCTCAACACCTTGAGCCCTAATTCCTCAAGAGAGATTCTCTTCTTTGTGAGCTTCTCAAGCCAAGAGCTTGATTCAAGTCACCATACTCCACCCTAGGCTTCCTTTGCTGGTCATCTTCTTGAAGCTAGGGTTTGGTGGCATCATCTTCCTCAAAATCCCTCCTTGCCCTAATTTGGTAAGATTCACTCAAGGCATAGGGTTTTGTAAGGTAAGAGTTTATTTCATTTCAATCGTATTTGAATTGTGTCTCTCGGTTGTGAGAGAGGTTGTGATCCCGGTTTGTGGGAGTCACATGTCTTTTGTATGATTTGACTTGTGAAGGTTGTTCACAAGTATTTCATAGTGGAAATCTTGAGTTAGGGTTGCTAACTCAAGTATCCGGAGGGGATCCGGGTGGTTGGGACGTAGGATCACCGGGAACAAGTCGGGGAGACTTGGGTGGATCCGAACCCAGTAATATTGTTTGTTTGCGTATGTTTTAATTCTTGTTGATAGTTGTTTAATTCCGCATTGTCGTTTGTTTCTTGCACAATAATTAGGAATAACTATCTTGATTATTTTAAGTACTATTCACCCCCCCTCTAGTACGTGTGCAGTAGCTACCACAGGGCACAACAGTAGGAGTTTTTCGGCCGTTGGGAAGTCGGAGGAGATGAAACGACAGCGAAAATGGCGAGATCGGGCGAGAGGAACGAACGGGTGGGGGGGATATTTATAGGGTTTAAGTCGAACCGATCGGGTGAGTTGTCACCCGATCGGTTGACTTTTAGGTCTAGATTTTTAGCTGAAGAAACGCTACAGGCGAACCGGTCGGTTGATAACTCACCCGATCGGTTGGCCACTCCACAAATTTTTTCGGAAGTTTGGTACAGCTCACCCGGTCTGTCACCCAATCGCTCTACGTATCAACCAATCGGTTGATCATTTCCCAAAAATTCCTGAGGATTTAGCCCAGTTCACCCGGTCTGTCACCCGGTCTCACATGCCTTCACCAGATCAGTTGACCAATTCCCCAAAATTTCCGAGACTTCTGCCCAGTTTACCCGGTCCATCACCCGGTCTCGGCTGGCTTCACCCGATTGGCTCGTTGAGTGACTGATACGGCCGGCAGCTGAAACATCCCAACCGATCGGGTGAGGTTTCACCCGATCGGTTAGGGCCTTGTTTTCTGCAAAAGTGCACAAACATCCTTGGTCCCTCAACGAAAGTTCTTGCGGCTGGATTTATTTATTAAAAATAGACAAAACAAAGTTAAAAATAATTCTAAAAATGGAAACAAAGGGTTTAGAGCATGGGTTGCCTCCCATGAAGCGCTTTTGTTTAACGTCGTTAGCTCGACGCCCGTTGATGATGTTCAAGGTGGGCGATACGGGTGATGCCCAAAGTATGGCATCGTTTCAGCTTCTCCCTTTGTTGCAGTCGGTGGTGACAAGAGAACTTACTCGACCACTCTCCCTTGGTCGACGGGGTCCGGAGGCTTCTCCTTCATATTGGCGTCCTCCGCCACTCGTTTGAGGATACAGACCTCATTCCCGGCGAGCCCCATGGGATCTTTGCCTTTTCTCCTCGTAGGAGGAGCTTTTGGGAATCCGGGAGGGATCACATGTCAGGCGACTGCCTCATCAGCAACTTCTTTCTTTGGGGAGCCAACTTGCTCTCCAAGGTCTCCCAAGTGGTCGGGGGAATTTCTCGATAGAATTTCCCAAGAGCTTGCCTCTACAGCTCTCTCTTCTTCCATCTCCAGTGCAATGATACTAGGATCATCCGGAGGATCGGGGTGCTTCATCGACAACCCCAAGTCGAATTCGACTCTTTCTTGGCCGACGTTGAGTGAAAGCTTCCCATTCTTAACGTCTATCAAAACTCCGGCGGTTGCCATAAAGGGTCGTCCAAGGATAATAGGGGTGTCCTTATCTTCCGGCATGTCCATCACCACAAAATCAACCGGTACTTGTACTCCTCTCACATCAATGGGGAGGTCGTCAACTACTCCCACAGGGTATTTCACCGAACGGTCAGCAAGTTGTAATGTCATGTCGGTGGGCTCCAAGTCTCCCATCCGTATTCTCTTGTACAGCGATAGGGGCATTAAGCTGACGCTCGCTCCTAGATCGACGAGCGCCCTCTGGATTTGCACTTCCCCAATAGAGCAAGGGATGGAGAAACTTCCTGGGTCTTTGAGCTTGGGCGGGTTTGTGCGCTGTATGAGGGCACTGCACTCCGCCGTTAATACGACCTTCTCCTTTCTGGATCCCCGTGTCACCAAGTCCTTTAGAAATTTGGCATCTGAGGGAATTGTCTCGATGGCCTCGAGGAAGGGGATTTGTAAGCTCAGATCTTTCACCATGGCAAAGAATTTTCCATACTTCTCATCAATCTTGGCTTTGGCAAGCCGTTGTGGAAAAGGCACAATGGGCTTGAATACTTTGAGGTTCCCTTCCTCATCCTTTTTCTTCTCCTCTCTATGAACTCCCTCCGGAGTAGTTGGCTTTGGCGACGAAGCACCGTCGTCATTTAATTTCTTAATTAGTCGTTCCATGACCAACGGTGCTTTCGGTCCTTTGGCGTGCACTCTCATGGGTATTTGCATTCCGCTCCTCAAGACGATGGCGGACACGTTCTCATGCTCATGCGTGAGCGCCATGGTCCGATTTATCCCCCTTGGTTTCACCTTAGGCTGTGGCGGTAATAGATTCTGCGGTCTCTGAAGGTTCGCCACTTGTAACCCCAGCTGGGTCACCTGATCAGTGAGGACTCTATGTCCCATCTCCAGCTTCAGATTTATCTTCTCTTGGTTGGCGATGTATTGAGTCAGGAGGGACTCAACCGGAGAGATGGCCCTCTGCTGGCCATATTGTTGCTGGGCGGGCTACTGATTCCTTGGAGTGTATTGTTGATTTTGATGTGGAGGTTGTTGCTGCTGAAACTGCTACTGCTGAAACTGCTGCTCGGGCTTAGCCGGCTGATATATCTGTTGTTGTTGCTGCTGTGTCGGCTGCTGATAAGGTGCCCAGTAGCTAAGGTTTGATGATTCCGGTTGTTTGGAGAGTAGGCCGGGTTGGAGTTAGTTTGTGGTGGAAAAGGCGCATTCCCCGTAGGATTGTAAAATAATGTGCTCGCCTGATCCAACGGTGGTGAGATGTCACCACCATCGAATTCTCCAAAAACTTCAGATTCCATCGCAGCAATCTATTGTGTACCGGCGCCACTGGCGCCTACCATCAATGCGGAGATCTGGGTCGACAGCAAGTCAAACTTGCTGGATAATTTGTCGACGTCCTCGACTCTGTGGATGCCCCCAGATCTAGGTGTGGCTCTCTCGTCACACCACCGCTCATTGTTAGATGCCATATTTTCCAGAATTTGTCCGGCATCTTCTTCGCTTCTTGACATAAAGGACCCTCCAGCCGCGGCGTTCATGGAAGATTTCAAATCGTCCCTCAACCCATTATAGAACAGATTAATGATCTGCCACTTGGGGAGTTCATGGTGGGGACATCTTCGCTGCATCTCCTTGTATCTCGTCCAAGCTTCATGCAAGGACTCGTGGCTGGCCTGGGAGAAGGAGGAGATCTCACTCCTCAGCTTCATGGTCTTCCCCGGAGGAAAGAACTTCGTCAGGAAAGCATTTGAGAGCTTCTCCCAGGTGTTGAATGTATTCGGTTCCTTCCCCCTAATCCACAGCTTGGCCTTATCTCACAGAGAGAAGGGGAACAGCTTCAGTCGGATCGCCTCAATTGTGACACCGTTTATCCGGAAGGTGTCATATTTCTCCAAGAAGAAGTCCAAATGTTCAATGGGGCTCTCCATGGGTGCACCCGAAAATTGATCCTGCTGGATCCACGTCACCAAAGACGGCTTAAGCTCGAAGCTTTGCGCCGTAATAGCAGGAGGACGGATGGCGGAGGTGGACTCGATGGATGGCATCGAGTACTCCAGCAGGGACTTGTGAGGCGGGGTGTTCTACCCCATGGCTTCAGGATCCTCTCTTCTTCGCTTCTCGGCGGCCAAACGCCATAGGGTGGCATTTATCTCTGGATCAACGGGAATCAAGTCGTCGAGACTTCTTGAACTCCTGCGCATGAAAAACAACAAACACCCGTGAAGCGAAAAGTGGGAAAGAAACAGATAAGATAAAAAATAAAAATAAAAATAAGAAAATAAAAAGGAATAAGAAGAATGCGAAAATTATCGCGAGGTAGGGATGAGAGCTAGACACAAGGGTTCATGAAATCCTAAAATAACAAGCACGTTGCCTCCCCGGCAACGGCGCCATAAAGCTTGACGTCCCCCGCTTATGCGCGTGTTTGATGTGTGCAATAATACGATTGGGGGCATGAGATTTAAATATTTGTAACTACAAGCGCACGGTGTTGTAGTGTGGCTTGGGGGTTGAACTCAGGGAGGCGTCGATGTGCTTGTGTCAATGAGGATCAAATTCACCCCATGGGCGAGCTAGCCCGAATCGGATGATGGTTGTCACAGTAAATGGAATGCAAGGGATAAACAATATAAAGGAAAAACCCGGGACTTTGGTTTCCACCCTATCGAGTGATTCTCGCCGATACGGCCTACGGGTAGGATAACGATCGAAATTAGGGTCTAATGGTGAGACGTTGCCGCTAAGAGTGGTACCGGTTCCATGGGCCCGATATTCCGGTCGGTGCCCAGGATGATACGTCGTACTTCTCAGGTTCGGTCAGTGGGCACTCCCGTGTCCATTAACACTGACCGACTCCGGGAGCACTAAGTTTGCAATGATAACTCCCAACGTCTCGTCCTGCCGCTCCCGCGCGCTAGGATTCGACGTCTACGCTAAGGGCGTGAGCTATGGCTAGGGAGTCAACCGCCAAGTTTATTCCCCCTTGGCCCAACGGTCAAAGGCGTTCTTTTTCCTGCCGATGACAATAAAACACCCCGCGTAACCATTAGATTCCTAATCCCTATCGATTTCCTAGTCCTATGGACGCATTGGAAAGAGCCCACGAAGGGGTTTCCACCAAAATCTCAGATTTGGGAACTACTCACACATATTTAGTAAAAAGCGATCTAAAGTAAAATCGACCGTTAGAAACATGAACGGGCGATTGAAAAGCAGTAAGAGCAATGCTAATAACAATATATTAAAGTTTGACAAAGATCGGAAAACTTACAAATATCTGAAAAATTACAGCCGTCAAGAGAGAGAAAAAACAGCAAAAAATAAAAACTCTCGTTTCTGGAAAACCTAGGGGTTCTATTTATAGAATACGAAATCACCCGATCGGGTGAAAAGTCACCCGATCGGGTGACCTGCTTCGTTTCTTCGGCAGCGCAGAATAGAACCCCACCCGATCACCACAGCACGGTCGGTTGAGGCATGAGCTGATCGGTTGGATCTTCGTGCCGTCGGGTGAACCGATCGGTTGATCTCTCCGTGTCGTGGCTTCGGAGAATCGGCCACAGGTGAACCGATCGGGTGAAAGTCACCCGATCAGTTGGCATTCAGCGTCAGAATTCCAGAGAGTTGGGGCATTTGAACCTGTCACCGAACCGACCGGGTGACTTCTTGGCTACTCCAACTTGTGTCCAGGTGGTGCACGCGTGCACCACCCGATCGGTTGGAAATGACCAACCGGTCGGGTGAGGGGCTGAAAGATGCGATCTTCGTTGTTTAACCCCCTGGATCATGCGTGACTCCTACCGTTGCTCCGGGGACTCATGATATCGTCGTTTTATGTCCCCTATGCCAGTAAAATCCTACAAAATAAGAAAAACACGGAAAAGTGAAAGAAAGCAAGAAAACACGAGAAAACGAATATAAGACGGCGGTAAATAACGGAAAAACACGGAAGAAAACGTGCGCAAATATATGAAATATAAACGCACGTCACTTTGCCGGTGCTTGGCTTGTCTCCAAGCTTCTTGAGATTAGCCGTGTCGGCATGTGCAAGCTTTTCTGCGGGGGCCTTATCACGATCATAGCTATGGCTCCCTAGTTCAACATTGTCATCCCCCGAGAGCTGTAGGATCTAAATAAGGCCTAAGGGGGGGTGAATAGGCCTTTGACCAAATTATCGCAAGATAAAAATTAAGCCTAGTTTACAGCATGCAGTTTAGGAATCAGACAATCAAAGCATTCACAGAAGACACAGGATTTAACGTGGTTCGGTCCACATGACCTACGTCCACCCCAATGAGCAATCACTTATACTGTTTCTTTAAGAAGTTACAATCTCCCTTAGATTGGTGCCCCAACACCAACCTGTCAGACCAACTCAAGCTCACCAAAGCCAAAAAGAAACATACAAGTATCACTCCCCAACCCAACTTGCCCCAACAAGTTTGGTCCCCAGAGTCCCAAATAACGAAAGAAATTATATTACAGAAATGCTGATCAAAACATTAATAACTTCACAAATAACAAAGATCAAGAGTTTAGAAAGCTCATTTGTGAAGATCTCTCTGGTTGTCGTCTTTCAGCACATCAGTAGCTTCGCAACGCTTCTTACGGAATGATGATCGGATGTCTGTAGAAGTAGTCGATGTCCCCGTGGAAGTAGTCGGTAGAAGTTCCTCACTCAAAGTGATCTCATTTGCTGCACAAGAGGAACTAGCTGCTCAACTTGCTATCACTGCGTCGGGGATGAAGTCACGGTCGCAACGCCACAAACAGTGCTCAATTTGGATCTCTAGAACACAAGTTATTGATGAAAATGTGAAGAGTGTACATGGGTTTATATAGGATTGAGCTTAACGGGTTTGGTTACTGTTCCAAGGGATCCGCCACGAGGCGGCTCGCGGGTCAAACCCGTGTTAAATTTGCTGTCCGCAAAGTCGGCATGTCGGCAGCCGTCGTATGAACAGTACCGTATGTCGATTTTTCAGTGTATTTCTGACGTATTCCACCGTATTTTGGCATCAGATAAATCCCAAAAATTCTGAAAAAATTCTTAAAAATCCCAGATCCCAATATATACATGTTAGAATTGTTTCACCTCATTTAATCACTTGTAGAAAAAGTTTCTTCTTTGTATACTCTGTATTTCCTCGTATTTCCCCGTATTTTGGCTTCAAACAATTTCCATAATTCCTGAGAAAATTCTCATGATGTTTATAGCCTATGTTTAACTCTAGGGTAGAGTTTCATAGCTATACTCTCTTGTTTGAGCATCTTGCATAATTCCAAATGTAGTTTCAGCCTTGTATCTCTACGTACTTGAGTACGTACATGTGTAACCTGAGCAATCATGGCTATAGGGACCTGTGACACACTTAACAAACAGATTAGAACAGTTCAGTAGGGTTTGTTATCATCAAACATAGGTTAGGATGCTGTTTCCAACAATCTACCCCTTTTGATGAGAACAAACCAGACATTAAGATTACATCAAAAATGTGTGAAGTGTTTGAGTGTGTTGACAAAATGATATGCAAAATGATATGCTCCCCCTATTGACATGCTCCCCCTATCTCTGACATGCACAATCTTAATATTTCTATCCCCCTTTGTTTTCATCAAAAAAATGTATGAAATAGCATATGAGCAATGGAAAATTAAACATTATAAAGCAAAACAAACATGCAAGACATCGATGACCACAATGAATAAATAAGCAATAAGCACTAAGTCATAACTACCATAATTCATCTTCGTGCTCAGGTGTGATGATCAAATGTTTAGTACATATGGAGAGGTAATAAGGAATACAGCCTGTCATAACCATCTTTTCAACTGAATATATGAACATCAAAGATTGAGTTTCCCCTTCTCATGTAATATGAGTTCAAGTTACCAATTCCAAACATGACCGATAAGGATTTTTAAATGTGAAATGGCAGTGCTTGACGGACTTAACACCAACGCTAAAAAATGACATTTATAGCATAAGTTGGATGTCCAAGGGTAGTATCAAGGACATGGATCGTATCCATTTTTCATACGAAGCTCTGTGTATATATTTTGAAGACACTCGTCTTGCTATTCTTTTTATACACGTATATTTTGATGAGAGCTTTTCTTTTTACCCATGCCTTGAAACATCATATCCCATTAAAACATAAATTAGTCCACCAACAACCACTTTTCTTATTCAATATTTCAAATCCATATCAAAAAACATATTGATCTGTGTAAGTGTGATTGGAAGATGAAAAACGTTAGTTACTCATTAATGAATATGACCTAATTAAGCATGTAGTCTTTGAATGCAAGCATTGTTAAGAATATAATATTCAAAATCCATAAGACATATGTTTTGCATTTAAAGCTGTTTCTGATGAAAAGTGCAAAATGAGGAGATAGACAATTCACTTTTCCTTATTTTTTTTATTTTTTTTATTTTTTTTTATTTTTTTTTTATTTTTCTTTTTGTAGCACACCACACAAAAACAATAAAAGCACACCAAATAATATTTTCACTCTAAATATGATCAATAATGCCCAATTCTAGACGTAGATGACAAAAGCGATCTTCTGGCAAAGGTTTTGTAAAGATATCTGCCAACTGAGAATCAGTAGAACTATATTCAATGGATACATCCTCTTTTGCCAAATGATCTCTAAGAAAATGATGTCTTACATCTATGTGTTTTGTACGAGAGTGATGGATAGGGTTGTTAGAAAGATCTATGGCACTCTTGCTATCACAACGAAGAGGGACTTTTCGTAATTCTAATCCGTAGTCAATTAAGGTTTGCATCATCCACAGTACCTGGGCACAGCAACTGCCAAGAGCAATATACTCTGCCTCAGTGGTGGATAGCGCAACACTATTTTGCTTACGGCTAGACCAAGAAACTAAGGATTGTCCCAAAAGAAAGCAAGTTCCACTAGTACTCTTTCTATCAACCAAGCTACCAGCATAATCAGCATCAGCATAGCCAACCAAATTAAGATTACCACAAGAGGGATAACATAGTCCAAGTGTAGGAGTGTGAATAAGATATCGAAAAATCCTCTTAATGGCTATCAAATGTGATTCTTTTGGACAGGCTTGAAATCGTGCACACAAACAGACAGAAAACATGATGTCTGGTCTAGATGCAGTTAAATAGAGTAAGGACCCAATCATACCTCGATAAAGCTTTTGGTCCACATCTATACCTTTGTCATCCTTTTCAAGCTTTGTTGTCGGACTCATTGGAGTTCGCATTGGCTTTGCATTTGCCATCCCAAATTTATTCAACAGTTCTTTTATGTACTTGGTTTGGGAAACATATATGACATCTCCAGTTTGTCTTACTTGAAAGCCCAAAAAGTATTTCAACTCTCCGACCAGACTCATCTCAAATTGATCCTGCATAACCTTTTCAAACTTTTGGCATAACAGATCATTAGTAGTACCGTAAATAATATCGTCCACATAAATTTGAACAATAAGAAAATGATCCTGTTCATGCAAGATAAACAAAGTGTTGTCTGCACTACCCTTTTTAAAGTTATTTTCCAAAAGATATGAACTGAGACGGTCGTACCAAGCTCTGGGAGCTTGCTTCAGACCATACAAAGCTTTTTGCAACTTGTAAACGTGATTTGGAAAACTATGACTTTAAAAACCAGGGGGTTGTTCAACAAAAACATCTTCTTTCAAATAACCATTTAAAAATGCACTTTTCACATCCATTTGCTTCAATTTAAAACCTTTAAAACTTGCAAAAGCCAGCAATATTCTAATGGCTTCTAATCTAACAACGGGTGCAAAAGTTTCATCACAATCAATTCCCTCAATCTGGTTATATCCTTTGGCCACTAATCTTGCCTTATTTCTGATTACATTTCCAGATTCATCAAGTTTGTTTTTGAAAATCCATTTAGTGCCAACAATTGGGTAATTATCAGGTCGGGGCACTAATGTCCAAACATTATTTCTATCAAACTGATTAATCTCATCATGCATGGCCATAACCCAACTTTCATCAGTTAAAGCGATTTCAACGTTGTTGGGTTCAATTTCAGAAATGAAGTCACCATGAATGCATAAGGTACACAAGTTATTGAAAGTGGATCGAGTGCGTATACCTTCCGTAGGAGTCCCCATGATCAGCTCAGGTGGATGATGTGGATTGAACCTGAGCTCTCCTTTTTCCAGTCTATTTCCTTGTGGTACTTCTGGTTCAGCTTCCTTTTGGCCTTCAGATGGTTCAGCTATGTTTTCAGGCTCTGTAGTTTCCTTGTCTGCATCTTCAGCTTCAGTTTCCCAGCAATTTAAAGGATCTATTTCAGCTTCATCAAATTTCACATTAATTGACTCAACAACAGTTAAGGTTCGTTTATTGTAGATCCTGTATGCTTTGCTCCTTGATGAATATCCTACGAACACTCCTTCGTCTGATTTGGATTCAAATTTTCCCAGCTGATCTCCTGTGTTTAAAATGAAACACCTGCATCCAAATACTCTGAAATATGAAATGTTAGGAGTCTTGCCATGCCACAGTTCATAGGATGTTTTGTTCATTAATGGTCTAAGCATAACCCTGTTGCAGACATAGCAGGCTGTATTCACTGCTTCGGCCCAAAAATACATAGGAAGAGAATAATCATTAAGCATGCTTCTTGCCATCTCTTTTAAAGTTCGATTCTTTCTTTCGACCACCCCGTTTTGTTGAGGTGTTCTAGGAGAAGAAAATTCATGTAAGATCCCTTTTTCCAAACAGAAGTTTTCAAAAACAGAGTTTTCAAATTCACCACCGTGATCACTTCTAATTTTCATAATTGAAAGATTTTTCTCATTTGAAACTTGATTACAAAAATTTTGGAAATTTTCAAAGGAATCTGATTTCTTCGCTAAGAAGTAAACCCATGTATATCTAGAAAAATCATCGATCAAAACAAAACAAAATCTCTTCCCATTGAGGCTAGCAACATCAGTAGGCCCAAACAAATCCATATGAATCAATTCTAGGACTCGTGAAGTGGTAACTTCTCGAATTCCCGTAAAAGTGGATCTAGTTTGCTTACCTTTTGTGCATGCAACACACAACTTACCATTCTCGTACTGTTGATGTGGTAAGCCTCGGACCAGGTTTTTATTCTCCAGCTTATGTAGCAACTTCATGCTGGCATGTGATAGTCTCTGGTGCCATAGTATAGCCTCTTCCTCCCTGCCAATCAAACATTTAGCAATTGTCATTTCTTCAATCATTATTATTTTTCCTATTAGCTATGAATAGGGTATTACCTGTGACCGAGTCATAAATTTTACAAATTTTCTCATCAAAAAGTACTTTCATACCTTTGTCACAGAGTTGGCTTATGGAGATGAGGTTGTGTTTGAGATTTTCAACCCAGAGGACGTCAAAAATTTTAAAAGTATTGTTGCCAACAATACCTTTACCCATTACCTTGCACTTGCCGTTGTCCCCTAATGTAACACTTCCTCCTTCTTGCTTCACGAGGCTAAGGAACTTGTCGATGTTCCCTGTCATGTGTCTTGAGCAGCCTGAATCCAAATACCTCTCACACAGTTGTTCCTTAGCCACGCTGAGTCCCTACACATATGAAGAACAAGGTATGTGTGACCTGGGTAGCCAAATAGGTGCACAATGGTTAGTCATAGTACCTTTCGGAACCCATACTTGTTTGAACTTCATGTTTTGGTTCTTATAATGACAATTTCTATATAAATGCTCAAAAGAACCACAGGTATAACATTTGGCGTTCCGTTTCTTTTTCTTGATGTAATGATTTTTCTTTATTATGTTTTCATTATAAACATTTCCAAATCCTAGTCCTTGTTTATCGTTTTTGATTGACTGGTATCCAAGAATGATGTCTAGTGATTTCCTTCCTACACCAAATTTTCTGATACTCAGTTCTAAATCAGAGACTTTGGATTTCAAAAAGATGTTTTCATTTACAAGCATGACACTTTTATTTATAAAACTCTTTCTAACATTATCTTCAATTTTGATTGTAGGTGGGTGATAGCCTTTAGCAACAATTTTCCAAATTTCAAGATCTGAAGAGACTAGGAAAATTTTCATCCTAGCTTTCCAGTAAGCAAAATCAATCCCATTAAATTTGGGTGGTCTAACTGTAGACTGTCCTTCAGCAAATGCTGAATAATATGTATTCATTATGAACTAGACTCAAATGGCCAGGCCTGGTGCTCTGATACCACTTGTAGGATCTAAATAAGGCCTAGAGGGGGGGGGGGGGTGAATAGGCCTTTGACCAAATTATCGCAAGATAAAAATTAAGCCTAGTTTACAGCATGCAGTTTAGGAATCAGACAATCAAAGCATTCACAGAAGACACAGGATTTAACGTGGTTCGGTCCCCATGACCTACGTCCACCCCAATGAGCAATCACTTATACTGTTTCTTTAAGAAGTTACAATCTCCCTTAGATTGGTGCCCCAACACCAACCTGTCAGACCAACTCAAGCTCACCAAAGCCAAAAAGAAACATACAAGTATCACTTCCCAACCCAACTTGCCCCAACAAGTTTGGTTCCCAGAGTCCCAAATAACGAAAGAAATTATATTACAGAAATGCTGATCAAAACATTAATAACTTCACAAATAACAAAGATCAAGAGTTTAGAAAGCTCATTTGTGAAGATCTCCCTGGTTGTCGTCTTTCAGCACATCAGTAGCTTCGCAACGCTTCTTACGGAATGATGATCGGATGTCTGTAGAAGAAGTAGTCGCTGTCCCCGTGGAAGTAGTCGGTAGAAGTTCCTCACTCAAAGTGATCTCATTTGCTGCACAGGAGGAACTAGCTGCTCAACTTGCTATCACTGCGTCGGGGATGAAGTCACGGTCGCAACGCCACAAACGGTGCTCAATTTGGATCTCTAGAACTCAAGTTATTGATGAAAATGTGAAGAGTGTACATGGGTTTATATAGGATTGAGCTTAACGGGTTTGGTTACTGTTCCAAGGGATCCGCCACGAGGCGGCTCGCGGGTCAAACCCGTGTTAAATTTGCTGTCCGCAAAGTCGGCATGTTGGCAGCCGTCGTATGAACAATACCTTATGTCGATTTTTCAGTGTATTTCTGACGTATTCCACCGTATTTTGGCATCAGATAAATCCCAAAAATTCTGAAAAAATTCTTAAAAATCCCAGATCCCAATATATACATGTTAGAATTGTTTCACCTCATTTAATCACTTGTAGAAAAAGTTTCTTCTTTGTATACTCTGTATTTCCTCGTATTTCCCCGTATTTTGGCTTCAAACAATTTCCATAATTCCTGAGAAAATTCCCATGATGTTTATAGCCTATGTTTAACTCTAGGGTAGAGTTTCATAGCTATACTCTCTTGTTTGAGCATCTTGCATAATTCCAAATGTAGTTTCAGCCTTGTATCTCTACGTACTTGAGTACGTACATGTGTAACCTGAGCAATCATGGCTATAGGGACCTGTGACACACTTAACAAACAGATTAGAACAGTTCAGTAGGGTTTGTTATCGTCAAACATAGGTTAGGATGCTGTTTCCAACAAGAGCTTCCTACTACCGCACCCTCACGTCTAGATCTCGACGTCCTGCGGCATATTCACATGATTAAGCCACGCCCCGATGGCTGTTTCACCATCCATTACGGGCACCCCCCAGATCCCTATACCATTCTGCCTAACCTGACTCGCATGACCATCCATTCTGTGGCAGATTGGACTTTTCCCCATGATCCTAAGTTTCTTGGGGGGTTGCGCCTTTCGTTCATCCCGGACGCACCTCGACCACCTTCCCCTGCCGCCCACTTAGGTGTACAGGATATCCCTGCGTCCCAGGGAGATTCTGGGGCTGGTCCTAGTCATGACATCCCTGCTTCTGTCCCGATCACCACCTTCGCCACCTCTCCGGTCCGTACGACCACCACCACCAACTTTCGTCGAGCCGCTTCTACTTGCCTCCACCTCGAGGCTAAGTTAGCTGCATTACACGCTGCCGCTTTTTCCTCCACCTCCTCGGTCCCATCCTCTTCCGTCTTCGCTCACCCACGTTTCCTCGCACTTGAGAGGAACGTGGCCGCCATCCTACGCCTTCTCACACACGTCCACGGACCTCCTCCACCCACACCACACCCCTCAACACCACCTTCACCCCCTAGACGATTTTCACCTCCCCCATCCCATTCTTCACCTCTACCATCACCCCTGGGTGACCATCCACTCCTATCACTACTTCCATCCCCACTACCTCATCTACTCCCACCGTTTCCTTTCCCTCCACTGTCGCCCCCACAGCTCAACTACCCTCCACTTCCGTTCGCGATCGCTTCCCCACCATCCTCACCTACCCCCATACCCCCACCATCCACCACCACATTGGTCGCCATTTCACTCCCACTCACCATCACCACCACGACTCCACCTATCATTCACACCTCCACACCCACCGATCCATCACCCTGACCACTTTCTCCACTCCTTCGTACACCAGTCGCCTTTCCCACCCACTCCCTCGCATCCCCCACTTCTTCCACCGAGGAGGACGAGGATGTTTCCTCTCCTGCTTTTTGATTTCACTTTTGTCTTCTGACCTCCCCCTTGCTTATCTCTGCATTTTCATGATCATATCATTTCGCTAGCATTGTCACGTCTAGCTAAGTCAATTTTTATGTGTGCTGTCGTGTGATGTTTTTCTATGTTTTTCTATGTGTGTTTGTTTATTTGTCATGGTGTGATTTTTAATTTTTATTTTCCGTTTATATGTCGTGTGGTGTGATCTCTATCTTTATTTTTTATTTTCAGTTTCGTATGTGTGTTCTTCTAGTTTTTCGTGTCTTTTTGTGTCGGTGTGTTTTCCCCCATTTTCATTGCCCTCCCGTATTTACTTTTATTGCATTGAGGGCAATGCAAGTTTCAGCTTGGGGAGTCGCACTTCGTGCGTCAATTGTGTCATTTTCTTCGTTTTTGAGTCGTTTTCATCGTGTTTTTATTTTTCCTTTTCTTCTTTTTATCTCTTTCTCCTAGAGATGAACCCTATGATGAATTGCTACAAAAATCACACACACCTAGCATGGCTTCGATAAGCACATTCACTAACCCTAGGAAGTCAAGTCCTCTTGCATTTCATGCATCGTGTGTCCACTTAGCTTTTTTGTGAGTCGTGTGTCGTGCTTAGCTGTTTGGTGTGCTTCTACTTTGTGTTTTTGTTTTATATACCTGTCCAGGAATGACCCCTAGATTATCATGCTTCGATTTGAATATGCGGTATTTGCCTCTCTTATCTGCTTCTGTATGCATGAATATATATATATATACTAGTCATAACCCGTGCCCGCGGTCACGGTTCATTTAACATTTCCCCCGTGAAATCTTTGTTCCCTGAAAAATTAGTTACACGGCTAAAATTTAACAGAACAATATATTAGCGTAAAAATATTTAGCGTCACGGGCACCTTCGACGCAGGAGTTTTCGGCGTGGAACAACAAATTCGGCGTCGAACAACAAATTTGGCGCCCGCGCCTTAGGCGTAATACATAAGATCTTTCCAAAAAAATTTAGCGCAGCACGGGCGCATGTTATTTCCCCCGCGAAATCTTTGTTCCCCGAAAATTATTTCCACAACCAAAATTTAACAGAACAATAAATTAGCATAAAAATATAAAGCGGCACGGGCACCTTCGGTGCGGAACAACAAATTCGGAGTAGGCGCCTTCGGCATAGAACGACAAATTCGACGTTGAACAACAAATTTGGCGCCCGCGCCTTCGACGCGGGACAACAAATTAGCATAAAAAATTTAGCGCGGGCGCCGGAACAATAAACATCAGGGTATTTTTATGCTAATTTATTGTTCTGCTAAATTGTTTTACGCTAAATTTTTTATTTTGGTTAATTTAATGCATTATGATTCTCCACAATCTTTTCCAATGCACTTTTAATTTCAAAGTTTAGGTTTCCAAGACACTTTCCCCCCCAAATTTATTCTCCACAATCTTTCCCAATGCACTTTTCCCCACAAATTTAATTTCCACACTTTTCCCAAGGCATTTCTAATTTCAAAGTTTATGTTACCAACGCATTTTCCCCCCAAAAAATTTCACAAAATCCAATCTCAACCATTGATGTACCAATCTCAATTCTCAGCCATTCTTTATCTTGTCCTAGTCAGCCCTAGAATTCAAAAAATTCTGTCAAATGTATAATAGATATCGTATGCTTCATTTCGCATGTATCGGGATTCCACTATTAGGACTAGGATAACCCATTTTAGCCTATGCTCTGATTAGCGAAATATCTTCCTTGCCCAAGTGTTTAGAATCCGATTTCTTTTTTATTTTACTTGGTGCAAATCCCCTCGTCGTGTACTGTTCTCCCACTTGGGAGAGTACACATGTGTATATACTCCAAAATCCAAAAATCCAAAAAAGTAGAAAAGAAAAACCAAAAAAAAGAGAAAAGAGAAAAGAAAGAAAAAAATACATATGTATAGCCAAAAATCCAAAAAATTCATATATCCAAAACCCAAAAAAAATTTGTGTGAATATTTTCCTACTCGCCGAGAATAAAGGGAAGGCGAGAATTTGCACCGAGTGTTATACTCCACATCATCTCAACCCCATCGCTTTCGAAAACACTTGGAATATGGAATTTCTAGCTATTATATAGGCGATAGTGTGGTGATGTCCGAGTCCCTAGCTGTGGAGTCCCTTACACATGATACGTTTCTATTCTCGTACTCTTCTCATGCATGCTTGAGCTATATATTCACTGCCTATTTCGAATCGAGTCGATATTTGGGTCTTTTCTTGGATTTGTGTATATGGAGCTTAAAGCACAATGTGGATAGCGACACTGTCTGCTAGCACACGACCACACTCACTTGCGCTTCACCACGTGGGCCCACGGCACTTATCTGGACTCATATTACTTGGTTTAATGATGTGATTTGGCGTTTGCTTGCTTGGTGTGTCGTTTTTGATTTTGTTGGCCCTGACGGATGATTTAGGATTTATAGTTCTCTTTTTCTCTCTTTCTCTCTATTTTCTCCCTCCGAGCTCCTACTCTCACTCGTCTTCCTCGAGGACAAGGAAGGGTTCAGCTTGGGTGATTTTGACGTGCGTTTATATTTCATATATTCATGCACTCTTCCTTTGTGTTTTTCCGTTATTTTTCCGCCGTCTCGTATCCGTTTTCTTGTATTTTCTTGTTTTCTTTCACTTCTCCATGTTTTTACGTGTTTGTAGGAGTTTGCCAGCATAGGGGACATATAACGATGATATCATAAGTCCCCAGAGCAATGGGAGGAGTCACACGTGATCTAGAGGGTCAAACGACCAAGATTGCCACTTTTCAACCCCCACCTGATCGTTTAGACACAGCCAACCGATCGGGTGATGCACACGTGCACCACCCGAACAGCTTCTGAAGCGATGTGGGCATCAAGAGACCGGGTCGCCGACCGGTTCAACCCGACAAACTTCTAGGGAAATTGGAGCTGAAATCCAACCGATCGGGTGGTCTTCACCCGATCGATTCATCTGTAGCCGTTTCCTCGAAGACACGACCCAGACAGCTCATCCGACTGCCAACAGACCGTGCCAAAACGTTCGAAGTTACTGTCTTTTGGGTGACAATTTCAACCGATCGGTTGATTTATCAATCGATTGGTTCACCCGACGACGCCAAGATCCAAACGGCTAGGAGCTTCCGCCAACCGACCGTGTCGCCTGATCGGGTGAAGTCCTGAAGATCACTACCGAAGTTCACAGCAGGTCACCCGATCAGGTGATTCTTCACCCGATCGGGTGATCTCGTTTTCTATATATAGAAGCCCTAGGTTTCCAGAAACGAAGAGCTGTAATGTTTTACTGTTTTTCTCTCTTGTGAAGATTGTAATTTCTTTGTTATTTGTAAGTGTTCTGATCTTAACCAAACTTTGATATTATCTTAATTGTAATGCTATTACTTCATTCCAATCGTCTGATTATGTTTTTACCGGTCGATTTTCATTTAGATCGCTTTTTACCCAAAATGTGTGAGTAGTTCCCTAATCTGGGATTTTGGTGGAAACCCCTTCATGGGTTCTCCCTAATGCGTCCATAGGACTAGGAAATCGATAGGGATTAGGAATCTATCGGTTATGTGGGGTGTTTCATTGTCATCGACGGGAAAAATATCACCTTTGATCGTTGGGCCAAGGGGGAATAAACTTGGCGGTTGACTCCCTAGCCATAGCTCATGCCCTTAGCGTAGACGTCGAATCCTAGCGCGCGGGATCAGCAGGATGAGATATTGGGAGTTATCGTTGTGAGCTTAGTGCTCCCGGAGTCGGTCAGTGTTAATGGACATGGGAATGCCCACTGACCGAAACCGGGTAGTTCGGCGTATCATCCTGGGCACCGACCAGAATATCGGGCCCATGTGACGTTGGTATCACTCTTAGAGGCAACGTCTCACCATTAAACCCTAATTCTGATCGTTATCCCATTTGTCGGCCGCATTGGCGAGAATCGCATGATAGGGTGGAAACCGAAGTCCCGGGTTTCCCTTTATATTGTTTATCCCTTGCATTCTATTTCTGTGAAACCCCATCTACTGATTCGGGCTAGCTTACCCCTGGGGTGAATCCGGTCTTTTCTGACACAAGCACAACCACGCCTCCCTGAGTTCGACCCCCAAGCCACACTACAACAGCGTGCGATTGCGGTTATAAATATTTAAATCTCACGCCCCAACCACATATTATTGCACACTTGCATGCACACAAACGTGGGGGACGGTAAGCTACCGAAATACCTCGCAATTCTAAACCACGAGAGTGGTATGAATTGTGAGATTAATCCCCTAACCCTAATGCAACGTAAGGATTCTATTCCAACGTCGATCCCCGATGATTTTAGCGGTGATCCCTAACGCCCTAGTCCTTTTTATTAGTAAAATAGCACCAACACAACACCCAACTCTCTCAACCCGATAGCTATCTCACTTCGAGATATAGAAGTGAACTGCGAACCCAATTACACTATCACCATCCCTGTGGGATTCGATATCTTTTATACTACAACTTGACACCGTCCGCTTGCGGATTGAGCCCGGAATTGACACCTAGGGGCCATACCATGCCTGGCGATCGTAACACCACCAGGTGGAATCTAGGTGTAGGTTTCAGGTGCGTCAAGTTTTTGGCGTCATTGTCGGGGACGACAATAGTGTTTATCTCAGTTTATTTTTATTTTGAGAATTTTGCTAGCACTTTAATCATTACTCACCTTTCCCCCATTTTTATTCCTTTGTTTATTACCGTGCTATTGATGGTATTTGTTTGAGTTTTGTTGGTGCATGAACACTCGCTTCGGGGCATCAACTTGAGAATTGTTATTCGATTCCGAGATCGAGAAAACGGCAAGGGCTTTAAGGGCCTCCAGCAGAAATCCACCTCCCTCTACCCAGATGGCAGACAACAATACTCCTCCTCCTCCTCGCACTGGGTCCATCAGGGACCATATGAAGCCGACGTTTGGAAATAACTCATCCATCCTTAGACCGCAACTGGTGGCGGCGAGCTTCGAGCTGAAAATGGGGCTAATTATTTGATGCAGCAGGATCCCTTTCACGGGCATCCTCATGAAAACCCCAACCACCACATCGATACCTTCCTTGCAAAGTGTGACACTTTCAAGGCAAAGGATGTGAGTGATGATGTAGTAAAGCTGCGGCTTTTCCCGTTCACTCTGAGCGATAAAGCCTCATACTGGCTCCGGGCCCATCCTCCCAATCATTTCACAACATGGGAGAAGCTGGCACTTGACTTCGTGGATAAGTTCTATCCATCCTCAAAGACGGTGCGAATCCGGGGAGAAATTTCAAACTTCAAACAGCTCCCACAAGAGTCACTATATGAGGCATATGAGAGGTTCAAGGACCTCCAACATCAATGTCCTCACCACAGGATTCAGCCATGGGATCTGGTGCAGAGCTTTTATAACAGGCTTCAGTCCAGCACTAAGATGATCATAGATGTTGTGGCGCAAGGTGCCTTACTTGACAAGTCTCCTGAGGAAGATATAGACATGTTGGAGCACATGGCAACCAACAATCAGTATGGAGTGAAGAAAGAACCATTATGACCCGAACCCCCGAGGTCAAAGATGCTAGCCACTTGAAGTCTCACATCGAGACCTTATGCAAACAAGTGGCCAGGATTGAACAACGCCTGGATTCCATCCCTGCATCACCCATCACATCTACTTATCATCCCGCAAAGGAGTATGCATATCAGAGCTATATTTCTGGTGAACCGCATTATGATGGTGCCGAATCGTCTGTATCTGTGCAATACGTCCAAGGAGAGGGACGAAATCAATGGCAACATCCTGCTGCTCGGAATCATCTGGGATTCTCTTATGGGAATCCAAGTGGAGGTCTGCAACCTACACAATTTCAGAGACCGCCACCCCCTCCTCAGCAGCAACATGGGCAGCAACAGAGTCAGCAACAGGGCGGATCTAGGCCAGCTGGGCCTTATCGACTGCCAAGTTATCAATTCAACCAGCTGCCTCAGCAGGGCTATGCGCCAAATCCGCCTCGGTCCAATCTGGAGGCTACATTGGAGACCTTTATGAGTGGTCAAGCCCGGTTCAATCAGGACACCTCGACCCAGTTTAAAAGCATAAACACTTCACTAGATGAACTGATGGGTCAAATGTCCCAGCTCTTGAAGAACCAAGAGAGGTTGCCCCGCAACCTGAGACAAACCTAAGGGCCCAAGCGAACATTGTGGTTTCTGTCACCACACGTGGAGGACGGGTGACTGACCCCGTTATGGTCCCGATTGTAAAGAAAGAGAGGGTTATTACTGAAGAAGCGATTGTTGACAGTGATGAGAAGAGGCTGCTGAAGAGCCTATAAATATTGAGGAGAAGGTGGATACACAACCCATCACGCCTACTACAACACCGCCTCCTGTTGATGCTGCTAAGAGCAAAGCTGCCCGACCTCCCCTTTCATACCCACAGAGGTTGGCCCTGGCCAAGATGGAGAAGAAATACTCCAAGTTCACAGAGTTGCTGAAGGGAATCCAGTTGAACATCCCGTTCATGGATGCTATTACCGAGATCCCCATCTATGCTAAGTTTCTAAAAGATCTGATCACGGTAAAGAGGAAGCCTGTAGAGATAAAGCTTATGGAGGACTCCACCTCCGTTATCAAGAATCATCTCCCCCGGAAGCTACCGGATCTGAGGAGCTTCATCGTTCCATGCTCTATTGGAGGGATGCCTATCAGCCGTGCTCTGATTGATCTAGGGGCTAGCATCAGTTTGATGCCCCTCTCTATATTTGAGCGATTGCAGACTGGAAGTGAACTAGAGCCGACAAATATGTCCATCCACCTTGTAGATCATACGATCATTTACCCAGTGGGCATAGCCAGGGATATCATTCTCCAGATACCCCCTAGGTTATGTGTTCCCATTAACTTTGTTATCATGAACATGCCCGAGGGAGGGAGCTCCCAGCTTATACTTGGACACCCCTTCATGGCGACGGTCGGTGTTCTGATCGATGTCTGAGAAGGGACTCTTTCTGAATTTGGGAAACATCGAAGCTGAATTCTGGCTGCAGAAGCCAATAAGAGAGCGTGATCATGAGGAAGAGTCCAGCTATTGGGAGCTTCTGGAAGATGAAGCTGTTGAAGATTTCACTTCTGAAGGGGTCATGAAGGACCTAATGAAAACAAGAATTGACAATGTCGACAACCCAATCTACAACAAAGCAGTCATCGCATACATCCGAGTGTTGGATGAGGAACTTCTATATCATTCTCTGAATCATGAAGAACTGAGGCTATAGGCAACTTGAGGGAGAGACTTGAAGCCGACAGATACCAAGTGCCGCCGGATTGCACCATTGGAAAGAACGACGAGTGATTTCCACGCGCACCAAACGACAACTGATAAATCGACTTAAAACAAACGCTTATTGGGAGGCAACCCAATTTCTTAGACTTCAAATTATCTTTTTCAATTTTCTTATTTTTACTTCATTTATTTGAGAAAATCAAAGAAAAACATTTTTACTCCCCTTAAAATTATAAAACTACAAAAATTTGATGAGTTCGTCCTCCTTACAGGTTGAACATGAGGGGGCATGCGAATCGACATTCTAAACGGAAGGAACCTGGAGGAGAGAACCAAATTTGAGAAGAAAACGAAAGAAAAAGGAGCAAAAAGGAGACACAGCTGACTCGACTGAGAAGCTACACTGCTCGGTCGAGCAACGCAGGGACGAGAAAAAGAGCAAATTATCGCTTCGTCTACACGGCCTGAGCAGCATTCTGCTCGGCCCGAGCAGACATCTACTCGACCGAGCAGTCAACTGCTCGATCGGATTGCACAGGCTCTTGGAGAAATGGAGAAATCATCACTCTGTCTACATGGCCCGAGCACACCCTGCTCGGTCTGAGTGATGATCTTCTTGACCGAGCAGCCCACTGCTCGGTCTAGCATACGAGGGAGTCTCTTAAACTTTTTATTTTCGTATCTGACCGGGTCGAGCAGCCTCACTGCTCGACCAAGTCGGTCTACCTAATATTGTGTAGGACCCACTGCCGAACGAGTTGGGTTTATAACCCAACTTGTTTTTACTTTCACCCTAAACTCAAATTTTTTTACCCTAATCTACTGTCCCCGAGCTCTCCCTCACTCTCTACTCGGACCCCCCTTGTCGCCGTCTTCCTCCTCCTGCATCGCTGCCTGCACCGCACCTCCGGCTGCTCCACCTCCGATCAGCCCATCTCTCTCTCTCTCTCTCTCTCTCTCTCTCTCTCTCTCTCTCTCTCTCCCCCCCCCCCGCTCCCCCCCGTCCTCTTTCCCCATCACCGACGGCCGTCGACGGTGCCACCGCTGCCGATGGCGTCGCCCATTCAACCACCCCAAAACCCCCCCGATGCCTATGCCTCCATCCACCTATGCCCCCTCATCAGATCGTACACACACACACACCCCCCCCCAAACCGCCCGATTCTGATGCCCTAAGCCCGCCCCCTCTACTCGTTCCAGCACTCACACTGCTCGAACGAGAAGCCATCTCCTCTTGCCCACACAGCTGGCCGAGCACAATAGTGCTCGGTTAGAAATTTGAACCAAGCAGCATTGCTCGGACCAAGCAGTATCATTGCTCGGTCAAGCACCCCAAATTCAGCACTTCCGATTTTTATTCTCATTTTTTCTGACGTTTTGATTGTTTCTATTTCAGGTACTCTACGCCTACGTCAGCACCCACTACAGGGACCAGCTTGGGGGAGCTCTACGCCTTCGCAGCGCTCATATTCGGTACACTTGCTCCTATGTTTACTTTTTATACCGTCTTATTATTTTGCCATCGCCCCGATGGTTTGCACACGAGGGACCACCACCCCACCGATTCGTGGGAAGAGGCCCGCTCCAGGCGCCTCCTCTTTCTGACCCCCATGCCGTGCCCGTCTCACCACCACCACTACCACCATGACCCACCCCCTCTACTACAGCTCCTATCATGATCACTGCCGTTCCCACTGATCGACCCCGGGCGTACACCCAAAAGAGCGACCGTGTAGATTTACCGCAAGCGCACGGTGTAGCGACAAGTGGGTATCGAACACAGGGAGGACGTATGACAGTGCCTTCTCCGAACAACCTGGCTATATGGACAGAAAAGAGGGAATTTGCCTTTCGGCGATACTGTCACAATCGTCAGACAAAGTAAGGAGATATAAAATCAAATAAAGACGCCTAGGGAATAGGGAATCCCCGCTACTCACCGTATCTCGTCAATGTGATTCATTGGTATCACAATTGCTAGTGTAGAATTTCGGATGAACTAGTTGCAACTGAATGTAAAGCCTAGCTCACGATCTCGTGCTGTTGCCGGTCTATAGCTAACCTAGGTTTGGGTCCAATCTCTTGCAAACCCTAGCCTAGGCAAGCTAGCATTAGGATCAACATCATCGTTCAATCGCATCCCGACCCCACTCTCGTGCATACTCGGGCTGTGACCTAGGTTGGGATAGTTCCTACCCGTCCAATCTCTTGCAAACGAGTATCGGTATGGAATTGCAACCGAGAACCCTAGTATCGGTCCAATCTCTTGCAAACCGATACTACGGGAACTCAATTTCAACCCAATTCGGATTTCTAGGGTTTCCTATCGAATTAGGATCCAATCTCTTGCAAATCCCAATCGATATGAACACCTAGCTATCCGTAATATACCGATCCCAAACTAACCCTAATAGCAATTCTAGCAATAGTTCTACCAAATCATCACAAATCGGAAATTGGTCTCGTAGGGTTCATCCCCACGCCCCAAGACGTTAGGACTACTCACAAATCATTTCACAAATAGAAGAATAATCAATTGAAATAGCAATAGAATTCATGGCAATATTCAAATAAGCAATAAAAATGAAATTTTTAATGAAGAGGGAGACAAACCAATGTAGTTCTTCAAGAATCCAACAAAATAAACCTTTTCTCTCCTCTCCAATCACAAGAATCAAAAGCTAAAAAGTTTAATCTAAAAGGCTGCCAAAAAGTAAGGAAAAAGCTCTCTAACCTAGGTTAAAAACTGGGGTTAAATACCCCCCAAAATCGCCCAAAAAACTGTGACAAAATTGCCCCTGCGCAGCCTGAAAATCGCAATTTACGCTACAGGCAGCGCGGCTCACTCGGCCGAGTGACAAAAGTCGCTCGGCCGAGTGGGAGACCTTGAGAATTTCCAGTAAGTCTGGGGTCTTGGGGGTCTTCACTTCGGGGGTCACTCGGCCGAGTGAGTTGTCGTCACTCGGCCGATGGGCTTCTCTTCACTTGGGCGGTCGGCAATTGCCACTCGGCCGAGTGGGTCTTCTGATGCTCAGACTGACGAAAAACAGTAAGTTGGGAGTTTTTGATTGGCGTCGTCTGAGTGCCACTCGGGCGGACGGGGTTTCTTCACTCGGCCGATGTGGCTTCTGATGCTCGGCCGAGTGCACGCTTGGAGCGTGTCCGATCTGGCCGGCTGAGCGGGGTCTTCTGGTCGGCCGAGTGACTCCTTCACTCGGCCGAGTGAGACACTAAAAATACCCATTCTGAGTGTTTTTGCCTCCTCGTCGCTCCTACGACGTTCTTTCTTCTTCCGCTCCTCTTCAATCTCAAAATACCCCTCAGGGAAGTCTTCGGTGACACTCCGGAGTAGGTGTATCTCGGGATCACTCCAAATCGCTCCAAATCTCCCGAAATACGACAAAAACAACAAATCGTGAAAAGTATCGCAATATTGTCGATAAATCATGAAAAACGTGATTTGAGCGATCTAAATGGCATGCAATCATGCGGAAAAAAGGTGTAAAATACGGAGTGATCAAAATACCCCAAGCTTACCTCTTACTCATCCTCGAGGAAGATAAGTAAAAGGCGAACCCGGTGGATTCAGAAAACGAAAACGACGAAAAACGGAAAACGAAAAACAAAGAAGAAAGAAGAAAGCGAAGAGGGAAGCTGCTAGATCATTTTTCTCAGGACGTGGGTTTTGCTTACTCATATAGCATGCACCGAATGTAAAACACTAGTCAAAGACTTTTATTTCGATATCATAGTATAATGGTGCAAATAGAAATAGAAAACCCAAGAATATTGTTAGAGCATGAAAAACGGAATAATTTTAGAATTAACATCGTCTGAATCATTTAAATCGGTATACAATATCGCAGATCACACACTTTTCTATTGAATGCTTTCTATGAGGAGTATAAGAATATCACGCAATAGAATAGAAAGAATAGAAAAGCGTGGATTTCATGAAATGAGTGATAGGCATAGATTTCTGGATTTCGTGAAGCTAAAACAATCTCACTGAGTATAGAATATTACTTAGCCTAGGTTGTCGTGCACCGTCAAGTAGTCACTCTCTCACACATCATTGGATTCTCTCCCCCAAGCTTATCTATAAGCGTGGTGGCATAAAAAACAATATTTACATCCCCATTTTTATGAAGCTCCAAAAGTAATAAAAATAAAAACAAAAAGAGGGAAGAAAGAGAGAGAACATGAGATGGGATCGTTTATTGAGATTCTTTTCTCTTTTCTTTTCTTTTTCTTTTTTTTCTTTTTTTTTCTTTTTTTTAATAGCATATATACACAATGATCCCAAATCAAAGAGAACTAAGGATATACAAGAATTTTTCTTTTTTCTTTTCGGTTTGGGGAAATTTGGAGCTAGGAATTTAATAACGGGGGAAATGCCAAATACTAGAATCGCTAAGGGGAGATTCACCAATGATTTTAAAATAGAGAATTAATGTTCAAGATATGTGGAGAAAGAAATAAATATGTCTCTCAGTTCACTCTATAAGACGTGCACGACAACTTCAGCAGGGTAATCTAATCTACTCGGTTTCGATCACAAAAAAACTAACTAATCCAGATTTATCATAGCTAACATCATTCAATCATCCTGAAGTGAAGTATACAAGTCATGCAAATAGAAGTGATATAGGAAAAGAAAACGGTACTCCAGATATAAGCATCCAATGCGTGAACTTGGTGTGTTTTCTGCGATAGCATACATATGAATATTCAGACTCAGCTAATAATAAAATTTCATCCATTTTCATACGGAAAAAGTGTGGGTTACTATCTCTAAATGCAAGGCAAATCACAGCATATGATATCAGAAATAAAATCTAAGACATGACAAATATAGCATGCATACAGAGAAAGCTAACTCCACGTCATCATCATCACAGAAAAATCATCGCTAGCATGAGATGAAAGAAGTAAAAGATAGAAAAGGGAAAATGAAACTAATTACACGGCAGCACACAAAGAAAACGTCATGCATGGTTAAAAAAAAGTGATGAAAGTGAGTGCAAATGCGGAAAATGGCGTGAAAAAAACTAAAAATAAAGGTGGTAAATGTTGGATATTGGACTCCCCGGATTTGGTTTTGGATGATGAACAAACATAAATATAACGTGAACTAACACTTTGTGAGCGCAGTTATGGAGATCGTCGCCAAATTCATACGAATATCAATTACGACGGCTCAAGACTTCTCAAAGCACGTGATCGTATGCCTAAAGCTTCGTTGAAGCTTATGGACCATTTTAGAAGTCATGATGATTCGATTGAAGCTATTGAAGACGGTATCGTCATGTTTTATTTATAGTCTTTAAGCTTCTTTCGTAGAATGTTAAGCCTTGAGTAGGTCTTACGGTTTAAATCTTCATAACGCTCATATCTTAGCTCTAGGATCTTAGTAGAAGTCCATACAATCCTTCCCGAAGCTTCGCGCTTCGATTCGCGACTTCTTGTGCATGTTAGTTGGTTCAAGAAGAAGAACTGACCGACTAGATGGTGATCTAGTCGGTCGGTAAAGCTTCTTGGACCGACTAGTTCTTGTCAGTCATTTCCAAGCTCTTTACTGTTTACAGTTAGTCGGTCTAAGTTGACTCACCAACCGACTAGTTTGTGAACTAGTCGGTCAGTGATGCTTCTGTGACCGACTAGTTGAGCTTTCCCTGTACATGCACATTTGAGCCTGAGCTACTGTTTATCATTAGTCGGTCTGTGTTCATTGATCGACCGACTAGTTGATGAACTAGTCGGTCAACTTTCCTTCTTGGACCGACTAGTTTACCTTTACTGTACATGCCAATTTTTCACCAATCTTACTGTTTATCGTTAGTCGGTCTATGCTCATTTGGCGACCGACTAGTTGGTGAATTAGTCGGTCAACATTTGTTCTTGGACCGACTAAATCTATTTATGCTCAGACTTCAATTTTATTTGTTAGTCGGTCTCAGTTGAGTGACCGACTGACTAGTTGTGAAACTAGTCGGTCAGCTACTCTTCTTGGACCGACTAGTTCCTTATGTCTGTGCTTTGTTATTTTCTCTGTTCACTCATTAGTCGGTATGCGTTAATTGACCGACTGACTAGTTGATGAACTAGTCGGTCGGTGGTTGTTCTTTGACCGACTAGTTGGGTTCAGAAAAGAGCCGTTGGAGCTTTAATTGAAACGTTTTTTCTCTCTCTCTCTCTCCTATATCCTATAAATACTTGTTGGACTGCATTCATTGCAGTCAAGGCTGATATTATTGCAAGTTTAGAGATCAAGAGCAATCATTCCTAGCTCATTCAAAGCTCTTTCATTCCATTCAATAATCTCTCCTCACTCTTACTTCCAAAGAGAGATTCATTGAGTGTGAAGCCTTCCAAGCCAAGTGCTTGATTCTAGGTCACCAACATCCCCATAGCTCTCCATCGCTGATATACATCTTGGAGCTAAGGTTTGGTGCCACTTCTTCTTCCTCAAAATCATCCGTGCCCTAATTCGTAAGCATTACTCAAGGCATAGGTATTTTGTCGGTAAGAAGTTTCTTATTTCATTTCAATTTCATATTGTAAGTTTCACTCTCGGTTGTGCGAGTGTGGTTGTGATCCCGGGTTGTGGGAGTCACAAATTACTTTGTGTATGATTTGACTTGTGGAGGTTTTTCACAAGTATTTCATAGTGGAAATCTTGAGTTAGGGTTTCTAACTCAAGTATCCGAAGGGGATCCGGGTGGTTGGGACGTAGGATCACCGGGAACAAGTCGGGGAGACTTGGGTGGATCCGAACCCAGTAATATCTATTGTTAGCATTGTTAATTTTGTTGTTGTCTTCAATTTAAGCTTCCTCAAATTGATTTGGTAGCTGTTTACACGATAATTAGGAATTATACCCCTCGTTATTTTTAAAGTACTATTCACCCCCCCCTCTAGTACTTGTGCAGTAGCTTGTAGGGCATTACATTTGGTATCAGAGCCAGATACTTAGCTATGTCTGCCAACGACAACAAGACCGTGCGTCCACCTTCCGACTATGGCACCTTCAGGAACCGTGAAGGAGCATCTTCGGTGATGGAAGGACAATCCTCAACGAGGCCTCCATTCTTCAACGGTACCAACTACGGGTACTGGAAATGTCAGATGGAAACTTTCCTCCGGAGTGCATCTCTATGGAGGACCACGATGAAGGAATACGTCGAGCCCGCCGAAGAAGACTTTGAGAAATGGACAACCGCGGAGGTCGCCGCGGAGGTAAGCAATGCCAAGGCAATGAAAGCCTTGCAATGCACATTGGAGCCCGAGGACTTCAATAAGATATGCACATGTAAGAGTGCATATCAAATTTGGAACTCCCTCCTCATACAACATGAAGGGACGAGTAGGGTAAGAGACTCTAAATTCGTAGTTGTTAACAAAGATAACGAAATGTTTCATATGCAACAGGGCGAGAAGATGAAGGAGTATTACGCTCGCTTCGTCGACATCATAAACGAGTTGGAGGCTCTCGGCAAAACCTACACCCAAAAGGAGAAGTGTTCGAAGCTTATCGAAGGACTTCCTTCTTCTTGGGAAAAGCGTACCTTCGCCATCGAGGAAGGTAATGATTTGAATAAGTACACCGTAGTTCAACTAATGTGTACTTTAATGTCATACGAGGTACGCAAGGATAGCAAGTTAAAGTTGCAGGAAAAGATGAAGTCCTACCTAAAGCAAGACGAGCCAAAGAAGAAGGCTATTGCTTTCAAGGCCGCTCCATCCACATCCACATCAATCGATGATGAAGACTCGGAAAACGAGTTGGACTTGGAGTCCATGGCACTCCTGGCCAAGAAGTTTAACTGTTTCTTCCGAAAAGGTAACTATAAGAACAAAGCTAAATTTGGTTATTCTAACGCCTCCTCCTCTCCTTTGTGTTTCAAGTGCAATAAGCCAGGACATATGAAAGCGGAGTGTCCTCTAAATAAGAAAAAGGAGAAGTGGAAGGCGCCGAAATTCGATAAGTCCAAGAAGTACAAGAAAGAGAACAAAAAGGGACTTGTCGGAGCAACATTCACCGACTCCGAGGATTCCTCAAGCGGAGAGTCGGACGATGAGCAAGTGGAGCAAGCACACATGTGCTTCATGGCAAGAGAGGAGAATGATCAAGGATCTTCCTCTTCCGATGATAGTGACAACGAAGGCGATGAGGTAACTATGGATGACCTTAGGAATGCTAATTCTCAATTATGGTCTAAATACAGTAAATTAGTAAATAGATATACTAAGGTAAAAGATGACCTAGCTAGCATTCAAACCTCGCCTAAGACTGTCATCACCAACAACGACACCGTTGTTGAATAGTTAAGAAATGAGATTGTTAATCTCAAATCTAAACTTGAACATTTTAGCATTGAAGATCCGGAGGATCACAAGATAGAGGATTTGACTTCTCAAAACCCGACTTTGAGTATTGAGAATGAGAATCTTAAATCTCGTGTTTATGTGCTCACATCGCAAGTATCCAACTTGGATACTTCTATGCGTTCTCTCACCGAGAAATATGAGAACACATTAGGCCGAATTAATAAATTCAATAAGGGTAAGGACCATTTGGATAAAATCCTAAGTGACTTACTTCCGGCCAATCACCACATTGGCTTGGGGTATACGATGGGATGTTCATCCAAATCGGCCACTACTTTTGTTAGGCCAACTTCCGGTGATTCAACGAGTGGTAGCAAACACTATGTGGTAGTTCTTCTACCAATGGTGCTTCCACCTCGTCCACACCCTCTTTCGGAAAGAAACCCACTTTGGGTGGACCTCCAAAGAAGGGGCATGCTTATATGTACACCAATACTATGCCATGTAGGAACACCCGTCCTACTCCACCGGCTCACACATATGATGATTTTTATGCAACACATTCACGGGCACGTGCACACCATGTGAGACACCCTCACGCACATGTTCCCACACATGCATATGTTCACCCACAACATCATATGAATAATTATCCGCATGCACCATTCCATCATGTCCCTTATGCCTATCCATGACATGCATCACGTAGAAACCAACATCGCATGCATGCACCCAATAGGATGAGGGCTCCTAAGATTTTCACTATTTGGAGCCCAAAGGACACAAGCATGGATGAAAAACAAGTCTACATGAATGCTTATTTTTCGGATGTTGTGCATAGTAGAAATTATGTGGGGAAGTCTAAGTCCAATTGGACTTGGCTTCCAAAGGTCTAATCTTTTGGACCCAATGACCTTGGGTACCATGATATGAAATTTTCTATCTTTAGGTACTCAAGAAAAAGAAAAAGAAAAGGAGCAACAAATTTAAATTTAGCTCCAAGGGGAATTGGATACTCGATAGCGGGTGTTCAAAACACATGACGGGTGACGCTCAATTGCTCTCCGGAGTGGTTCCCATTACAAATGGAAACCGCGTCGTATTTGGAGACAACGAGAGCGGAACCATCATAGGTGTTGGTAAAGTGGGTAATCCTTCTAAACCCATTATATGTGATGTTTATCTTGTTAAAAGATTAAACCACAATCTTATTTCAATAAGTCAACTTTGTGACAAAGGTTACAAAGTTAAATTTGCGAAAGGAATGTGCCATATTTTAAGAAAAGATAATAATGAATTATTGTTTTCCGGCACACGCCATAAGGATATATATATATCCTAGATCTTCCAAGATCACATGAACAATGTCTTATTGCCAACACAAGTGAACAACACTTATGGCATCGATGTTTTGGTCATGTGAACTTTGGAACACTTTTTAAGCTTTCCAAGTTAAATTCTATTAGAGGCTTCCCTAAGCTTGTCTTTCAAAAGAAAAGCTTTTGTGACTCGTGTCAACGAGGCAAGCTTCCGAAATCTTCATTTAAACCTAAGAAAAGCATTTCTTCTAAGCGGCCTCTAGAGCTATTACATCTAGATTTATTTGGGCCAACTAGAGTTGATTCATTAGGTAATGCTAGATATGGACTTGTCATCGTTGATGACTTTTCTAGGTTTACTTGGGTATTTTCATTGTGTAATAAAAATGAAGCTTTTGAAAACTTCACAATTTTTGTTAAGAAAGTACAAAATCTCTTAGGAACCACCATTGTCACTATTCGTAGTGATCATGGAGGTGAATTTGAGAATGAGTCTTTTGAGACATTTTGTGATGAAGTTGGTATTACACACACCTTCTCTTTCCCTCGCGCACCTCCTCAAAATGGTGTTGTTGAGAGAAAGAATAGGACGCTAGTGGAGTGTGCTCGCACTATGCTTGATGATAGCCAACTTGGCCATCAATTTTGGGCGGAAGCGGTACATACCGCTTGCTATGTGTTTAATAGAATACTTTTGAGGCCCGGCACTAAACAAACTTGTTATGAATTGTTGTTTGGTAGGTTGCCTCAAGTTAAACATTTTCGTGTTTTTGGTTCGAAATGTTTTATTAAGAACACGTATGGTAGTTTGGACAAATTCGATCCAAGATCCGATGAGGGGATTTTTGTTGGATATTCTTCGCGTAGCAAAGCCTACCGGATATTCAACAAATGAACCTCAACGATCGAGGAGTCGCTTCATGTGTCATTTAATGAAGGATTTGTTCTAACTAGAATTACTAATGATGATGACTCTATGGATGTCTTATGTGATTCAATTGGTAATTCTAACTCTAATGATTCTATTGATTCTATTGAGACTAACCCATCTAATGAAGTTGTTGAGAATGTTCCTAGTGACCAAGGTATTCCCAAACGGCTTCATACCGTTCGTGACCATCCTCATGAGCAAGTCATTGGCAATATCCATGATAGTGTCAAGACAAGATCGCAAGTGAACTACTTCGCTCATTGTGCCTTTGCCTCCTCGATTGAGCCAAAGAATGTTAATGATGCATGCGAAGATAGCGCTTGGATCTTAGCCATGGAGGAGGAATTCATTCAATTCGAGAGGAATGAAGTTTGGGAGCTTGTTCCATTGCCATCGAAGAACCACACCGTCATAGGGACAAAGTGGATCTTCAAGAACAAAACCGACAAAAACCAAGTCGTCGTCCAGAACAAAGCTCGGTTAGTTGCTCAAGGCTACCGTCAAGAGGAAGGTATTGATTTCGAAGAATCCTTCGCTCCGGTAGCTAGATTAGAATCAATTTGATTATTATTGTCTTTTGCATGCCATAAGGATTTTAAATTATTTCAAATGGATGTTAAAAGTGCATTTTAAATGGAGATGTTGTTGAGGAAGTTTACGTTTCTCAACCTCCGGGTTTTATTAATGAAAAATTTCGAAATCATGTTTTTAAACTAAAGAAAGCGCTTTACGGTTTGAGACAAGCTCCTCGAGCTTGGTATGATCGCCTAAAGAATTTTCTTTTGGATTTGAATTTTAAAATGGGAGAAGCCCATTCTACACTTTTTGTTAAGCATTCGAATAATGATATAATTTTAGTTCAAATATATGTTGATGATATCATTTTCGGTGCTACTAACTTTGCTCTTTGCGAAGAGTTTTCTAATGTGATGAAGGAACAATTTGAGATGATCCACATGGGTGAGCTCAAATATTTCTTAGGTCTCCAAATTCGCCAAATGGACGATGCAATCTTCATCCACCAAACGAAGTATACGGTGGAGTTGCTAAAGCGATTTGGAATGGAGAGTGCCTCCGGGAAAAAGACTCCAATGAGCACGACTACGCATCTTGACAAGGATACGGGCGGTAAGGATGTAGACATTCGTCTATATCGAGGTATGATAGGTAGTTTACTTTATCTTACCGCAAGTAGGCCCGATATTATGTTTGCCGTATGCGTATGTGCTCGTTATCAGTCTCAACCTAAGGAGTCTCACTTAGTAGCAGTAAAACGTATTTTCCGTTATCTAAGTTATACACTTGATTTTGGATTACTTTATCCAAAATCTAGCACGTATGAGTTAATCTCATATAGTGATGTCGATTATGCGGGATGCAAATCCGACAGGAAAAGTACTAGTGGCACTTGCCATTTTATAGGAAATTCCCTTGTCTCTTGGTTTTCCAAGAAGCAAAATTCCGTATCACTTTCAACCACCAAGGCGGAATACATTGCCGCCGGTGCCGCGTGTGCTCAAGTTCTTTGGATGAGACACACACTTAAAGACTTTGGTATAAACTGTGATACTTGCCCTATCATGGTGGACAACCAAAGTGCAATATGTCTTTCCAAGAACCCGGTACACCATTCCCGTTAGAAACACATAGATGTCCGACACCACTTTTTAGATGATCATGTTGCTAAAAAGGACATCATTTTAGTGTACGTTGAAACCCAAAAGCAAATCGCCGATATTTTCACGAAACCCCTAAAGGAGGACTCCTTTGTGCGGTTGCGTCGAGAATTGGGGATTATGGGTGAATCCGAGATATAGGATTCATGTTTCATTCAATAATCTTGCATGCTATTATTGTTCATATATTTCGTTCATGCTAGACTTATTGGATTTTTCGGGATTTTATGTGATATTTTGAATTTTTGCTCGAATTCATGTTTGAATGTCGTATTTGAGATTTCGATGTTTAATGGGGTAGTTTAGATGATTTTTGAGAGGATTGCGATGTATCATCCAAGTGTCTTGAGGAGAGAACTTTATTATCAATTTTTGAACTCATCTAGTCGGTCTCAGTTCATCAACCAACCGACTAGATTCACATCTAGTCGGTCAGCTAATGAACTCAGACCGACTAGCTCTATCTCTCAACTTTTGAACTCCTTTAGTCGGTTTCAGTTCAATCACCAACCGACTAGATTCGTATCTAGTCGGTTAGTAAAAGAACTCAGACCGACTAACTCAAGCTATTTTGAGTTTCCTCTCCAGCTTAACTCTTTAGTCGGTTCATGTTCAGTGACCGACCGACTAGATTGAGATCTAGTCGGTCAGTAAATGAACAAAGACCGACTAATTCTTGTCAGTTAAATTGGGTTCTGCCACTGTTTGCAACTAGTTGGTTCAAGCTCATTGACCGACCGAATAGATCTAGATCTAGTCGGTCAGTGCTTAAACTGTGACCGCCTAGTTGTGACGGGGGCAATTACGTCTTTTGGCTTCTAATCGACTTATTAAGTCAAATCGACCGACTTCTTCCGCGTTTAATCGATCGAAACTTCCCTCTCTCAGCTTAAAACCCCCCACCCCCGCGCTGACCCTTCGACTTCCGGCCATTTTCCGACCTAATCCACCGTCGCCGACTGTCGCCCTCTCCTCCTAGGTGATCTCTCCTCCCTCTCCTACCTATCTAGGGTTAGTTTCCTGTTCCTAGGGTTAGGGTTAGATCATTTTCAGATTAGGGTTTCTATTTGGTTTCGGATTTCCTAGGGTTGTGCTAGGGTTTCTTCGATTCGATCTCGTGTGTCGTGTAGTGCCGCGATTATGGCTCGTACACGTATCCCGATCACTCCGTCTAGCCCCTCACCGATGACCGTAGAACCTACCCCTACGGATCCCGATCAACCTTCGCGAACCCCTCCTAGACGTCGCTCGAAAACCACCCAACCCTCTTCGTCTTCACCTCCTCTTAAGCGTAAGAGGACGGCGACTGCGAAACCCCGAGCCCGACCTCAGCCCAAGCCTAAGCAAGTTATTTTTCGTGCTCCCACTCCACCCAGTGCTTCGGATTCCGACACCGAGTATATCCCCGAGCCTGAGACTCATAGGGAACCCACTCCTCCTACCCATCCTGAGTCTAGCTCCCGACCTCGTACGTCTACCCGTAAGCCTAAGGGAAAGGCTCTGATGCCGGTTGGCGGTGTCGATATCTCGTTGTGTTGGGACGACCCTATGTGTCTCGCGGCTTACAACCGTATCGAACATTGCCCACTGCTTCTGGAGAATTTCATCCAGTTCAGTGACTTCATAGGGCTAGCTGATCTTCTTTCGTCCTCGGGTCTTCTCGATTACCTTCGATATGACCCGAAGGCGAATCCTCACCCCTACCCTCGATTAGTAAAGCTATTCTATGCCAATAGGATCCGGGGTCAGTACGATGAGACCCACTCTGTTGAGACGACTGTTTTGGGGACTCCTATAGTCCTCACAGCAGAAATCTTAAGAGTGATTTTGGGTATCTCCTCGTCTGGCCTCCTCCCCTCAGACATTTCTGTTGATGATATTTCTTCCCTTGATCAGACCATCCTCTCTGAGAGTTTCCATCAGATTCCTCCCGCCATGGTTGGCCTGCCCTCCAAATCCTTCAAGCCAAATGCACTGGTCCTCAATCTGATTCTGAAGTCGTGCTTGCTTCCCAAGTACGGCTCCTCATCTCTACCGTCCCAGCCTTTTCTGAAGCTGATCTATGCCATTTTCATGGGGAGCTCGATTAACTGGGCTCGCATTATACTCGTTAAGATGGACTCTTTCGAGTGTATTCGCAAGTCCACGAAATCGGCTCATATCCCATTTCCGTGCTTGTTGACCCGTGTTTTCCGTCACTTCCGTGTCCCTTTGCCTCGTGACGATGAGCGTCCACTTGGTCCTCCCCTGAACACGACGGCCGTAAAGAAATCTCTTGTGGCGCTCTGTCACGTTCAGAGGACGACACCTTCAGCATCTGCCTCTGCCTCTGCTGCTCCCTCTGCCACCCTTGATGATGTCGTTCGGTTACTTCATCGTCACGAGTCTCGTTTGGCTCGTACCGAGGAGGTAGTTTGCCGTATGGCTAGTCTGATGGGTATTCAGCTTCCTCCTCCTGTTTCTGAGGATGAGGAGATGGATGAGTTGGCTGAGGAGGACATTGAGGAAATTTGTCATGTTTCCACTCGTGCCCCCGAGGGCACTTCTGGTGCTGCTATTGCTGCTTCGTCTGCTGGTGCCCCCGAGAGCACACCTATTGCCACCGCTCCTGCGGTGGATACTCCGACTGGTGCTCCCGAGGCCACTACTGTTGCTGCTCTAGAGATTGCCACTTCTGCCGTCGCTCCCGTTGACATTCCAGACGTTCCTGCTGATCCAGTTTTCACCACTTCTCCTGCAGAGCCTGCTGCTGCTGCAGATCCTGCCGCTTCCTCTTGAGCTTCTTTGAGGACTCTCCGATGCTCCTTAGATGATACATCTACTGTGAGAGAGTTTGGTTAGGATAGAGTGGTGTTTTGGATCTTTTTGATGATGTATTTTGATGTATTTTGATGATGTTGTATGTTTTATGACACTTCGATATATGTGATATGATGATGTATTTTGTGCACCGATCGGTGGATCGATGTTTTGTATGTCAGTGATGTTTATATTTGATGTACTCTGTTTCATATCTTATATATACATACATCGACGTTGACATTTCATACTATTGTGCACAATTTTTAATTTCCTATATGTCTCTGATGTTTGATTTCGTCGCTCGACGATATTAACTTAGTTTAATAGAAATTTCTTCTATGGAAACATAGAATTGTTTTCCATGCACTAAATTAACCAAGAATGTTGATATTGGGGAGTATATTCCATAACTCAATCCGTAAAAATGATTTGAGTTTTGATGATTTCGTATTACGATTTTCGACTATGGTTTCATTGACACGCCTTGATTTTATTCGTATTTCTTTTGGTGTCATTTGAACCGTTGTCGTATTCTACGACTCCCGTGTTTTTTTATTTAAGGCCATTGTTGTTGTCGTTGTTATCCTCCCGCTCTTTTTGCTTATGCCAAAGGGGGAGAGATATAATAATAACGATGTGCTAAATGAAAATTTAAAGCATTATTCCAAGAATCTAACTTGATGTGTTAGATTCAGGGGGAGTTAAGATATATAAATGGATTTTCAAATCCGATATTTCAATAACCTACATTTGGTATTCGATATTTCAATAATCGATTCTAATTTTATATACTTCACTCGTCTGCTTGATGCGTATTATTATTGTTTAAATTGGAATTAACGTGTCACCAATGCAGGGGGAGTAAGTAAATTTCATTTGAATTATTATTTTTGATTATTATTTATGTTGGTTTGTCATCACTAAAAAGGGGGAGAATGTTGGATATTGGACTCCCCGGATTTGGTTTTGGATGATGAACAAACATAAATATAACGTGAACTAACACTTTGTGAGCGCAGTTATGGAGATCGTCGCCAAATTCATATGAGTATCAATTACGACGTCTCAAGACTTCTCAAAGCACGTGATCGTATGCCTAAAGCTTCGTTGAAGCTTATGGACCATTTTAGAAGTCATGAAGATTCGATTGAAGCTATTGAAGACGGTATCGTCAAGTTTTATTTATAGTCTTTAAGCTTCTTTCGTAGAATGTTAAGCCTTGAGTAGGTCTTACGGTTTAAATCTTCATAACGCTCATATCTTAGCTCTAGGATCTTAGTAGAAGTCCATACAATCCATCCCGAAGCTTCGTGCTTCGATTCGCGACTTCTTGTGCATGTTAGTTGGTTCAAGAAGAAGAACTGACCGACTAGATGGTGATCTAGTCGGTCGGCAAAGCTTCTTGGACCGACTAGTTCTTGTCAGTCATTTCCAAGCTTTTTACTGTTTACAGTTAGTCCGTCTAAGTTCACTCACCGACCGACTAGTTTGTGAACAAGTCGGTCAGTGATGCTTCTGTGACCGACTAGTTGAGCTTTCCTTGTACATGCACATTTGAGCCTGAGCTACTGTTTATCATTAGTCGGTCTGTGTTCATTGATCGACCGACTAATTGATGAACTAGTCGATTAACTTTCCTTCTTGGACCGACTAGTTTACCTTTACTATACATGCCAATTTTTCACCTATCTTACTGTTTATCGTTAGTCGGTCTATGCTCATTTGGTGACCGACTAGTTGGTGAATTAGTCGGTCAACATTTGTTCTTGGACCGACTAAATCTATTTATGCGCAGACTTCAGTTTTATCTGTTAGTCGGTCTCAGTTGAGTGACCGACCGACTAGTTGTGAAACTAGTCGGTCAGCTACTCTTCTTGGACCGACTAGTTCCTTATGTCTGTGCTTTGATCTTTTGTCTGTTCACCCATTAGTCGGTATGCGTTAATTGACCGACCGACTAGTTGATGAACTAGTTGGTCGGTGGTTGTTCTTTGACCGACTAGTTGGGTTCAGAAAAGAGCCGTTGGAGCTTTAATTGAAACGTTTTTCTCTCTCTCTCTCCTCTATCCTATAAATACTTGTTGGGCTGCATTCATTGCAGTCAAGGCTGATATTATTGCAATTTTAGAGATCAAGAGCAATCATTTCTAGCTCATTCAAAGCTCTTTCATTCCATTCAATAATCTCTCCTCACTATTACTTCCAAAGAGAGATTCATTGAGTGTGAAGCCTTCCAAGCCAAGTGCTTGATTCTAGGTCACCAACATCCCCATAGCTCTCCATCACTGATCTACATCTTGGAGCTAGGGTTTGGTGCCACTTCTTCTTCCTCAAAATCATCCTTGCCCTAATTCGTAAGCATTACTCAAGGCATAGGTATTTTGTCGGTAAGAAGCTTCTTATTTCATTTCAATTTCATATTGTAAGTTTCACTCTCGGTTGTGAGAGTGTGGTTGTGATCCCGGGTTGTGGGAGTCACAAATTACTTTGTGTATGATTTGACTTGTGGAGGTTTTTCACAAGTATTTCATAGTTGAAATCTTGAGTTAGGGTTTCTAACTCAAGTATCCGGAGGAGATCCGGGTGGTTGGGACGTAGGATCACCGGGAACAAGTCGGGGAGACTTGGGTGGATCTGAACCCAGTAATATCTATTGTTAGCATTGTTAATTTTGTTGTTGTCTTCAATTTAAGCTTCCGCAAATTGATTTGGTAGTTGTTTGCACGATAATTAGGAATTATACTCCTCGTTATTTTTAAAATACTATTCACCCCTCTCTAGTACTTGTGCAGTAGCTTGTAGGGCATTACAGTAAATCGAAAAGAACGTGAGAACTCACTCCCCCAAGCTAAAGTGCACAGTGTCCTCAATGTGCGAAGTGTGGCACACCGAGAGACGGGTAATGTGAGGGGAAGGTGAGGATGCATGCTTGAGGAAAAAGAAAATAAAAGTAACGAAATGAAAAATATGATGCGGACATGATGCATGCAGATATAGGAGTGAATCAGATATAAAAGTGTGACACCAAAAACTCTCCCTCTTTTCCAAAAATGATATAGAAAGATATGAACAAAATGTGGACCCAAAAACAGTGAGGGGAGGGGGGTGGGCAAAAAATCATCAGGACCAAGCAGAGACGGGCAGCATGACGGCAAAAAAGATCAATGGCATCAAGGGTGCCTAAGAGGGTGGGGCTGCGCCGTCTCCGTCCTGAGGCGGTGGTGGTGGTGGTGGCGGCTGGGGAACAGTCTGCTGAGTGGGTGTGGGTGTGGGTGTGGAAGCAGGCTGGCTGTGTGTAGGAGTGGGGGTGGGTACGCGAGGAAGCCGCTCAAGAATCTGAGTGAGGCAATAGTGAATGCCCGGAAGTAGGTCGAAGCGGCTGGCCATAGCGGTGACGGTGGCGGACATGGTCCTGAGGTCACCTCTGAGGGCACTCACCGCCCCCTCGAGAGCACGAATGCTCTAAAGTACAGTGTCGGGGGGGAGGTGGTGCAGAGGGACGCACCTGTCTGTGCTATGCAGGACGGGGCTAGCGGACTCGGGTGGTGTAGTGGATGGGCTCAGCAGGCATGTGGAGGAAAGGTGATGTGCTCACAAGTGTGGGCCTAGCCTCATTGCGAGGCTGGGGCGCAGGCTGGTATGAGGTGGAAGCAGCAGCAACGGAAGTGGAGTATAAAAGTGGCGACGAGGCGGCCAGAGAGGTCGGTGACACAGACGTGGGAACAGACGTCACGACACCCTCAGAAAAAACGGCTGTGGTGGAGACAGAGGTGGCAACCACGGTCTCCACGACGGCAGCAAAAGAGGGCTCTCCGCTCTCAACAATAGTCGGTGGGCACTCGGGTAGGGCGGAGGAAACGGGCTCAACGGACAGAGGGCCAGCTGTGGTGGGAGTGGTGGTGGCTGGGGAACAGTCTGCTGAGTGGGTGTGGGTGTGGGTGTGGAAGCAGGCTGGGTGTGTGTAGGAGTGGGGGTGGGTACCTGCTGGGTGGGTGTGGGCACGCGAGGAAGTGGCTGTGCGGGGTGTGCGGGGACTGCAGGCTGTGCGGGGAGTGCGGGGTCAGCAGGCTATGCGGGGTGAACGGGGTGTGGTGGTGTAGGCGGAGGAGAGTCCTCCACCTCGTGGGAGGGGTCGGGCTCATCCGGCCGCTTCCGCGTGGCGGAAGCTCTCCTCGACCGTGGCCGTGTTCGGGGAGGCATGTGGCCCCCGGGTGCTCACCAAAAACGTAAAAAATGTGGCGTGCGCAAATGAGTGGAACGAGTATACCGTAACACACTGCGAGAGCAATATAGTGGACGCGTGCGAAGACGCCGCCTCCACGAAGCCAAAAACGCTCCCCGGAAGCTCCCCTGGGCTCCCCTAAGCTCCCCAATATACCCTGCACATCAAACGAAGATATCAGCGGGTAATATTCAAAACGTATGGGGGGTTAGGGGTATAATAGATAGAAATCGAATTTAATTTGGTTTAGGGGTTCGTTAAACACACGGATCGTCGAAAAATACACAAAACAGGAGAAAATTGGGCGATAACGCGTTACCGGAGTTCGGCCGGAGGTGGGGTCGTCGGCGGCGACTCGGGCGAGGCGGAGGGGGCGTCGGCCGGCGGTGGTCGGCCGAGCGCGGCGGCGGCGAGCGAGGTCGGCTGAGTGAGGGGGGCAGCGGGCGAGGGATACGAGCGGTCACGATTTTGGGATTTTTCTCGTTTTGAAAAATGCGCCGACCCGCTCCCCTTTATATAGGAAAAGTTACGACTCGGCCGAGTGACTAAGTCGCTCAGCCGAGTGATCGTAACGGAAATATTTTGAAAAATTCCTCCTCGCTTACGACTCGGCCGAGTGGCTTTGCCACCCTCGGCCGAGTGGAAAAAGTCCATTCGGCCGAGTGGCTCAAGCTACTCGGCAATACTCGCCCTAGGAGCGTATCAGTTTTACTCGGCCGAGTGAATATATATACTCGGCCGAGTGGCAATTATACTGAAATCAAGAAAAGAAACAGAGAGTTGGGTACATCAGACTTCCCTCGTTCGTGAGCCGCTCGGGCGGACGAACTTATGTGCTCGGTCGAGTGACTAGTATACTCGACCGAGTGAGCCCTGTTTTCTGCTGTTTGGCTTCGTTTGGGCTCTAAAC
>CM061134.1:179350956-179665949 GCA_030789695.1 Scilla litardierei
AGTAATTGTGCCTATTCTAGTTCGTGACTTATAACGGGAAGTACAATGAGCAACCAAGAGGCCAACTCTTGCCGCGGGTGCTACCCGGGCGAACTATGCTATGAATACTGTGCAATAATCTCTGAGAACTGTGCAATAATCTGTGAACTGTGAACTGTGATCTGTGATGGTTGTCACCGGCACTGTTATGGGTTGCTAGAACCCGCACGGTGACAACAAAGTCTGGACTAGTCGCTCCCGCACTTCCGCATTTATAAGTTACCCCAAAACCCAGTGTCTGTGCAGGTTACCGTACTTTGCAATTTTACGAGTCATTTACCATTCTCACATTTCCAATTACAATCTTTCTGTCAAGCAATGTCAATAATCTGTTCAGGTCAATAACTGTTCCGAGACTAGGTGTCAAGTCCTATGTTCATACGAGTACACTATCTATATTTCTAAGGGTAGAATTTACTGTGACTTACGCTATTGGGATTGTCGTAGCAAGACGAGGATGGAGTTAGAGCGCGGGGAGTGGTACCTGCAAACACAAGAAGATATCAGCTAACGGCTACATTAATTATTATCTAATTAATTGGTTGTTTTGATTTTCGAAACTGGTTGAAACGGTGATGAAAAGTGTTCTAAATTTTTATATAGGCTATATGATAAAAATAGTTTTACTGCAAGAGGGAATATTTTTCTGAAGTCTATAGTAATTTTTATAATTTTTAGAAACTCAAAACTAGTTTAAAAACCCAATTTATTCTACTAGCGCGTATCTTCCGTAATTTCTTACGGGAGAAATACAAGTCGGAATAACTTGAGTAAGTAGTCAAAACGACCGTTTCAAAGATTACTTTCACATATAATTTTATCACATATTATTGTGAGTGAAAACAGCGAGTTACGATTTTTAGAAAGATTTATACGTATTTAAATTTTAGGTTCAAAAAACGATTCTGGGAAAATTAGGCGTCTGCTCGCAGTGAGACTAGCGCCATTGGGTCCGAAATATCGTTTCCGATTTTCTGGAGCTATCCCCGCATTTTTCTGGTCCCTGTATAATTAGTTATGGATTAAAAACTCTAAAACCCAATTAATAATTATTTAAAATTACGAAAATACGAAATAATCTCGTATTTACGAGTTTGCCACTGAGGCAATTTACGCACCCACCGCTTCTTCTCTGCTCTCGATCGCCGTGGGGGGGTGTTTGCGGCCTCTTCGACGGCGGGCGGCGGACTCGGACGGCGGACTCGGGCGAGCGGACGCGGGCGAGCGGTCGCCGGCGGCGATCGCGACGGAGCTCGACGACGAGCGGCGGAGGGCGGAGCTGGGGCGGCGTCTGTCACCGGCGCGGGGGCTTCAGGAGCTTTGTGGGGGCGGCGGCGACACGGGAGCGACGGCGGACGGCGACGGCGACGGCGAGGGCGGCCTGGGACGGCGGTGGAGCGCGGGAGGCGCTGTGGGGTGATGTGCTCGGCGGTGATGTCGAACGGAGGACGGCGGAGGAGCGGGCTTCGGGTGCTCGGAGAGGCGACGGGCCTTCACGAAGACGACGGCGACTGCGGTCGATGCGCAGGCCGTGGCGAAGGAGGAGGAAGCGACGGAGAGATCAGGGGTCGAGGGCTGCGGGGTCCGCTGCAGGGCCTCACAGCGAGGCGGAGGTACCCGGAGGTTGTCGGAGCTGGGGCGGGGGCGTCGTCGAAGCTTCGTCGGCGGCGAGGACACCGTCGGAGGGGGGTACGTGAGTGAGAGAGGGAGAAGATAGATAGAGGGTGAGGGTGGGTTCGTTCGAAAAGGAAATAGAGATGGAGAGATCGGTAAAGAGATGAGAGAGTTAACTGTGTGTGTGAACGAGAGGTGCCTATGGGTTTAAATAGGTATTAGCAATGGCGAAATTGTAATTGGGGGGGACACACACATTAAAGAGGTAGATGTGCGCTGGATCTGAAATTATTTCAGATCCAACAAGCAATTCGGTTGATAATTAGGGTAGTTGGAGGATTAGGGGTAAATGTAACTAGGTAAAAGTAGTTAGTAATTGTAAAAAGGTCATTAGTGAATGCAATTAGCAAAGCGGTGAAATACAGACACGTTTTTACAAACGACTCCGAAAAATTACGAAAACATACCCACGGAATCGTATCGTCGCGAGGATCACGAATACGAGATTCGTTCAGGGATTTGAGCTAAGGAAGTACAGGTTTTAGGCCAAAGCGTTTAGAAAGCGGGTTTGCGGGTTCTAGGCTGAAACGATATCCGAAAATTATGAAATTAATGTGGGAAGCCCTAAATGATAATAGGATGTTACTGTAGAAGTTTGAAAACGTTTTGAATATGTTTGAATAGAAAATAAATTCGTCGAATCAAAACGGTAATTTTGGAAGATGAATTTTAACAGGAATGTTTTGGGCATTTGCGAAAATCCGAAATTGCTGAAATACAACATGATAAGTCTAGTGCTCTAAAATATTTTTATAAGAATTTTTAAAATCAGTTTTGATATACAACTCCTAACTAACCATTATAAAGAAGATTTAGAATAAAAATACGTTAAGTACGTATTTGAAGTGTTTGAAAAATACAGGCCGTTACAACAAAGTACAAAGCATCGCTCATCTATACAAGACATCGCTCATCTATACAAGTATCGCTCATCTCTGGCAGCTACCGAATCTGAGGGAGCTCTTCTGAAGAGGAGTAATCTGCAGACTCGGCAGGTAGCTCTACGTCTTTGACCCAGTCGTCACTGTGTCTGCGAGGTACTGCAGGACCTGGCTGTGCGTACTTATGATTTGCTTCTTGGATTGATAAGCCTTTTGGGTTGGTGGGATTAATGTTGCCTTGGAAGCATGATTTGCTGGTCTCCAGGAGTTGGCCGTTCCGTTGTTGTAGTCATCGCGATGATCTGTAACCTGTATCTGCAAATACATTTAACATGTTGGATGATCCTGTAAGGGACACTGCGGGGCTACACACACACTAGAGGGGGGTGAATAGTGTAATGGCAAGCAAAGTGCTTAATTAAAAGTTCCTAAAATTAAAGCACAATAAGCAGCGGAAATTAAACAGAGTACACAACAACAATCACAAACACAATGATTTTACCCTGATTCCCCAAAACTTGGGTACGTCCAGCCACACCAATATTCACTATATTCCAACACAGAGAAGTGAATACAAAATCCCACAAAGGGATACCTCACACAGAGGATTTAGGATTCCCACAAAGAGATATCCTTAGTCTCACACGGAGAGACCTCACACAGAGGATTTGTTCTTTTACACAGAAAGAACCAAACTCCCACAAAGAGAGTAACTCCCACAAAGAGAGTAACTAATTCCCACAAAGAGAATTAGGGTTTCGAAACAAAAACAAAACGAAACAACACTTACCTATGCCTTGATATGATCTTACCAATGTGAAGAAGAAGGCATGCAAGTGAATGGCCAAGTGCTTGAGATTAGCTTTGATTGCACTTGTTGATCTTTCTCTCTTCTAGGAATGAATCCTAACACTTCTCACTTGAGTGCATGAAAATGAAGAGAGAAAAGATGATCTCCAAGAAAGGAATGAGATTGAAATCCCTTGGAGAAATTCCCTAGAGCTTAGATGCTATAGCATAAGAATGAAGCTCTAATTAGGGAATGTGGGAGGAGTGGCTTAGAGAAGAGATTAAATGATCTTCTATGAATTCCTAACCCTTTCACGAGTTCTAAATGGACAAAGCCAATCCCAATATATAGGAAGCCAAGAAGAGCCTATAAACACAGCCAAAAACCCAAAGGGAAGAAATCTGCAACGACTAGATTTTGGCAGTTTACGGGATGAACAGTCGACTGATGATCATTAGACAGTCGACAGATCAACGGCTGGAAAATATCCCAACGGCTATAATCTGAGCCAGGACAGTCGACTGTAGAAGACTACACAGGTGACTGTAAAACAGACAGTCGACTGTATATCCTTCATCAGGCGACTGCAGCAGGGATGGACAAGAAACAGAGAGATGCATCTTACTCCCAGTATGCATACAGGCGATTGATGACCAAAGTACAGTCGACTGTAAAATAGACAGGCGACTGTATATCTTTCATCAGTCGACTGCTGCAGAGGAAGGAAGTAAAACAGAGAGATGCATATTTCGCACTTACGCATTTCAGACGACTGATGGCCATTTCACAGGCGATTGTAAAAACAGAAATAGGCGACTGTCTTGCAAATTGGGATGAAGCCCAGAAAATGCAAGAAGCGCACAGGCGACTGTTGACCAATTCACAGTCGACTGTAAGAGTACAGGCGACTGTAAATTGAACATCAGTCGACTGATGCGAAAAGCTCAAGATGAGTCAATAGAAAATTTGACTTGAGCTATGCATCACAGTCGATTGTAGAAGGCTCGACAGGCGACTGAAAATCACCCAGTCGACTGTAAAACCTTCAGCAGGCGACTGCAGGAGAGCCAGAAACTCCAAATGAGTCTTTGGGCTAGATGAACCTATTGGGCTGGATTCTATGATTGTAAGCCCCGGTCCCCAGGATACTCTGAGCAGCAAGTGTTACAGAGGAAAAATACCTAACACAACACAAACAGGCCCACTGCGTGCTGCTGGGATAGTACCTGTAGCATTCCAGATGTCACAGAAACACAAGAAAGACAATCAATCCAAACACTGATATGCATACACTAGCTGATTATACAATTTTCGAGTACAACATCACTCATCCAAAACCCATATACAACATATAGTCAAATTTCATGTACAATAGAATACCCACATCTCGCCGAAGTACAATAACACCCACCCAAAACTCTCATACTCTCTCAAACCCTCAACTCTAACCAACGCCATCCAAATGGACTAGTGGGCCTCCAACTCCACGAACCAGCACCTGAAAAATATCAACGGGGCACGTCACAACGTGACCCAGTAGGAATCTCAAACCCAACTCACATGGTGCACAAAAATGCTATGCACAAAGTAAAAATAGAAACCTATCTCTTGGCATGACAATTGCATACGGAAATGTAAATGGTGACATTACCATACACGTACATGCGGCAAGAGGATGACCTGCAGAACCAAGTGAGTAGGACATATAGAGAAGTGAACAGCAATATCAAGGAACTGAAACCTAGCTTTGGCTAAGATGGCATGTTGTACTAGAGGGGTGCCATCTTTGGGCCCGACATGGTTTGCTACTCAACAAGATACTAACTTCGAACTTGTTCTTATTTAGAAATTGCAACTTGTTAAGTGTAAGTAATAATTAAACCTACAACGCTATGGAAACTCGGTTCTTTTCATGTTCCGAAATAAAGAATGACAACTTTCATCTTAGCGACATTATCACAAACACATGACAAGCATGATGACCAATCCTTAATTTCTTAGAATTCAACATGAAATCAAAAGCAAGGCAACAACTAGCAAGATGTTATCTTGAAGATATATTGGTCTACTTCATGGTTTAGAAAGAGATACCTACTTTTAATTAAGAATTGTCTCTTTAACATGCTTGGAAGAGTTGTAGAAGTAATAACCCTTATGAAGAGGGGTTCCTACACACAAAGCTTTCAACTTGCAAGTTATCAAACCCTCTTACTAGCTTGTCATTTATACTAATTTTCCAAATGGGTGTTTATTTATGCATGTAAATTTAAGGGAGCTAGCAAGTGGCATTTTGTGTGGTGTTCCTAGCTTAAGTTTCTAATGCTTGGAAAGTTGTGGAAATGCTTATAAAGATTTCGGCAAAGTTTCTCTTGTATTTATCAAGTTTCCAAGTACAACATAAGTAATATTGCTAAAAGAAAAACATAAATAGTATTTCAAGATAATATAGTATAAGCACAACATCCCACAACACCAACAACACCACCAACACCACCAACACTACTATAAGCAACAACATAACCTTTCCAACTTCCAAAGAGGGCCATATATTTGAACAATGTAATAAAGGAGAACAATTTCGTTTACTTCATGTAACAAAATGAGATCTACTCTATTTACCCAAAGAACCAACATGAGATTAATTTCATAAAGGGGAGCATTTCCATTTCTCATGCAATGGGAAGAATAATAATGCTTCCATGTTTCAAAATGAGAGTATTTTGCATAGTTATTGGGACAAAACATTCAAGCAACATGGGGCATGATCATTGCATCAAATAATTCAAATTAGCATTCCAATTCAACCATGCATGCTTCATGGTAACTTGGATGTTAAAATTCCAACATTCCATAATACTTCCAACATCCCAATATTTCCTAATAACGTTAATGATCACCAATACCAACATCAATATCATTCATATCACTACTAGCACTAACAACAAAAATAACAATATTTACTAACTAACAACCCATACTTTCCAACATTCCATCTTTCAAGCACCAAATGCTTCCATGGCAACATGCATTCTCAAAGGTTAACCATCACACAAATATAACCACAATTCATCCAACAATGCACATGATGCCATGATGCTTATGATGCACAAGTAATGCAATGCAATGCAAGGGGATCCCGTGAATGAGCCGGCGTGCACGTGCAAGAGCTTCTACTCCGTTATCAACGTGGAGCCACCTAATGGATCAAGAGGTGGCCAACGACGTATTCACCCGCCTCCTACCGCGGCACTTTGTCCATGCCCGTGCACTCCACCTCATGTCCTAACCTGACCATGTCACACATTCCATATTCCGCATGTTACCAACATCACCTTTTCAATTTCCCAATTCATTTCATTTTCATTTTTTTCTCATTTCATACACATTAAATTGAATAAATAGTTTCCAACACCCCAAAATGAGAGCAATTTCATAAAAGTGGGCAATTATAGCTTCCAACAAAGTTAATGAAAGCAAACTGAGAACACTCCAACTTAATTCATGAAAATTGAACTTAAAGAACAATTTAATTTAATTTAACTAAAACTTAGCATCAAGAATTTCAATACATCACATAATTTCATCGCCACATGAAAATTGAGTAATTGAGTACTAAAGTAAAATTAGCCCAACACACCATATACCTTCAATCTTGCATGCACCAATTTACATTTTGCTCGAAACATCGCTTTTCTTTTTCTCATGTAACTAAAATAATCTTGTCTAGTAAAACAAGTGACGATTAAACTTCAACATGCTAAATGAGGGCAATTTCTCAACATTAATGTAACCAAACTTTCGATTGCATCAAGAGGCTTCCGATCAAATGAGAACCAGTTCGTAATGAAAATTAACCACAAAAATGACGAGGGTAATTTCATACAATTGCGACACAACATGGTAATTAAGCTTAATCTCCCAACAGTTCAACAACAAACATCTCAACCTAATATAGTGATTCATGAAAACTAATGAGGCCTTGTTTTATTTTCATTTCTACTTATCTCATTTATTAAAGCAACATTGGTTTATGAAAGCATAATTAAACAACATTTTCATGGTTCCCATTTTGCATAGAATTAACCTAACTTGCATTGTAGAATGGGAAATAAACAATCTACACTCTAGATGAGAGCAATATCCCACATTCTTGGCCAACCTACACATATTATTTCATTGTTCCCTCATTTCATACCCCATTTATTTATCCCAACTCATACAAAGGAGAATAGGGAATTCAACATTACAAATGAAAGCAATTACTCATGAAGTGTGAAGGAAGACATTCAATAGCATCAAGAGCATCATATATCATAATCATGGCATCAAATAACTCACTACAACTAATAAAATCAACCCAATTTATTGTTCATATAATTCCATTTATCATACACGTAAAATTTGGCCATTAAGGTTTCCCACTAATCCGAATGAGAGAAATTTCACCTACATAGTGAAACCAACAATAAAAAGCTTCATGAATCTCAAACATTTCATCATATAAATCATCACATCATATGTAATCAACAAGCATGCACCATATTATGGGATTGCACCAAAAACCCTAAAAATGCCAACTTTGTTCTCAAAATGAATTGAAGTGAAACACATGAATTGTGGTTGGAATCCTACCTCATCCAAGATGTGAAATCCTCTCCCAATTCCAAGTGCAAGCCCTAATTCGAAATTCCCCCATGAATCTCCCTCTTCAAGCTCCAAACCGTAACTCCTCTTGATCCCAAACACTCACAACTACAAGCTCATCACTAGGGTTTCTAAAGAAGGATAAGATAGGGAGTTTGAGCTTGAAATAATAGAGAAACAAGCCCGGCAAATTTCGGCCAGAACTGGAGTGGGTTTTGGGGGAGTGTTTTTGGCCATGGTGTTGAGAGAAATTGGAGAAGATGGAAGAATAGATGATGGGAATGGGTTAGGGCCTTTCTTCTTCTCCTCTTCCGCTTCTTTTCTTTCTTTTCCCCCTCATTTTCCTCCTCCATTACCCCCAAAAATTCGGCAACAACCAGGATTCGGCCATTCAAGGGAAGTTTCGGCCATGGGAGAGGAGAGAAGTTGGAGAAGATGAATGGTAGATGGAGAGGATGGGCTTAGGGCTTTGATTCTCTCTTCCTCCTCTTCTTTTTCTTCTTCTTTCTCCCATTCTTCTCTCCATTTCCCTCCCAATTTTCGGTAGCAAGATGAGGGGATCGGCCTATGTACGGGTTGGGGAGAAGGTGGAAGAAATAAAAGAAAAAGTAAATAAGGAAATTGGTAGAAGGAAGAAGAAGGGTTGGGTATTTACAAGTTTGCCATTCCCAATTAAATCAAACCCCCCTCTCTCATCTATTAGTCTAGCCCAACTATTTAAAGTCCAATCAATAACAACTAACAATAATTCAGCCCAACTCTAGCTACCAACATTAATTAAGGCCTCCGCAATAGTCAGATAACATTAATCAACATCAATAGTAAGAAAAATGCTAATACCCAAAAATAATATCACATCACCAAAATAACAACCAAACGTCAGTGATAATAATGTCATCCATTAATAACTATCTCAGCATCACTAGTTATCATGATTATACCGTTTTACTTTACGCACTCACCAACGAAAAACGCCAAGCACGCCAATAAACACTGTTCGCATGCTAACAATAATCTCGACTAGTCACCTTCTAGCCATACGTGTATGAAATTACTATATGCACAACAAAATTACTATACGCACACACACAATTAGTCTTTTGCACATACGGGCATTACAATGATAATCCTAAGGCTCACTAAGATGGTTAAAAGCATATGCATGAGGGTATGACCATCTATCAAGGCATTACAATAATCCTAGACTCAAAAAGAGAAATGCAAGTAAAAGAAATTACATGGATTACAAATTGCATCTCCTAGAGTCTAAGTCTTCAAGCTCACTATACCTTGATGCTCTCCATCATCTCCAAGCTTTGGCACTCCTTGATGAGCTTCCCTTCATCAAGCTCCAAGCTTTGACAATGCTTCTCTATATGACCATCCATCATCATGCTCCAAGCTTTGGCTTCATTAGATGATCTACATGACTTCATCCAAGCTTGAGCACACCATCACTCTTGGAGGTCTTTAAGATATCCCTTGTAATATCCTCCACGCCTTATGCTTTGTCTCATCAACGTATAATCATTAAGATAAACTAAGACTAAAACATAAGATTGATTAGAACACTAACATAATGTATTGATCATCATCAAAACAACGTTAGTCTTGAACTCAAGAACTAACAATCTCCCCCTTTTTGATGATGACAATCCATTATGTCAAAATATAATAAACATTGAAATAAACAATGTGTGCTAACAAATTCCCCCAATTAATATGCCAATGTGCACAAAATATAAACATATAGAGCACGAATCATATTGATGGTTGTTATGCCAAAACATACCAATTGATAATAATGCATAAACAAGCATATGGTATATTTTTACATAACCTATTTCTCTCCCCCACTGGCAGATCAAAAAGATGGGTACTAGCCAAGTAAAAAAACCAAGGGCAAGAAAAATAACCATCCCATATGCACAAATATAATGTGAATGAAATTCAATGTGACATATGAAAGGAAAAATAATGCTACCAAGCAAAAATTCCATACTCCCCTATAATCATACAAAGCATGCAAACATGGAAGAAATGGACACACTCACAAAAATGTGGGTACAAAATGTAAACATACAAGCATGGTACCCAAGCAATGAATAACAATGTGAGTGAGCTAGCAAGTTGGAAACCAAACAAAAGTGGAGTTTGGTTTCCGTATATAGTCATATGAAAAAATAACATTACGAACATATGAATCTATATAAGAATTCCTATCAAGCCTAGAAACATTCTTAGGAATCCACAAAGAAAGTGATTTGGGATTCTTAAGAAGAGGTTTGGTCAAGGCATGAGTAGGAGGTGAGGGTGCACGCTTATGAGGTGGAACATAAACATTGGCGTGCCCCGTGTGTGAAACATGCAATTTAGCATTAGAAGCGTTCACACAAGCATTTCTACCATGCATAGGAACATGTGAAGCATGCAAAGATTTATCATCAATTCTAGCATGCAAGCAAAGTAAGTTATTCTTATGGGTAGATTTATCATGCATAACAACATATGAAGAAGCATTCACACCAATAGGGTTTTGAATAGACTTCTTATGCAATGTGGTGTACATATATGCATGATTCTTCTTTGGCTTAATATTCAAAGTTGATTTTTGGACAAAAGAAGACTTAGATGTGACTAACCCCTTAGAAGGCTCCCCCAAAAAATTTATTTGGGTGCTTCTAGGGGAAGAACTTGGTTTGTTCACCTTCAAAGTAGACAATAGCTCACATTTCTTCGAAAGTGAAGAAATTTCGTCATCCCTAGCGGATAGACGTGAGCTAAGCTCAAGACATTGAGATTTGAGAGCCAATGTCTCATTTCTCAAAGCGTTAATTTGAGAATATCTCTCAAGAATGATGGAGTCACAATTCGAAACGTGAGTACGTCTAAGTGAAGCATTCTCCTCACGTAACTCACGAATTAGAGAAAGAAATCCTTCTTTCTCAGTATGCAAAGATTCAATTAAAGACTTACGAGTAGCATGCAAAGTAGTGCAATCATGTGTGGCACTATGAAGAAAACATGCACTACACTTATGAGCATTTAATAAATTTTTATCACTAGTATAACTATGCTCAAAAGAAGATTGAGTTTGAGATACCTCTTCATCGCTTGACTCAATATCATCACCTCCGGTGTACTTGGTCTCAAGATAGCTCCACATTTCATGTGCCGTCTCCATGCATCCAACATCTTCAGTTTCATGGTCCCACATGGAGATGCACAAAGCTCTTTTGGCATGGACGTCCATCACGAAGTTAGAATCTGAGACATCCGAAGTCACCGCATCCAAGAGATTGTTCTTCTTGAGGTGATTGATCATTTTGCTCCTCCAATGACTATAGTTCTCCGGATCGAAGTTGGGAGGATGTTGTTGAGACTTAGAAGTCATGCTTGCAAAAGCCACCAAATTAAGGCTCTGATACCAACTGTAAGGGACCCTGCGGGGCTACACACACACTAGAAGGGGATGAATAGTGAAATGGCAAGCAAAGTGCTTAATTAAAAGTTGCTAAAATTAAAGCACAATAAGCAGCGGAAATTAAACAGAGTGCTCAATAACAACAATCGCAAACACAATGATTTTACCCTGGTTACCCAAAACTTGGGTACGTCCAGCCACACTAGTATTCACTATATTCCCACACAGAGAAGTGAATACAAAATCCCACAAAGGGATACCTCACACAGATGATTTAGGATTCCTACAAAGAGATATCCTTACTCTCACACAGAGAGACCTCACACAGAGGATTCGTTCTTTCACACAGAAAGAAAAAACTCCCACAAATAGAGTAACTCCCACAAAGAGAGTAACTAATTCCCACAAAGGGAATTAGGGTTTCGAAACAAAAACAAAACGAAACAACACTTACCTATGCCTTGATATGATCTTACCAATGTGAAGAAGAAGGCATGCAAGTGAATGGCCAAGTGCTTGAGATTAGCTTTGATTGCACTTGTTGATCTTTCTCTCTTCTAGGAATGAATCCTAACACTTCTCACTTGAGTGTATGAAAATAAAGAGAGAAAAGATGATCTCCAAGAAAGGAATGAGATTGAAATCCCTCGGATAAATTCCCTAGAGCTTAGATGCTATAGCATAAGAATGAAGCTCTGATTAGGGAATGTGGGAGGAGTGGCTTAGAGAAGAGATTAAATGATCTTCTATGAATTCCTAACCCTTTCACGAGTTCTAAATGGACTAAGCCAATCCCAATATATAGGAAGCCAAGAAGAGCCTATAAACACAGCCAAAACCCCAAAGGGAAGAAATCTGCAACTGCTAGATTTTGGCAGTTTACGGCATGAACAGTCGACTGATGATCATTAGATAGTCGACTGATCAACGGCTAGAAAATATCCCAATGGCTATAATTTGAGCCAGGACAGTCGACTGTAGAAGACTACACAGGCGACTGTAAAACAGACAGTCGACTGTATATCCTTCATCAGGCGACTGCAGCAGGGATGGACAAGAAATGGAGAGATGCATCTTACTCCCAGTATGCATACATGCGACTGATGACCAAAGTACAGTAGACTGTAAAATAGACAGGCGACTGTATATCCTTCATCAGTCGACTGCTGCAGAGGAGGGAAGTAAAACAGAGAGATGCATATTTCGCACTTACGCATTTCAGACGACCGATGGCCATTTCACAGGCGACTGAAAATATACAGGCGACTGTAAAAACAGCAACAGACGACTGTCTTGCAAATTGGGATGAAGCCCAGAAAATGCAAGAAGCGCACAGGCGACTGTCGATCAATTCACAGGCGACTGTAAGAGTACAGGCGACTGTAAATTGAACATCAGTCGACTGATGCAAAAAGCTCAAGACGAGTCAATAGAAAAGTTGACTTGAGCTGTGCATCACAGTCGACTGTAGAAGGCTCGACAGGCGACTGGAAATCACCCAGTCGACTGTAAAACCTTCAGCAGGCGACTACGGAGATCCAGAAACTCCAAATGAGTCTTTGGGCTAGATGAACCTATTGGGTTGGATTCTATGATAATCTTAAGGCTCACTAAGATGGTTAAAAGCATATGCATGAGAGTATGACCATCTATCAAGGCATTACAATAATCCTGGACTCAAAAAGAGAAATACAAGTAAAAGAAATTACATGGATTACAAATTGCATCTCCTAGAGTCTAAGTCTTCAAGCTCACTATACCTTGATGCTCTCCATCATCTCCAAACTTTGGCACTCCTTGATGAGCTTTCCCTTCATCAAGCTCCAAGCTTTGACAATGCTTCTCTAGATGTCCATACATCATCATACCTCAAGCTTTGGCTTCATTAGATGATCTTCATGACTTCATCCAAGCTTGAGCACAACATCACTCTTAGAGGTTTTTAAGATATCCCTTGTAATATCCTCCACACCTTATGCTTTGTCTCATCAACATATAATCATTAAGATAAACTGAGACTAAAACATAAGATTGGTTAGCACACTAACATAATGTATTGATCATCATCAAAACAACGTTAGTCTTGAACTCAAGAACTTGCAGATCCTTGACCCTTGGAGATAGCGCAGAAGCTACGTATCTCTGGTCTAGTGGTGCGCTGCAGGTGCTGCACTGTATCTGGTTAAGTGGTTTACTGTCAATGCTTTCTAGAGTCTCATGCAGTTGGCGAGATAAAGGAGTGTACAAAAGACACTTGAGTAAGGCACTTCAGGACCTAGGATATCCTTCTCCTCTTCCAGTGAATGGAAGGGGTCTTAATGTACATCCATACAACCAATGGGTGTATCAGTGGATTGCAATTATCTATATTTCTGCATCAACTGGATGATAATTTCATCGTCTGGATGATAATTCATCTGCTGGATGATTATTCATCTTCAGGATGATAATTCATCTTCATGATGATTCTTTATCTTCAGGATGATGGTTTCATCTTCAAGATGATTATTCATCTTCAGGATGATGGTTCCATCTTCAGGATGATGGTTCCATATTCAGGATGATGGTTTCATCTTCAGGATGATAATTCGTAAGGGTATGTTGTCACATCATCCATAGCAACATATCCTAAAATTTCCTTTGCCAATCGCATGGTTTTCGCAACCATAACCAGGGAGCCTGATGCATCAGTTTAAATAATTTTGTAAGTGAGTTAAGCTCAACCTACATGGTTACTTCCTGGTTTCTGCGAAATAAACATTTAAGCTATAGCATTTTGCTTATAGCATACGATTTTATTTATTTATACAATACTCGGTAACCCACAGGTTTGATATCTTTTGATATCAGGACTTCGGGTCCAAACACTTCACATTTCATAAGTGAGTCCAGCTCAACTTATTATTGTCTCATTCCACATAATCTGGCCAAGTCTCTGCGTTTGCTTCAGGAAACAGAGGTTGGGAACAATATCTATGGCAAAATGAAATGTAAGTAATTGTCGACAAGTGTGGTTTATCCAAATACCTCTCCATGTACGTACATTATTCAATTTATTCCAGATTCATCTCTTCTGGATGTTCTGGAAAAGGAGAGGATATGGAGGTGAGCTCACTTTCCTTTGGTGTTATTGTATTAGGGTCTCCAGGAGTTATTTCTCGCTTTGGAGCGTCGTCGTATGTCCTCTCATCCATTGAGGATATCCACTTCTGCTACTGGTGGATTGCATCCATTATATTTGGTATGTCAATCCTAGCTGGATTTTTGATAGCAGGGATGTGTGAATTTGACAATATTTATATTGTCAGTAACTATGTCTGATAACTGTTTAACAGTTTCATAAGTGTGGATCTTCAGGATCTCATCACAATTCATGATAATCAGATCATAGGTATTAATGTTTTAAATGGTCAAATTGAGCTTCAGGCTCATGGATGATTATAGTATTTTTGTTGAACCTAATGCTGGGGAATTAAAGTTTGAAGGATCTTCAGGATCTTATCAAGTCTTTAAAAGAGGGCACATCAATGTACATCTTAGGAGAAGTGATTTTAAATGTTACCCCTGTTCAGAGTGCTTAGGATCTATTTATCTGGGGTAATTACTTCCGATAAATAGTTCTGTGTTTTGATGGTCTATAGTGGTGATACGGGGATGTATACTCATCATGGCACAATCGATAAGATGTGCTCTAAACGCTTTCCCCGTTAGGGGTTCTCGGAAACTGTTTATATGAGGTGATCAGGTTCATATAAATAGGATCTAAGGAGGCGTTTTGATGGTTTGCATTGTAATTGCATGTTCCTGCCTGGTCACCTACAACTGGATTTTTAATGGATAAGTAATCCATTTAAATCATTTTAATGATTTACATATAACCCATTTCTAGGTGTGAACACAAAACTTTAGGGTGTTCAATTTTCTTCCAGTTGTTAAATATAATTGATTTCCCAGTGTTATCCAAAAAATCCGCAACAAGCTCGACTTCAACGAAGTTGATCATAGAACTGGGGATATGAACCCGTCAAGGCACGATCTATAAGATGTGCAGTAATGCCTCCCCCGTTTGAGGATCTCGGAATATATTCATCCAGGGTGGTTAATCCCGATGAATAAGTTCTGTTGCGGCATTTTTGAGGGTGGTATGAGGGTAAGTAAAAGCCCAACCAATATCCCAGTAAGGTAATATGTCCGTTGTGATTAATAATAATCTGGACTGCAGTTGAATAACAAGGTTTTGATTATGACCATTTTAAGAGGATATATAGATGAGTACTCTAAGGTACATCATCAGCCGTATGGAGGGAGTGTGTGAGTCCGCTTTTATCCCTCAAATACTCTCAACAGGCCTAAATGTCTCATTCTTCTAATGATGATAGTGTATCATCTAAAATTCGTTTGAGGAAGTGAGGAGAGTCAATGTCCACGTGAATGGAGATGATCTCGTAATCATTTTTCCCTTTTGAATGGGACAATGAAAGTTTCACCCTTTTTGAAGAATCGTCGGGTTCGTCAAATTTACAGGATTGACTAATGATGTCTTGCATCATCAATCCAGGGTGACATCGTTCCAACGTTAGTCGATTATGGACACTTCTGGTGTTCCAAATTAATTCCTCTGTTCGAATTTATGTGGGACTTTTGAAAGTCCATTAAAATGCTCAAGTTAATTTTGTCCGGTAATAGGTGAACTGTGTTCAAAATGTGAAGGATTACATCTTCACATTGACTATTATGTGGATCATTATGGGACAAAGCTTCAGGCTTCATTGATTTCTTGAGTCATTAGGGATTTCGTTTTAACGAATATTCATCGAAACTTTTTAAGTTTCAGAGAGTAAATGACATCCTCATTTTAGGAGTATTCAGGATAACAAATCATTTCACAAAATAAAATGTGTAAAAAGCATGAAATCAATAATAAATATTGTGGTAATGCATTTAAACACATATATACTGCAAGAGAATACGACTGATAATTATGTTACAGCAACAAGTTTCATAGTATGATGTGAGCTCTAGAAAACATACGTCCACAATTGTGCTCATTTTAGACTTATATTATGACAACAGATCAAATTTGTTTTCAAAGTTTATTTGTCATTGGGGAGTAGCTAAATATACATAAGGTCACTTGACTTTCGTCGTTTAGACTAGATATGTATATATTTTATATGGCATAAGTTAATGCACATTCATGTTGCAAAAAGTATTATGGGTCTTATCAGAACTTCTGGTCTGATATTGGGTTGCCATTGCATACTCAATGTCGAGGTATATCATATCTTCCCTTTCTCATTTTATTCAAGACTTCCCCTGTTTTCAGTCTTCCATATTGTCGTTTATAAGGAAGAATGAATATTGGTCTTACGAAGTAGACATATACAAGGGAAATGAGTTAGTTTCTATATTTCCACTTTTCTAATTTATGAGAGACTTTTAAAAGTCTATTTGAAAACTCAAGTATGGTCTTCAGGCCATTTTTATTGAGTCATTCAAGTATTATGTGGATAAAGAATCATGCTCAAGGGAAAACAAATACGTGGCTACGAAATTTATAATTTCTCATTTATCTATTAAGATACGACTTCTGGCATACGCTTAAAATTAAGGCTAGATTAAAGAATCATACCTTGTAAAGTGAGATTACTCTAAAAGAATTTATCGGTGTTATGATTACTGTTGGTGTCAATATTGGTTTATATAAACCATAGATCTGGGAGACTATTTACCGCAAAATGCGTATCTATAAAAGAAATCGCATAAATGTTTTTCGCATAATCCATCGTATTTGTTAATTTTTATTCGGGTGAAAGGGTGTTGACTTTTGATTTGATTTTGAACTTCATTTTCATTTTGTCAAAGTGGATATGATGTTAAACTTTTTGAAATCATGATTGGTTTGTTGTCATAAAATATCGTCATATCATGAGCATGAGCATGAGCAAGGGATGATCATATAAGAGTGCAAAATGCAACAATTAATGATTTATCATACACATAATATGAAGCTTGTAAGCTAAAAGTTATGCTTAATAAAATAGTTGAAAGAAACTAAATTATCATTGCAAATAAGTCAAGCATGTGAGCTTAAGAATGTATGCTCAGCTAACATGAATTGAAACATATACACAAGTTATTTATATTCAGCAGGTATATAAATAATTTTATCTCAGACATATATTTATGCTACAGGCATTAAAAATATATCATATAGATTTTAGCATGCTAAATAAAATGTTCATCACAAACATTAAATATGCGGCAGACATATAATTTTCTACACATGCATTTATAGTGTTTAAGCGTGAATTCATGCTAGAGGCAATAAAAATATACGACATCCCATCACGGAGAAATGCAGCAGGCATTTAATTTCATCGCAGACAATTAAACATCATAGGCAATTAATTATCACAGGCATATTATAATGGAAATGAAAATTTTTCGTTTAATAATTATTGGACCATTGGTCAACGTCATAGACCGTTAGGTTAGTTAACTAACGGCAGAGCGGTCGCAGGATCTTTCTAATTATTAAACATGTAATAATAAAATAATCCAAAAATATGATGATTCATAAAGCATATAATTAATCAGAATTTAACGAAGAAAAAAACTTAATTAAATCTGAAAAAGGGTTTATAAAAACAAAATTTTTGTGGAAACCCCCTAGTTAGGGTTTTTTGGAGGCGATCTGTCGTGCGATCCCGTGCAACCTGCTAGGGTTTGTGTCGAACTGTCGCTTCTGGCGGCTAGGGTTTGCCCGCACGTGTGCGGAGAGGGTTAGCGTCGCCGCCACCGCTTCTGGCGGGTAGGCGATGGTGGCCGCCGTTGCTGGCGGCGGCATCGGCGACTTCTACCGGGAGCGGCATCGCCTGTTGCCGTCGGAGCGGCAGCGGCATGACGTCGCTTCTGGCGGCGGGGAGATCGTAATGGGGGAGGGGGTTTCGTGCGTTCGTGGCTTCTGGCCGTGTGGCGATGAAAAATCCCATCTAGGGTTTGAAGAGTTGGGGAAGAAGATCATAAAACTAGGATTTTTATTTTAAAAAGAACTATTTTTAGTCTTCAAAACAACGTTTTCATCGTAAAAAAATTGATTTGTGTTGATAAAAACGTCGAGTTATCATTGAAAAAATTGATTTAGCATGCAGATCTAAGTTAAAACTCTGATTTATACTAATCAAACATAGATCTAAGCATGTAGATCTAATCGTATGCGCACAAAGTTTAGATCTAGGGAATAAAATTTACCTCTAGATCCTACTCGCCGGATCTAGTGACGTTCGGTGAAGGAAGCCCGTTCGCGTCGCGATTCGTCCGTCGGTGGAGGTTCGACTCAGCTTTGAGCGTGCTGATAACGTGTTGTAAACCCCACGGCTACAGAACCCTGCAGCCCTCTATTTATAGAAGTATGGTTACATAATGGGTGGATACCCAATACACAAATGGGCCTACAAAAGCCCGTTTATAACAATTTTTTTATTTTTAGTTCAAGAAATTTACAGAAATCGTTGTTGGACCTGAATCCCGACCCATTCAATAAGCAAGCCGCCATGGAGATAGACCCGAACATAACCTGAACACGTTTACTGCTTTAACTTTGAACAAACGATCAGCACCATGCATTCACCCTCAGGCATCGTTTGGTGACGAGAGTATGCATAGGAGATTCTATTCGAGTCTAAATTCGTTTTTGTCAAATATACCTACACTAGAAATGACAGGTGCACATAGTGCACGGTGATCCAAGAAAAACATACACAAAAGACGCGGTGCACACTTGCAACCGACAAAAGAATAAGAAGAGTGCATGTGTATCATCGGGAGGAGTCGAGAACTGCACGCAACTGAAAAGAAAGAGAAACGTTTGTGTGTGGGGTTATCGAGGGGGTAAATAAGGTTAAATTGCAAAAAAAGTTTAAGGGGGCAAAGTAAATAAATCATATCCCAAACCACAGGTGGATATAAGGAAAAAATAGGCGTTAACGTGCAAAAAATACAGGAAGCCAAAGTGAAAAAAGACGATGACAACCCAATAAATATGTGAATGTTAGAATAGAATTGGAGAGGATTAACCATGGCCAATAGCCATGGTACTTTATTTATAGAAATCTCATGATGAGTTAGGAGTCCAAGGGACTCCCCACTTACTTAGTGGGGAGTAATGGTGAGATGTTGAGGGGGGAGGCCAAAGGCCTCCCTCAACTCACAACACTCCCCCTCATCTCTCCATTACCTTGGGTTAAGCATATGAATACTTCAGGATTCGTTATGCTAATGGGGTGGATACTTCTGGATCCAGAGCCACTGTGGTTGCCTCGTTAAAACCTTAGCTGTGGAAAACCCAGTAGGAAAAACCAGCAGCTTAAGGGAAAAGAGTACAACTATTGAGGGACTCCCCCTGATCTGTACAAGCTTCAGGCTTACAGATCTCCTATGTATCTATTCAATCATCTCCTATTCGTCTATATATCCATCATGTTCTGAAAGAAAATACAATCATCACTCATCTTATACAAGTTTCACTCATCTAGCGGCTATAGTAAAGCAGTAGTGTTCTGGAGTGGAATGCTCTTCGAAGTTGGTAGATGACGCCACTAAATTATTCATTGAATCAGTCTTCAGTGTGTCTGCAAGGTACTGCTGGAACTGGCTGAGCGTTTCTAATACTTGCTTCTTGGATGATGAGCTTCTCAGAAGATGTAGACATTGGAGGATGATGTGTAGATATTTAGGAGGTGGCCGGCCAATTGTGTTGTAGTCATCGCGTTGATCTTTAAACCTGCATATGTGATATATATTCCTTGACCCTTGGAAGTTGCGTAGAAGCAGCTTATCCTTGGTCTAGTGTTGCTCTCCAGGGCAACACTGTATCTGGTTAACAACTTTACTGGAGACGTTCTATCAAAGATACGTGCAGTTGGCCAGATAAAGAAGTGTAACAAGTACACTAGAGCTAGGCTCTTCGGGACCTAGGATGTCCTCCCCCTCTTCCAGCTACTGGAAGGTGTCATACATAAGTATCCATTTTTAATAGGATGCAAGTGGACATCATTCTTCATAAACTCCAGGTGTATGAAAGATATTAAAGGGTTCCACCACGAAGGGGTTAAATATATAAGCCGAGATAATACCTTGTTATACCTAGGTTTTTCATTTACAAGGTATGCTTAAAGCTATCTGTTATCTAAATGGTCTCTGCAGGAGATCCTATTAGCTTTAAGTCGACCACATATACGGCGAATATTACAAATCCTGTCAACGATCTTTCGAAAAAGATACACAGGCAGAATATTGCTAAGATCAACTAATGATCTTTGTAGCCTTTATGGAGAAGACGTTTCTACATCTCTCTTTCATCTCTGGGGGTAGAGTATACCCTTCTGGAAGTTTTATATAGATCTCTATATCTATATTGCCGTATATATATGCAGTCACAACGTCCATGAGCTGCATGTATTGGCTTTTTCAAAGAAGTGTAGGCTTAGTAAGGAAAATGATCACATTTCCTTCATTTCAATTTCTTTATGAAATCTGAATTATATTCCACAGGTTTTTACACATTCAGGTGTATGGACTACTGGTCCAAAGACTTTGTTTTTCAAGAGTGAGTCCAGCTCTACTCTTATTGCCTCGTCCCACTTTGGTCATTCTATGCGTTTACGCTATAGAAAAATGGGAAGACGTCATCGTCGTATTCAGCGACGTGAACGTCAATAGCGAAAGCAAAACCGTCGTCGACGACTGTGCTATATCTGTCCAGTACCTCTCCAGTACGTACGTAATATAATGATGTTTCCCCTTTTGTTTCCTCTGCAGGGGAAATTAGGAGGGGAGATGTTGCTGGTCTGAGCTCAGCATCCTGTGGTTGGATCATTTTGATATATCCAGGAATCTTCCTCTTTTAAGGAATTTTATATTTTGAACCTGGCAGGCGTCCTCTTTTCAATTTAGGTACAGCCAATTCTGCTGCCGGTGGATTGCATCCATCTTTGGGAATGTCAATCCTAGCTGGTGTGTTGGCAACAGGGACGTGTGAACGAACAATCTTCTAGTTGTCCGCAAATTTATCCGTCAATTGATGTACTTTAGTCTGAATGTGAAGGATCTTCTGGATCTCAACTTCACACAGAAAAAGTATGCGGATCATAACGAGATGATGACTTTTGTGTCCCATGATATGGTCTCAGAAGCTTTAGGCTTCTTTAGACTGTGTGCCAATTTCAATGAGATTTTGCTCATCAAATTCACATTTATCAAGACTTGGTGGAAAACCATAAGCAAGCAGCATCAACAATAAGATATGGCAACAAGCGGGCCGTATCGTGATAAGCGATGCGGAATGCAGTTTGATGGTCCCTAAACATCAACAGGCAAATGCGATTTTACAATGGACATGAAATCCATTGGAGTCTCTTTACCAGAGACTCTGCTAACCCGTTATGAGTTTGAACATGCTGCAGGGTGTTCAATTTTAATGCCAGTTACTTGGCAGAAGTCTTGAATGATATGTGTAGTAAATTCACCCACATTATAAGCTTTTGAGAAAGCTAGGTTGCGAGTGAATATAAAGGCACACATAAGACCATCTAGTAGATGCATATATCAGTACAGTAATGAAGTACCGAAAATGGGCCATTTGCAATAGGCCCGCAAAAGGTCACCATGTATTCTCTCAATGAAGCCAGTAGACTCTAAACTCACTTTCAGGTGGGAATGTCTCTCTATTAGTTTTCCCTTATGACAAAGGGGGCAAGGAAACTCAACCTTTTGAAGAATCTTCAGGTTCTCCAATGGATTCATTTGATGATGCGTCCATCATCGTTGATCCAGGATTACCAAGTCCATTTTGCCAGAGTTAAAAACTATGGCAAAGAAAGGCACTTCTGGTGCTCAGTCGAGTTGGCTTTCTATAGGATGAATATCTGTAATTATAGAGGCCCGACGGGGGTCCAATGAAATCGTAAGTAGATGGTCTTCTGGCCATTCTCTTGACGAGTTACATATTGATATTCAATATATATTATCCACAATTTTCAAGTTATTTTCTTTAAAATAAATATCCTTGAAAATTGGAGATTTTCTATATGTTTAGGAGGAGAATTTGCATCTTATAGTCTCGTTGTATGTGGGAGCAATATCAATGCTACACCAGTGCAACGAGGCACTGGCCACAATATTACATACTTCATCTATAAGTAAAACGAAATTTTATTTAAGTCAATGAAAAAGACATTCAAAATAAAAATTCGTAATTAAGCAAATTAAAGATGAAGCAACATTGAATTTTAAATGCATAGATAAAAGATGAAGCTTAATCGAGCAGGTCGTCGTTCTCGAAGTCATTTGCAGTGAACATCATTGGTGGCTGAACAGCCTCTAAGTTTGTTTTAGGCAGAGACTTCTGGCTCGCCTGATATAGTTCCTGGAGGTGGCGAGGAGTGCGGCAGATTCTGGACCAATGGCCAGTCATGCCGCATTTATGGCATTTATCCTCCCAGTTCTTCTTAGGAAGTGACACTTGGTCAGCGTTCTTTTGCTTCAATATGAAGTTACTCTTTCCTGTATTGTTGTTGTTGGACGTGGGTGCTGCTCCTCGTCCATTCTTCATCACAGCTTTCCCTTTGTTATTATTAGCCTTCTTCTTGTTTATCCACTTCTGGGGAGAAACGTGGTGGGCTTCAGGGATAGGTGCAGTGCCAGCTGGACGTAAATAATGAGTGGCTAGCAGTAAATCTCGATTCTGCTCTGCCTTAAGTAGGCATGAGATCAGATCAGAGAATTTCGTGAAGTTGCGTTCACGATACTATTGCATGAGGATTGCATCTTCCTCGTGAAACGAGGTAAATGTCTTTTCCAACATGCGTTGTTCTGTCACTTCTTCACCGCACAACTTCAGGCGTGCGGTGATATTATGAAGTGCAGAATTATACTCAGCGACGGACTTATAGTCCTGAAGCCTGAGGTTTTCCCACTCATAACTGGCACGCGGTAATATTACATCAATTTGATGTTTATACCGTGCCTCCGGGTGCTGTCCACAGCTCCATTGGGTCTTATACCGTTAGGTATTCGGCCTTTAAGGTCCAATCTATATGTTTCCTAATGTAGATTATGGCTTTCGCCTTATCCACGTTGGAGACAGTGGTAGGAGTGCTACTGCTAGATGTAGCAGAAGCATCGGCCTGCTGGGGCCGAAGGAGGAGCCAAAATGGAGCCAAGGAGGGCCATCGAACGCAAGTGGAACTTCAGGTCACTCGCCAACTCAGGTAATTTTTTCCTGCAGAATCGAGGACCTCGAAATCGACACTTGCCAATTTTGCCATTTATCTACGCAATTTAAAATAAGCATGAATTAATTAAAATTGAAATTCACGCATTAAAAATAAGTAAAATGTGGGGATCGGCCAGATACCCAAAAGAATACAAAGTCCAAAGTCCGAATATACAGTCCATAAAGAAGAGAAAAGTACAATTTGGAAACCCAGAATGGGTCCCTATATTTTCCAATTTCTGTCTCCGTCTTCATTTGGCGGTACACCAGTCTTTGGCATTAATACATATATTCCTCACTTACAAATTCTCTCAAAAAGAAAATAAAATTGCAAGGAATTTTAAAAAGGGTATCAAATTGGCCGATCCCAAAAATCACATTTTAGCTTATATAAACATCCACGCAGTTTATAATATTCTACAGGCACAAAAGAAACAACCACACATGTATATAACACATGCATATATAATATGGAAAAATAGACTATAAAATATAATAATCTCTCGGACCACGGGGAGACGTCATACACCGTTAGGTTAGTTCACTAACGGCAGAGCGGTCGCAGGATCCTTAAGATAATTATATTTTTGAAAAATCCTAATATTTCATAAATTAATAAAAATGCAAGAGTGTAATAATTTTAGCAATATGAAAGACTGGGCGACAGGCCCATAACAAGGAATTAAAAATTAATAGTTTGAATGGGGCTGCATGCCCATAAACATTAATCATTTTAATATATTATTAACATTTGGGATTCAGGCCCATTTGCCAAAAATTAACAAATTAATTAATGCAATTGAATTAACTTGGCTTCAGGCCCAATAAGTCAAATTAAAATATTGTTAATATTTGGGCTTCAGGCCCAGTTTCAAAATTTTAATGAACACATTTAAAATTGCAATTGGCCTTACTAGGCTTCAGGCCCAATGTTGATAGTCAAAAATTAATAATTAAGCTAAATGGGGCTGCTGGCCCATAAGACTTAATTTCATTGTTAGAAATGAGCTGCAGGCCCAACAAACAGGCTTTCTTATTTTAAATTTTAATTTAACATAGATAACAAATTTTAGGGTTCTCCCTCCCCCTACGTCCGCGTTTGGCAGCGCACAGAGCCCCTCCCCTGGCCGTCACTCGTTTTTTGATACATGCATGCTGCCAGGTATTTTACCCACAGTCGGTTTCGGCCTCGTGTGGGTTTCAGAGGAAAGCTGTTGATTATTGGAGTTTTATCTCTGCCCTTCATGGTGGGCAATACATGAATAATGAAAAAGACTGTCCTTTTCTGTTGTCAGATCTTTTGCTTGTTAATTAATACTCTGTTTTTTAAAAAAAACCAAGCATGGGGAAAATCCACTGGAACAAATTCTCTTGTGATAATTACTCTCCAAAAATGCATGTAGGAGGGCGGACGGAAATGACAAAGCCCCCACGGGGGGTTGATCGGCGCAGAGCCCCTCTGGAGGGGGGAGCCGAAGGGATTTACAGGTGTTATTATTATTTTTTAAGTATGATGTTTAGCAAAATGTTGCAGACTTATACAAGTCTATAGAAAAGCATTGTAAAATCATAGCAAACTCTATTTTGTAATTATCGACGGGATCGAAAAAAAATTACCTCCAGATCAAAGATCTAGGGACGATCGTAATAAGAAAAATCCCTAGATCGAAATCCCGCTCCCGATACGCCTAAAAGATTGCCGCAACGGTTCCCCACAACGGTTCATCATAAGCCGGATAGCCGCACCAATTAGATTCCTTAGCGTGTGTTAAATTTGAGGGGATTCGGGAGAAAAAGCTCAAAGAATTGAGAGCTGACGTGCTGATAACATGTTAGAATAGAATTGGAGAGGATTAACCATGGCCAATAGCCATGGTACTTTATTTATAGAAATCTCATGATGAGTTAGAAGTCCAAGGGACTCCCCACTTACTTAGTGGGGAGTAATGGTGAGATGTTGAAGGGGGAGGCCTTTGATGTTGAAGGGGGAGGCCAAAGGCCTCCCTCAACTCACAACAGTGAAAAATTAAAGGACATTAGGGTTTTATGAAAAAGCAATGTCAAGTTTGCAATTAACATTAATTTTGTTTGCTGGGTGTCTCCACTACAGCACCCCAAAACCCAAACACTAAATCCAAACCCCCCAAGTGAGGCCCATCATGCCAAGGTGGCACAACCTAGACCACACTTTTTTTTGTCCCGCGACTCCATGAGGACATGGGCGTGGAAAATTGCCCCCCCAATGTAATATAGAGAGCGAGGTCAACCTTCGCATGATATGGTAACACCTCTATGTGCTTTGTACCGTAAGTTCAACATTTAGGCAATACTTCTCCCCCAAAAGAAATTGTGATCATTGTATCGGTATAGGACAATTTTTGCATTTAGGCTAATTTTTTAAACTTATTTAAAAAATCGACCAACTTATAAACTATTTAGCAAAACCGACTAACTTCTGGGCTCGCGCGTGCGGGGGGCAGTTTGGGGTTTGGACGCGGTTTCAAACCGCGTCCAAATTTAAATTTGGACGCGGTTTGAAACCGCGTCCAGATTAACACCCCTTCACAGCCGCCAGCGCCCGGTCTGCTTCTTTCTTCATTCTTTCTTTCTTAGTTCTTCCTCCCGAGCCAAAAACCCTAAAACCCACGTATTGTCCTTCTCCGTTCAGGAAGTGAAATCTAGCTCTCATCAAGTAGTGACAACCTTCAGTAGGTATGATTTATGTAATTTTTTTTCATTAAGCTCTTGATTTATCCCAAATTTCAATGGGGTTTAGGGTTGATGAAATTTTATATTGGCTCTGATCTAAAAATTAGTATTCGTGTTTAAGCTAAAAATTTATTTTGTATTGTATATTGGCTCTCCAAATGTACATGAAATGATAAAAATTTAGTTTGTAAGATAAAAATTTAAGCTAAAATTTTAGACCAAATGCCATGTATTGGAGTATTCGTGTGTCATAATCAAAATTTTAGCATACAAAATTTTATGGAATGCCATGTATTTATTGATGAAACATCAATACAAAATTTTAGATGAAATATAAATCTTTTGTATGCTAAATTTTTTCATATCAATTGCCATGTATAAATTGAAATAAATTTTAAATGAAACACCAATTCATGTTAGTTGATTGTAACATTCATCATTAACATCAACATCCAATTTTTTTCATCTTATATATTTTTTCTAGCAGATATGGACCCGGGACCTGTTTCAGATACGGTCATGAATGAGCAGGCACGACATCGTTCAGCAAATATCCAGCCTGGACAGGTATGAACAAAACTAGTGAATTAATATTTTACGCAATGTATTTTTCTTCGTAATTTTGGATGAAGTATATTAACAATACGTATTTTTTGGTTGCATGCGGATATTATATTGGTAGTGGACCACACGAGGAAACATACCGCATGGGTTTTAGATGAGCGGGCATCGCACTATATGGAAATTTCCAGGCTTGATGTATGTGCGAGGTTGAGGTGGATACGGTTGGATTGGGTGTTACTTTCTGCATTGGTGGATAGATGGAGGCCCGAGACCAATACATTCCATCTCCGTCAAGGTGAGATGACGATCACATTGCAGGATGTGTCAGTCATCACGGGCCTTCCTGTTGAGGGCATTCCTATATGGAGAATGACAACCCGTCCCAATTGGGCAGAATTGATGGAGCGACTCCTTGGACAGGCATCCATAGAAAACCAAGGAGCTAAGGTAAAACTGAGCTGGTTGCGAGAGACGTTCATGGAGTTGCTTGCAGAAGCCACCCCTGAGGAGATTCGGCAATATACTCGAGCATATATTTTGCATATGATAGGCACATTATTGGTGCCAGATCCAAGTAAAGGGTCGGTGCATCTCAGGTGGTTGACAAAGATGGAGCATATAGATGCCATTGCAGATTATTCATGGGGTAGTGCTGTTCTTGCTCACCTATACGCAGAGCTAAGTAAGGTGGCAAGAAGGGAAACAACTGGGTTATACGCATGCTCCACCTTGTTGCAGGTATACAATTTGAAACTTAAGTTCATTGTAATAATTTTTTATATAGTAACAGTCACTGACAATTTCAAATTCACGGGTATGGTCATGGGAGAGATTGCATATAGGCAGGCCGACTTGCGCCCAAGACATATTGGATGGCACCCTCCCTTTAGGATGCAGGTGGAATGTGTCATTATCATTCAGAGAAAACCCCCAGCGGCAACTGGATTTTTATAGAAACGAGCTTGACATGTTAGAGCCTACGCAGGTAAGAAGTTGTAAATTTTATACATTGATGTGATGACCGATGGATTATTATTACGAAATCTGATGAGTTATTCATAATTTTCATTTCCTTTAGGTGATCTGGGAGCCATATCTTCAGAGATATCAAAATCTTCCTGATTTATGTGTTTTAGAAAATCAGAGCTGGCGTGCGCGTGTACCACTAATTTGCTTTGATGTATTGGTGATGCATGTCCCAGATCGTGTTATGCGCCAATTTGGTATCCCGCAGCATATTCCAGAAGCGGTTCCAATAATGCCGGTGAAGACCGGCATGAACCCTAGAGCATGGAATGAAGCCACTGTGCAGCCCCTCATGCAGTGGTACAACAGGGCTACACATATTGTTGAGCAGGGGGATGCTGTCAGTTTAGATGTATATATGGAGTGGTATTGGAGGATCACACGGCGGTGGATATATAGTAGGCAAGAACCCCCGTATGGTTACATGCCTCGTGGTCCAATCGAGCGGGAAATGGTAAATAGTAGTTTAGCATTAAAATGTTTGTTTGTTTATTTTATACATAGGTTTCTAATATATATTTTATTCATATGTTTTGCAGACTGACGCACTCAGAATGTTAGAGGATATGTGTACACGGGCTTACGAAGCACGTGACCCAGAGCAGATCCTGCAAATTAGGGATAAGATTGGACAGGTACTCCGCGGTACACGACATAGAGGTGAGGGTGCACGAAGACAAGAGCCTGTCAGGGATGAAGCAGGCACATCTCAGCAGTATCAGCCAGCTGGGGATGAAGGAGGCACATCTCAGCAGTATCAGCCATTTACCGGTGATGAGGCTGGCACTTCTCAGCAGCTGCAGCCATATACCAGTTATGATTTCGGTATGTATCAGCAGTATCAGGCATACCCCGGGTATGAAGGCGACCCATCTCAGCATTATCAGTCATATACTGGGTATGAAGCCAGCACGTCTCAGTCTACTCTGCCGTATACCGTTGTCCCTGAAGCTGACCCATGTCAGCAGTATCTGGCAGACGAGCCACAGCAGCAGACTCTGGCAGACGAGCCACAGCAGCAGACTCTGGCAGATGAGCCACTGCAGACTCTGGCAGACGAGGCACATCAGACTCTGGCAGAAGAGCTACATCAGACTCACGTGCATGAAGCTGACACTTCCGTGACACAACACACCCAACCAGAAATGGAAGGGGACACATCAACTCAGCGAGGTCAGTTTCTCACATACAGGCGTGGGCGGTCTCTTATGAGCAGGTTTTTAAAGAGGCGGCAATGATTGTAATAGAGCTATTTTCGTTGTGTTTAAATCTGTCGAAATGTTATTTACTTTTGGAATGAAATCTGAAATTTTATTTTCAATGTGTTGAAATATGGCATTTACGTGGGTTTTATATGTTTAAGCTACGTGGAATGAGAAATGAGTTGGATATATGTTGTATATGCGATAGGTGTGTGATATATGTCATGGGAAATGCGATATATGTGTGTGCTATATGCGAAATGTGTTGGATGTGTGAATGGCATGAGATGTGGGAATGTGAAAGGGGATGGAAGAGTGGTTTGGGGCTGGCAGCAGCAGCAGCAGCAGCAGCTGCTTATGATTGCACAGTTTCTGTGCAATCTGTAAGCTGCAGGCAGCTGCCCAGGGAAGGGCAATATTGGCCGCGGTTTCAAACCGCGGCCAATATTGCGTCCATATCTAGTGCAATCTGGCCGTGGTTTGAAACCGCGGCCAATATTGCGTCCAGATCTAGTGCAATCTGGCCAATATTGCGTCCAGATCTAGTGCAATACGGCCAATATTGCGTCCAGATCTAGTGCAATCTAGTGCAATCTGGCCAATATTGCGTCCAGATCTAGTGCAATACGGCCAGATTGCACTAGATCTGGACGCAATATTGGCTGCGGTTTGAAACCGCGGCCAATATTGCCCTTCCCTGGGCAGCTGCCTGCAGCTTACAGATTGCACAGAAACTGTGCAATCATAAGCAGCAGCAGCAGCAGCTGCTGCCAGCCACAAACCACTCTTCCATCCCCTTTCACATTCCCACATCTCATGCCATTCACACATCCAACACATTTCGCATATAGCACACACATATATCGTATATATCACATATATCCGATTTCATTCCAAAAGTATATAAGATTTTACATATATCTCATATCCATCACATATATCACGTCGTATCCATTACATATATCTTATACACTCACATTCACATATATCAAAAATACGATACATAGATTTCAAATATTACGCGACATGGAATTATATAACTTCATGCACGCGAACCGCCTCCTCGATGCGATGGAGCCCTAGAACATTGGCTGAAGTTAGTACACAAGTATTTTCATAAAGACTAAACATGAAATGTGAAAAGGAACTTACGATGCTGTGCGTAGAGGATTTTGGCAACGCGATTTCTTATGACCAAGCTGATGACAATTGGTGCATCTATTCTGCATGCTTCCTTCACGTGGACGATCCATTTCTCCCCGAATCCTTGTCGATCTTGGCCGACCTGGTTGTCTTCTTTTTTCTGGAGGAAGTAAACTGGGACCATCCCACTCCTTCCAGTACCTTTCATCAGGTATGGGGTGAAATTCTGGGATATATGACAGTTGATATTTACTCACACTATACCATGGTGAACAAAATGGCCAATATGATATGTTGGCACCATATTGCTGTCTTGACGTTGCGGCGATCACATGGACACATGGCATATGCTGAAGCATAGGAATGTTGCACGAACATGTGCAACGGTCACCTTCTATCGTCACGGTATATGCTTGTGCATTTGTATCCACCACCTGCCACTCAAAGTCACCAAATCTTGTGATGTAGCAACACCTGGCTGCTTGCACACGTGCACCAATAATGTTCTCAGTTTTTGGGGTGAAAGTGGTCGTCCAACGGAGTCCATCAAGCCGCCGATGATAGAAATACTTGTTTAATCTATAAAAGGTTCTTGTAATCAACGATTGTATCGGAAGCGCTCTAGCTCCTTTAAGAACCCCATTGAAGCTCCCCGAACAATTGGTTGTCATTATACAATAGCGTCTACCGCCATCTTTGTGGTTCGCCCACCTCTTTGTATCTGCCCCCAAGTTTGTAGTAATCCAATCATCAGCTGCCACAGACTCTTTTCTAATCTTTTCACGAAAAAATTATATTTCAACAAATCTGATGCATTGCCAGCTTCCCATAGGTTATTTTCCAATGTAGCTGTTCGGAACCCTTTCGCCATGTAATTTGCAATAACGTGGCACAGACAATACCTATGGTGTCTAGAACCTGGCCATCCCTCTCGTAGTGCTCTCGGAATACCTTTCATTCTATCGGAAATGAAGGTAATCGTTCGGTTTCTACGGGCACTCGGTATCAACTCATAGATGCAGCAGAAAAACCACTTCCAATTTTCAACATTCTCAGCTGATACTACTGCAAATGCTAACGGAAATAGGCCCCCATTTGCATCCACACCTGTATCCACCAGTAAGCACCCTGCATATTTCCCATACAAATGTGTGCCATCAATACTTAGGACCGGCCTGCAGTGTTTGAACCCTTCAATTGATGGTCCAAAAGACCAAAACACTCCTGTAAACAATGCCATTCTTGGCCCGATAGTTTCATATGTAATTTTATACACTGTTCCAGGATTTCTTTCCTTGATGGCTTCTAAGTACTGTGGGAGCCTCTTGTATGACTCCTCCCAATCCCCAAATATCCTCGCTAAAGCTTTCGATCTAGCCATCCATGCTTTGTGATATGATATTCTGATGTGTAACATGGCATGAATGGCATCTTGTATTTCTGCAGGTGTCATATCAAGCTTGGTCTTCACCTGGGGCATAATTTTGTAACTAATGAAAGATGATGTGGCTTGACTATGATCAGTATTTAGAGTAGGATTGTTGCATGTGTGTTCATCACCTACTTTTGTTATCTTGAACCTCCCAGCTGTTCTTTTTCCCACTGCTGCATAAACCCTCCAAGGACAATTCCTACTCCCCTCATCTTGAGTATGCGGATTCACTTCATGATTCAAGCCACATATCACGGAATAGCAAGTTTTGTTTGTCTTGATTGGTCTAAATGAGACATTGTGCTCGATACTCCATTCAGTTATTGCTTTTATCAAGTCGATCTTTGTATCATACATATCACCGACGTTGAAAACTCCGGAACTGCTGGGAAGCCTAGGCTCTATCAGCTGCCTTTCTTGGGTATTCCTCATAATTGTAGTGTTCACCCATTGTTCGTCATCCTCTCCATCTGGCAACGGCTCTTCAAACTGCACATTTGTATTGTCTGCAACCGATTGATGTATCCATTCTGTATCATCTGCATTTAGATCAGCAGCAACCTGCATGCTATCCTCCCTCACATTAGGATGTTCATCATTATCCGTGCCATCACTTTCGTCATCCACATGTCTCGATATAGACGTCGATGCTCCAATATATGTGGGTCTGTCAATATCTTCAGGAATCACATTTGCATGCGTGTGCATCGTCTCTGGTACAGATGGACCTTGAATATAAGTGGAGTAAGTTGCATTTGCATCATCTCCTTGTCCCGCAACATTCCAACTGCAAATGTCATATGAATAATTGAAATGTTTAGCATATGGAATTCACTTCATACAAATATAACATAAACATATTTAGTACTTCAAAACTTTATATACTTACGTATCCTCTTGTTGGTTATACGAACATCCTTCTCCCGCCATATTCTCTATAGGCATAAAGTCAGCCGAATCATTACCAATATCAAGCATACGAGTAAATGTGCCATGTGGTTCGCTCACTCTGGTGTTGATTACTGCTTCTTTTTCCACATATATTTCAACTGATCTTTGAACTTCACCCAAGCTAAACAGAATCTCCATATCCCCGTCATCTGATATCTTCACCGCGGTAAACCTTTGATCAGTTATTGGCCATTTGCACACCAGATTCAATGCAAACTCCTGCCGGTTTATCCGTGTGCCTATGTATATCCGATCTACTAGCTCAGCATATGTTGACGGTCTTCGCACAATAATTGGTCTCACAGTACCTCCGACATACTTCGGTTCGTGATTTTCATCAATCATTAAATCTCCATCAACATAGCATGTAACAAACATCCTATCACTTGCCATTATTTTAAACCTACACATAATTGACATTCATTAATTTCTCTACAACCATCAAAATTTGAATTATTTCAAGAACATTATCTTATTATGAAGTAGATTTCTCACCTCAAAATCACCTAGAAGACGCACACCAAATCGCCAAAACCTCCGTGAGATGTTTTGAATTTTACTTCGACGAGGGAGTAAAAATCGCTTCTGGTCGAGGAAGAAACAAATGAACACAATATGCTCCAGGGCAGCAGCTGGGGGCTGTGAAGGGGTGTTAATCTGGACGCGGTTTCAAACCGCGTCCAAACCCCAAACAGCCCCCCGCACGCGCAAGCCCAGAAGTTAGTCGGTTTTGCTAAATAGTTTATAAGTTGGTCGATTTTTTAAATAAGTTTAAAAAATTAGCCTAAATGCAAAAATTGTCCATCGGTATATGCAGAAAATACATCATTTACTGAATAAAAATGACAAAAAAATACATGCCCGACTAACATAAAAACAATATGTATTTATGTACAGTCTTTTATTTCTCGGCCAATGTGCTTCCTGAATCAATAACAGTAACATTTTGGGCCGAGTTTTCTCTCCTTTTATTCTACAGAAAAAGAAAAATACAAGGGTAAAGAAAATGCTATACGCGCTTGAATTTGTAACAATACTATATATACACGAGATCTTCAATTTGGAAAAGCAGGGAGGAGGAAATCAATGTTCTAAGCAGTCCGGGCAAATGGCAGTATGATATGACTGTCTCAAAGATCAAGACCCTCGTCCAGTGCGGTGGAGCTCATCATAACATTGGAATCGATTTGTTTGTCGAATTTCTTCTTTCTGCGTGCTTCGAACTCATGGAAACCGTCCATCTACGGGCAAATATGAGTCAAAATCTTTAGACGATAATGAATCAATACAAATAAGTAGGCAGCTTGACATAAGCGATAATTCTGCACCCTAACTGCAGCAATAAGAATATCGGGAAGTGATGGAAAGGTTTTAAGTACTAACCTGCTGGAATCGCTCCATGGCAATGGGATTGTCGTGAAGAGAAATGTTCTGCAGGGCTTTACAGTCTCTCAACAGATTCTGAGGCAACTGAGTGTCTCTTTGAAATCAGTATTTTTGAATCTATTTATGCTAAGTATTCAAATTTGAAGAGGCCAGTCAGGAGACTGGCCAATAGCAGTTTCATGCTTTCATGAATAAAGTGGGAAGAAGACAGTAACAAAACTGTCAAAACAAAATGAAACTTTGCTGACAAATGACTCATGGTTAAAAATAACGCCGGACATTTTATACCTGATCCAAGTTGTTCTTGTTCAAAGAGAGGGACTTCAGGTGAATAAGATTGCAAACTGATAGAGGTAGATCTTCTATTAAGTTATCTGCAGGCAAAATTTGATATCCATGATCATGGAAACATAGAGAGATGAAGATGGAAGAGCATGATTCATTAATATTATTGATAAAAAGCATTTGCTGACACTCCTAAGAATGGACAAGAATGTACCACGGAAGAGTAAAAGTTAACGTTACTAACTTTGATGATGATTTAAAGAATGGGATTGGAAGAGAAAAGTTAGGTGTGTTTGAAACAACAAAAAAAACAAAGATATCCGGAAATATTTCGACATTTTAGGTTTAAAAAGATAGAGGGATGTAGAATCATATAATAAGTGTCCCTGTGGATTTGGAACCCCATTGCTCAGGTCATGCACTATAATCCAGATTATCTTTCAAATGAAAATATGAGAGGGTTCATTCTCAAACTTGAGTCACAGGTAAATAAAACTTACCATTTGCCTGAAATTCTTCTAATGACGTGCAACCCCCAATTGACTCTGGGAGTGACTTTAACTTGTTACTCGACACATTCAATAGCAGTAACTGCAGCAAGATGGAGAAAATTTAGTATGAGCCGCAGGTTAACTTAAATGAATAAGTTATAGGATAATCATGAATTGAAAATACTGGGCACCAAAGTGATGTCTAAAGTTTAAAAAAAATATCATCTCAAATGTTCAGGATGCGTGTGCGGAATCCTTGGTTTTTAAGCTAAAAGATTAATTATATTGAAGCATGTTGCCAAATAAATAGAATAGGGGCTAAGTTCTATTTCGTTAAAATTTAGCTAAAATTTTACTTATAATGTTATTTGTTTTTATTTGGTTTATTTATTAAGATTTCATTTGATATTTTTAGTAATTTGTTATTTGAATATAGTCCCACATCGGTTGTGGGAAGAGCAATCTTTTATTTGTAAGGTTATGTATATGCATGCCAACTTCTTTTATTTTAATCAGTGAATGAATAAAAATTGCTTTGAGGAAAGTTTTTCTTTTGAATCTTTCTTGTGAGATGTTATGGAGCGTGTGCGAGAGAGCCTTGACGAGACGCATAGATCTCTAACTTTCTAGCATGTTGATTTGTTGGAATGGGTAAAGGATAACCTAGGTAAAAACGCTCAACATCCATTATCTATTTAGAATCTTTAATTTTCCCAATTTAGAACCCAAAATTTGTTAGTTTTTTCTATTTTCCCTCTTTAGATCTTCTGTCATTCGCCAAACTTGTTATATTCCTGTTTTTATTTTTTCGGACCATTGATCTTCTTCTTCTTCTTTATCTTCTTCTTCTTTATCTTCTTCTTCTTTTTCATTAGAATAAGGTTTGCTTAAAAAATTTCATCCTTTTCTTTTTTAGGCTTTAATGTCAAAAAAATTAGTTCCTTTTCAACCAAAAAAAGAAAAAAACCAAAAGAAAAATACAAAAAATAGAGAAAATATATAAAAAAGAGAAAAATTCAAAAAAGAGAGAAAAACTAATAAAAGAGAGGGAAAAAGTGAAAAAAGTGAAAAAAAAATTAAAAAAGAGAGAAGAAAAAGAAAAAAAATTCAAAATTGGGTCAAAGAATTTAGTTTAAACAAAAAATTTCGAAAAATAAATAAATTTTGCTTTAATGCTATGTATGATTTTTCTGAGAATTTTCAGCTATTTTTACGCAATATTGAAGCTAATTTTATGTGGTATTTTAATGACCACTATTGCATGGGTTATTCTTTTCTAACAGAATATGAGCATGAGATATTCAAACGGGTGTTATTCTTTTCTAACAGAATATGAGCATGAGATATTCAAACGGGTCTTTTTTGGCTTCGATGATAGGTATAGATATAATGACTGGGAGTACCATTTAAAAGATTTCTTTTCGCATTTTAAATTCTCAAAAGAAAAGAAATGCATCTACATATATCGTAAGCTAAGTAAAGAAGCGCTATACTAGTATAAGCAATTTTAGGTTCTTCGATATTGATCCGTGTTAAAAATCGATATTCAACATTGGTATCTTCCCAAATACCAATCAATCCGTCATTTACCGCAAACTTCCTCAAATTCAAAGCTTAAAAATGAGTCGCAAATAGACTCTTATGATAAAATCAAAAAGATTCGTGATGAACTCAACAAGCTTTTGCAAATGATGAAAATGAAATAACAAGAAATTATGCAACCTATCTATATCCATAATTGAGCATGCGTTCGAGCCCGAGCCCGAGCTAGAAATTAAGGCAGATTTGAGCTTGATCCCGAACTAAAACCTGATCAGCCTTAAGCCTGTATCGGAATCCGATATTGAGCCCGAGCCCGCATTGGAGCCCAATATTAAGCTCAAGCTAGAGTTAGAGCCCCAGCTTGATCATGATCCACCGCCATAGTTCGATCTAGAGCCCAAACTTGGGCCACCTTTTGATCTTAGAGCTACAGATAAAGGCATCCTTTGAGCAGATTTTGATCAGATTGAGCACATGAACTTAATCATCTCGATCCTCTACAGCTTACCCGTCAGTACATTTTACACAACTTATCTTTATTGAATTTGGTGCATTCTCATGATAAAGTTCATCTGCAAGTCTTCATTTTATATCATTTCGAAGTTTAAGAACATATCTTCAGCAACTACTTGAGACTATTGACTATTGATTTTTGTCTGGATGTACTTCTCTATCATTAAGACACCCGGTGATGAATTTTTCAAACCAAGGAAGAATAATAAGGATTGAGTTTTATTTAGTTAAAATTTAGTTAGGATTATATTTATTTAGAATTTTATTTGAAATTTTTATAAGTTTGTTATTTGAATTTAGTCACGCATCGATTGTTGGAAGAGTTATCTTTTATTTGTAAGCTTATGTATAGGCATGACAACTTGTTTTATTTTAGGCAATGAACATATACGAATTGCTTTGAGAAAAGTTTCTCTTTTAATTATTTCTCGTGAGATGTGATGGAGTAGATGTGAGAGAGCATTGCCGAAATGCCTCAATCTCTAAATCGCTATCATGCCGATTTGTTAAAGTGATCAAATGATAGACTAGGTAAGAAACTCTCAATATCATTTATCTATTTGAACTCTCTAAATTTTCCAATTTATTACCCTAGATCTATTAATTTTTCTCATTTTCTCACTAAATGTTCTGTCCTACGTCACTATCATTACCGTTAAAACTTGACATAAAAACTAAACAAAGAAAAAGGCAACCCTAATTCATCACTTATTGCTTCTTCTCGCATCATTATCTTGTCCACAACATCACAAACTAATTCCTATTTTAGAAATCATATCTGTCCAGAAAACGTCATATGTTTAAAATAGGATTATAATAAAGAATAAAAAATTGACCAACTACACAAACAAAAGGTAACTGGATTCGTTAATTTATATGTCTTTGTTCAAATTATTAGGTACTTACAACATCACAAACCAATTCTTGTTCCATAACTCATGTCTAATCAGAGTATGCAATATGCCCCAGTATAATCAAAAGATGACCAAGTACAACAACACATCATACAAGACTTTTCCCACCAAAATGGGTTGCCCAAGGAGAAGAATGTTCCATAGAAATATTAAATCAAGTATAAGCAGCTCTAACCATGCCATAGACCATCTAAAGGGCTGTCAAATTTCATATGAAAGATACGTGTCGACACATTTTTCAACGACATCCGACTCGAGAGGTTTAAACAGCAAGCAGAACCCGATCAGCAACAAGCTAGCTGACATAAGAGCGATACAGGTTCGACACAAGTCCTAGATATATAAAGGGAATTGGCATCATCACAGGTGGGTTTTAGAACAGGTCATCACCCGTGTTTGGAAAAAAGTTACCGAGTTTGTGACTGAGGTTATGACAAGCCAACAAACAAATTGCGAGGTATTTGCAATTCAGGCGACATGCAATATGGCTGTAACAAACATAGCAACTGTAATGTGTAATGACCCTGATTTGACGTAACCATTTGGCATTTTAATATATAATTTTAATAATTTTTTGGATTTTTCTATACTTTTTATATTTTTTCTAGGACGTTTTAAACCATTACCAAAACCCGACCCTACTTCGTATTTTAAAACCGAATCCGACCTGTTATCACCCCACTCATATAATCACCAAACCCAATAATCCCCACATTCTCTGTCTCACCCCTCTTCTCAACCGCCGCCCTCACCCCTAACCCATCACATCTCAATTTCACGCCCTACGTTTCGCCATCTGGGAAACCAACTTTCTACTCCTCCGTGGATCCCTCTCCACACGTCTCCTCTTAACACCACACGATCTTTCTTTTCTATTCCCGTAACCATTCTCCCGCTTTCTCTATAAATCCTAAATTAAACCCTAAATTCTCACCGAATTCTCTCAAGGTTCACTCTCTCGCATGTCGATCTCTTTGTCTGACCATTCCTTTCACTCATGCATGCCTCTTCTCTCTATATTCACCTCTTTGTTCTAGGTAGTAGCAACCACAACGGTAGCAACGGTGAGGCGACTGAAGTAACAATGTTTGGCCATCTCATTGTTCATTTTACCTCCCTGGTAATCAAGTAGGCTCTATAGTTAGAATTTTAGATCTTGATAAACTCGACTTACTATTTGATTGGTTGTTTTGGGGTGTGATTTTGTTGTGTAACTATTTTTGTTTAGGCAATAGACATGGGATGATCGATTACTTGATTTTTTTGCTATGATTAAGACTTCGGATCTTGCCCTTGCGACTGTGTTGCCATCTGTGATACTCAATTATGTATTTTGGTGCTACTGGGATTTTGGTTTTTACCATCTAATGGGCTTTTGCACCTATTCTACTTCTTGTTGCTCCTTGTTGGTCTTTGGATGGGTTTTTGGGGCGGTTGAGCTTTCGATTTTTCCATCTAATAGGCTCTGCTTTCTGGCCCGATTGATTTGATTTTACCCTCTTGAGGCTGTTTGCTTCTTGTTGATACTTTTATCTTAGGGATATGGTGGGTTTAGATGAGTTTGACCCCCCTTTGATGGCTTCAACCTTTCACTTGGTGTATTGCATCATGTAAGCTATTTTGGTACATGTAACTATGTATAAATAACTAAACCTTAATTGCTTGACTCACAGCTATGTCCCAGATACATGATTTGGGCCATACTTTTGTTGGTTTTAGGCTATGTTAGATGATTGATTTGATTGAATTATGAGAACAATTATCTTCATATTGCTTATTATTATACATATCTCTAGTATATATATGATAGCCTAGCTTAATGTAAGATATTTATTGATGGTCCCTTATGGCATATGCTCAGTCATAATATGCAATTAAATAGAAACCATTCGAACCTTCTTCGAGTTGTGACCACAACTCGAAACTGTCTCCTTATACTATGTTATGTGAAACATGTCCCTTTAGCTGTAATATTGAAGCTCGACCCTAATGTAGACATATAATGTAGCTTATTTTCTTTAATGAATCGAATAACTTGAAATTTCAAGCTTTAAGATAATAAGTATTTATGGCACTGAGTGTAATAAAACGGTAACATGCTAAAATGATTTTATGTTAGACATAAAATCTATTACATATTCATCATAGTTATTCAATGTAGATACTTGATGTTTACTGTATCTGTCACAGAATTTGTTACATAACTTTGCACTACATATGCTTACTGTACCTATCATTGTATCTTTTACATGATATTGCACTTGATATTATAAGTAATCTATTGATAAATCACCGTACTAGATACTACATCTACACATGACCACTGATCTAGTACCAAATCTGTTTATTGCACCTGATACCGATCACTGAAACAAGATTCAGTACTCATGCACGTATTAGGCTTTGCACTAATTGATGAGATGAAAAACTCACTATCGAGTGTTCGGGAGCGACTGTAGTCACTATTACCATCTCCAATCGTCTCTGTTGCAACATCTATTGTATCTGTTATTGTATCTGACTAAATCTGGCCTGGGTCAGTGTTCCCATGTAAGTATGACCTCATTATTACATATTGTACTCTCAAACATGAGTCATACAACATTGGGGCATGAACACCATATAATTAACCATATTCTTGATATGCATAGATAATCTTATTATTACTATCACTCACTGATCTTATCTTATGGTTGATCTCATCATTGTTTGAGGTATCGCCCGATACCTCTTGGTATCGGGCGTATCGGACCGGTACAGGCCAGTACAGGTCCGATACTGCTGCATAAAATTGGTATCGGCCGAAATCTTAGGGTTTCGGCCGGTTTCGTCCAGTATTGGGCGAAACTCGGATTTCAGCCAGCAAATGTAAAAGAAAATATCCAAAAATGATAAATAAGAAGAAGAAGAAGAAGAAACAAGGAAAAAAATTGCGAAAAAAGAAAAAAGGAAGATCAAATTTACCTCGACGTGCCGCCGCGCCTGCTGCCGCGTTGCGTCGCCGAGCCTCGGCTCGCCTCGCCGCCTGTTGTTGCGCCGCTCCTGTCGCTCCCGAGAGAGAGAGAGAGAGAGAGAGAGAGAGAGAGAGAGAGAGAGAGAGAGAGAGAGAGAGGACCGTGAGAGAGAGAGAGAGTGACGTGAGAGAGAGAGAATTGGTGTTTGAAATTTTGAATGGTAAACTTGTAAATAAGTGATGTGTACTGTGTAGAGTAAGATATTTTATGGCAAATTTGTAAATAAGTGGTATGTGCGCAAAGCAAAATGGTGGGTGCGCATAGCAACTCCAAGCTATTTTTGGCAAACTTGCAAATAAGTGGTACATGCGCAAAGTAAAACGGTGGGTGTACAAGACAAACTTCTAGCTACTTTAGTTTATTACGTATCTGATAGATTTTATGTATTTAAAACTACTGATACGGACCAACCGAAACCCACGGACGATACCGCCGAAACGGACGATACCAATACCGAAACTTAAATTTTCGAGAGAGCGATACCGATACCGAAACCGATACCTCAAACCTTGGATCTCATATATCATAATTACTATTATTTCGGATGTCTTATATAAGTATGGAATCCTGCTATGCATGTTGTTATATTTTGATTTTGTATACTAGATTTTACTCGTTTGTTTGTGTGTTTAGGAAAGTATAAGCCTTACTTTAATAGTTATTTTGTGGACCGTTAGGTGTTGGGACTATGTTTTCATAAGAGACGCGTTCCAGGGGTCAGGAGTTCGCAAAGTATGATCTCGAAAAATAGACAGGTGATGTTACTTTTATGCAATAGTTTTAATTCTTATAAATTGTAATTGACTTGAGGCTTAATTTCATGTATGTTAACTTATTTGATGTAATCGAATAGTTACTTTGTGTTTGTGTTAATGTAAGTGTTTCTTTGATATTTTTGAAATTCTTGTAATGTTTATTTTATATTGTTTTCAAAAGTCCTCTAATGCTTATTCTATATTGTTCTTAAGTTAACTTGCATGGCCTGTGATATTGTGATATGTCCACAAATATGCTTGACGTATTTTAAATCAAATAGAAATACACACACTTATACTTCTTGATCCTTCTCCTTGATTTGAAATACGATGAGGGCTTGTCGTGTACCGCTCTCTTAGCAACTTGGGAAGCGTATTGTGACAACGTGACAGCCTATATAACGGGAACCTCGACAACAAAGAAGGGATCCCATCAACAACAACATACTTTATTTCGTGTTTTCCTCTTGGTCAGTAGCTAGGTTAATTAGTTCAATTTCCATTGTAATCTGATAGGAACGAATAAAAGATCCCAACCTTATAGAGAAATAGTAGCACAATCTAGATAAATGAATACAAGAAATGTGTATTCTCCTTTCAAGACGTCAAAAGAGGACATCCGCACTCGTCTACCTATGAGATCATACCAATATCAAATAATAGCATAAAAGACCAAACGACGGCTAGCCCCCATATAAATAATAGAAACTAGGGTTTCAAGGCAAGGGGGCGCGCACGTGGGCTTGGTGGGCCGTCGGCCTGGGCCTTGACCAGTGTATCTAACATTACTCCGCCCCTGAAAATCCACCTTGTCCTCAAGGTGTTGCATGAAAGTACCGGCGGTGCTACTCCGAGTGAGAGTCGTCTTTCCCTCCGATCTCTTCATCCTCCACATCATCATCCTCGTCTGCCTCCGCTATCAACACTTGCAGCTTACGGCCCCCACAGTGGTGTCTGGGGATGAAGTGCTCGTCGCATCTGAAACAGAGCCCTTTCTGCCTTTTCTCTCTCTGAGTCGGTCATCCTCCGGAATTGTCCCCCAGCTGGTGGTGTGCTGCTCTGCTCCCTAGTCTTCTCGGAACTCGTCTGATTTGTCCCAATAATGATCTTCACTCTGCCTGCTCCTGTCTGGGTGCCTGTCTGTATCTAGCCACTGTAGCTGCTCCCGACTCTCATATCCTCTGTCCGGGAGTCCTCTACCAACTGTGCCATCTCGATGACCTCTGAGAGCATTCTGGGCTTGTAAGGTCTCACCGCGGCTCAAAGACTGGGCCTCAGCCCCTTCAAGAAGGTGCCCTCGAGTGACTCGTCTGAGACGCCGTGTACTCTTCCCGCCAAAGTCTTGAACCTCTCAATGTACTCCCATACAGGTTCCTCCTGCCTGAAGGCATATAACTGCTCGTGAAGGTTTTCCAAGCCAGGATCTATGAACTTCTCCAACACGAGGTCCTTCAGCTCCTCCCAGCCTTGAATCTGCTGCTTCCTCTCATTCCACTGGAACTACTCTAAGGCTCTCCCCTCCATGCAAATGGTTGCCGCCTCCAGCTTCTGTGCCTCGGTCATGTGGTGCGCTGTGAAGTATCTCTCTACTGTGAACAACCAGGCATGCGGATCATCTCCCCTGAACAGAGGCATCTCCAACTTTCTCACCCTGCAGTCTCCCCAAAGTGCCCCTGATCGGGCCTCCCCTCAGTACGGTAATGCGGACAATAGTGTTGTCGCCTCTCATCCTGGGTCTCGTACTGTCTAGGTGGCACTCTTCCGCGGCCCCCATAGTCCCCTCGAGAACCTCCACGCCTACCCTCAAAGTCGTCTCATCCCGAGTCATCTCCAAATTCAGCATCGTAGCCTCCCCCTCCGTCATCATAATAGTCTCTTCCCCGTCCGTCTCCGTAATACTGGCCCTCTCCCGGCCTAGGCCCCTCCCACTCAGATCTGTCCTGGAGGTGCTCCTCAGGGCTGCGCCACTGTCCGGGCAAGCCACGGGGGTCCGATCTACGCTGAGTATGCTCCGTTCTGTCCGGAAACTGGGCCTCCACCGCTCGCCGCTGTCCCAGAGGCCCCAACCCCCTCGGGCCCCTGTCCGTGCCCGCCTCCACCCCCTGGCTGCTGCCGGGGAGCCGGCAGCCCCTGCCGGGGGTCTGGCAGGGTCGACGGGCCTCGCCAAGGGCGGGGGGAAGCTCCCCGCCCAATGCCGATGGCGGCCGGCCCCCAGTTAGATTCTGGGGGGGTCGGCCGCCCCTTATTTGCTTGCCGCGTCGCCTGAAAGGGGCAGCTAGGGCCGCCGCCGCCCCTGTGATTCCACCGCCCTTCACTGCACCTCCTCGCGATAGTATGTTATGATCCAACAAAAGACACAATTTTATAGAGAAATAAAAGCAATAACAAGATAATTGAATACAAAAGGTGTATTCTCCTCCCAAGACGTCGATAGAGGACGTCCGCACTCGTTTAATCTAGATCTACCTAAGGATGCTCAAGAGAAATGTCAATCATCAAGCATGCCTATAAATGACGGCTAGCCCTATTTTAAATAAGAAAAATCCTCTCCTAACACTAAAAATAAGAAAATACCAAAAGCCCTTAAGTCGGCCTCCCCCCTTGCGCGCGTGGCTTGGACGCCGGCTCGGGACCCCCCTCAGGCCGCGGGTCTAACACTACTCCGCCCCTGAAAAATCCACATTGTCCTCAAGGTGGTGCTTGACATCACTGGCAGTGCTACTCCGAGGGGGGGGTCATCATCTCTGATCCCTTCGTCCTCCACATCATCATCATCGCCTGCCTCTGCGATCAACACTTGCAGCTTACGACCCCCACAGTGGTGTCCTGGAGTGAACCTCTCATCACATCTGAAACAAAGCCCCTTCTGCCTCTTCTCCCTCATCTCGACGTCAGTCATTCTCCTAAATTGACCCCCCGCTGGCGGTGCGCTGCTCTGCTCTCCAGTCTTTTCAATACTTTCTTGATCTGCCCCCGTAGCTGCCTTCTGTTCTCCTGTCGCGGTCGGGACACTCCGTGAAACCGGTCCACTCCAACCAACTTTTGCCTTTCTCTCCTCTATCTGCCAGTCCTCTGCCATCTGAGCGTACTCCAAGACCTCCATCAAACTCTGAGGCTTATGCATGCGTACCACTGCGCGTATAGTGGCCTTCAGCCCCTTCATGAAGGTGCTCTCCATCGTCTCGTCGGTCACCCCGTGCACCTGTCCTGAAAGAGCATCAACCCTCTCTAAGTAGTCTCTCACTGAACCATCCTGTCGGAGTGATAGCAGCTGCTCCCACACGTTTCTCACGTGGGGGTCTCTGAACCTCTCTACCATCTGGTCCCTGATCTCCTCCCATGAGCGAAAGGGGCGCCTCGCGTCCTTCCACTGAAACCATGCCAGGGCCTTTCCATCTAGGCATATGCCAGCAGCCTCCAACTTCTACTCCTCAGTCATCTGGGAGACTCTAAAAAATCTCTTCGACCTGTAGACCCACGAGACCGGGTCCGCTCCATCGAATATATGCATCTTCAGCTTCCTCAGTCGGTCCATATTGAATCCCCCTGGTCACCTCGACCTCCGCCATGTCTAGGTTGGTGGTAGTGCTGATACCTCTCCTGGCATCGCTTGTAACCCCCATGGGGTCCTCCTCCTCGGTCTCCGTACCCACCCCCTTCGTCGCCTCCAAACCTGCCCTCTGACCTCTCCTGAAAGTCTCTGTAGCCTCCATCTGCGCCGGCTGTGCGTCCCTCCGGGTGGTGGGGCGGTGGCTGCCACCTTCTGTCATCAAATCGAGGGTCGGGAGGGTCCCGATAACCTTCGCCGTAGTTCTTGTGCTCCTGAAATTCCCTGGGCCCCAATCCCTCCTCGAAGTCGCGCGTCGAAACCTCCCGACGCGGCTGTACGTCGCGTAAAAGCTGGAGATCACCGCCAGGACCCTCAAAAACCGTGCGCGCCTGCCCTCTCGGGTCAACGGGGCCGCGGCCTGCCTGGGGCAGGGCCGCCGGCCCCGCCTGAACGTCTTGGGGGCCCAGCGGCCCCCCGTGGATCGGGGGATCGCTGGCCCCCTGGGGTCTCCGCCCCTGGGCGAACCCAGGGGAAGCCGTCGCCTCCCCGGCGGCCTTCCTGGGGGGCGGCGGGCCCCTGGTGGGTGCCGCGGCCTCCTTTCTTTATCGCGCGCCCTCCTGAGGGTTTGGTTGATGCCGCCGGTCCATCCTTGGGCTTCCGCGGCCTTTCGCCTCACTTCTTCTCGATAATCGACCCTCCACAGCTCCTCTTTCGCATCTTCGGCAAATTCCTCCACCAAAAGTCGTTTTCCGGGTCAAAGTTCTCAACTTTCTCCTTTCCATTGCCTAAAGGTGGCGCCTTTTCCGCTGATTTAGGGTTCCCCTCTCCTTTGTTGTTTGTCGCCAATTGATTTAGGGTTCCCATCAATTGTGTGAATTGTTCGTCGTGCTTCGCTTGATTCGCCGTTAATTGGTTGATGGAAGCCGTCAACCTTGCCATGGATTCATCATTTGCCGCCAACGATTTCTTGATCCCGTTGATCTCGCTTGTAAATTTCGCCTCCAAAGCCTCAATTTTGTCTTACGATCTTGTCGAAGTCGTCATGAATCGTCACGCGCTCTGATACCAAATTGTTAGGATCCAACAAAAGACACAATTTTTATAGAGAAATAAAAGCAATAACAAGATAATTGAATACAAAAGATGTATTCTCCTCCCAAGACGTCGATAGAGGACGTCCGCACTCGTTTAATCTAGATCTACCTAAGGATGCTCAAGAGAAATGCCAATCATCAAGCATGCCTACAAATGCCGGTTAGCCCTAGTTTAAATTAGAAAAATCCTCTCCTAACACTAAAAATAAGAAAATGACCAAAAAGCCCTTAAGTCGGCCTCCCCCCTGTGAACGTGGCTTGGGCGCCGGCTCGGGACCCCCCAGGCCGCGGGTCTAACATAGTCAACCCTTTCCGGCTCCTCGCCTTCATCTTCCTCAAGTTCCTCCTCCTCAAAAGGACGATCCGGATCAAAAACCTCTTCTTTCTCCTTCCCCTTCTTCAAAGGTGTCGCCTTTGATGTCGAACTAGGGTTTTCTTCGCCGTGGTTGCTTGCCGATCATTGGAGGATGAACTTCGCAAATTGTTCTTCGTGCCTTGATTGGTTCGCCGCCAAAGTCTTGATGGAATCCGTCAACGACTTTATTGCCTCCTTATTTCCCGCCAACGATCTTTTCACCCCTTCAATTTCGCCAATGAATTTCTCCTCCAATGTATCAAATTTGTCCTTCGATCTCGACGTCGGCACCGCCATGAATCGACACGTGCTCTGATACTAAATTGATAGGAACGAACAAAAGATCCCAATCTTATAGAGAAATAGTAGCACAAACTAGATAAATGAATACAAGAAAGGTGTATTCTACTTCCAAGACGCCAAAAGAGGACGTCCGCACTCGTCTACCTATGAGATCACACCAATATCAAATAATAGCATAAAAAACCAAACGACGGCTAGCCCCCATATAAATAATAGAAACTAGGGTTTCAAGGCAAGTGGGCGCACGCGGGCTTGGTGGGCTGGCGGCCTGGGCCTTGACATGTGGATCTAACATAATCGCTGCTAGTGTTGCTGAAGCATGTAGTTTAGTTCATCAATTTTCTAGTTTGCTAACGTCTGCTAGACCAGTCAGCTCAGGTTTGTTCTGCAAATTACCTGTGTGCTACTCTTTCTCAATTGAATTATGATATTCCCTTTTTCAATAACCTGTATCATCACAATACACATACTCACATTATACACTGTGTTTTCTTTTTGCCATTCACAAAGATTTAACGGGTTGGACAATTATTTTGTGGAGGTCAGATTCCTTTATTGGATAACACATCTTGTTTGATGGCACATAGAGAGCCGAAAAAGCCTCAGAGGCTTGGATCGGCGTAAGTGAATGTGGGATTGGCGACCACAGATGCCAAACAATACTACTAGGCTAGAATGAGATCTGATAAGGCCAGTTGGCAGGTGAAGAAAGAACCATTTGTACTCATTGTGCAGTTTATGTTTCTGCCAATAATGGGCAACCAATTAAACTTCTCATATGCCCCATTGGCAAAGTTTATAGACGGGTTACAGAAAAAGGTTAACACTGTTAATTCAGTTCATATAGAAAAGACTTAAATTAGTGAACATGTTTAGGCTGGGATTAATATAATCCGTCTGCTTGTGTTGATGCTGGCATTCGAGAGGATATACCAATAATTTCTATATAATTGAAGGGGTTAATTCCCAATTCGTCTAGAGAGGTAGATTAGTAAGACCCTCCTTTCCGATGAATCAACTCCTATTAAGCTGTTTAGATGGGTTATCTCAATATTTTTCCGTTTTTAATGATTAGCAAGCTGGAATGCCCCAAAAACAAAAAAATAATAATGTGTGCATGCATGCGTGTGTAGTGGGCAGAATGAGGGTTAACTCTTCTTAACCCCATCATTTAGCCCTTTGCCAAACAACACTGTAGGTAATAAGGACCTATAAGAAGGTGGAAATGAGGGATTTGTTAATCAAGAACTGCACTCAACTCCAAGGCACCATAAAAATCGAAATACTTGACCCCCAGCATATCGTGTTCCAATGACGAAACCAAACCCTTTATCTAATTAGAATTCACAGGCAATTTAGGGTCAGCTTATAAACTAGGCAAGTATCACCATAAAAATTACTTAAGTTTGAAATTGTGCTAATATACCATGTAAAGCTTGCAATTGGAATAAGATATACAAAATAAGACATGGAATGCCTGACGATTTGACACTACAACTAGCAAGAATGGAAGCGAACAATAAGATCAACTTTATTGTGAATTAAGCTATAGGCCAGAGCTCATATATGTATATGCTACCCATTCTAAATCCAGGTGAACAAAATACAGTATTCCAAATAGGTTCCTGTTTTCTATATCCATACTAACTATTTTGTCACAGTACAAAAGCTGGTATGGAGTACGAAACATCAAAGCAAGACAGCAGGAATGAAAGATCAATACATTCAGAAAGTACAGGGATAAACATGATTTAAATTAGACATAATTACAAGGTACGTAATTGCATTAGAAACTTGCCGAAAACAATGAAAATAATACACACAAGCATGTGTATGGGAAAGCAATTATATCAACTTTAATCAGTTGGCATAAATTAGGCAAGACAAATTAAAAACCTCACAGCATTTACACAGATGTGTTTCAGACAACCTATTCACAACTCATGATCTAGAAAAGATGAAAACCATGGTTGAAAAGTAATCATACCCACTTAACTTCCGGATGTTCAAGTAACAAATGCACCCACCTAAGACCATAAACGACTTTAAATAAAACTATCTCCAAGCAATCGGTAATCAAGGTTTGAAATCCCCAAGGATACTTATACACATTGATTGTATTGTGTCAGTTTACAAGCATGCCAATATGGTCTCTACAAAATTAGCCAATACCACAGATACTACCCAGTAACAACCAACATAAGCAAAACTTCAAGGTTTTATTTTATTTGAAAGTTTAATTTATTTCATATACTGTTTAACAAAAACTCATTTAAGCAATAAATTCAAAGTTTGAAATGTTGGCATGTTGATTGAGTACGTTAGAAAAAGAAAAGATAGTGCCCACGATAATAGAAATAATATATGGACAGATGAGCACTTATCAAAGAATATCTTCATGCGACTAATAGTTATGTAGAGCTAATATAACCGATATGTAAATTCTGATACTTTCAGTGAATATCACCCGATACCTCCAATACAACCGACACCGATACTATAAATTACCAAGAAATTGAAATTTTGAACCCTGCTGGTAATTCTATGTGCTTATTCAGAACCTTTTACATGAAATAGTGTACCAGTAAAATGTCAACTGATTTCACACTTAAAAACAAAATAAATAAATGAATAAATGGTGGATACTCACATTATGCAAATGCCCAATTGTACTGGGCAGTGACACCAACCGATTCCCTGTGATAAACAACTGCTCAAGTCTGGAAAGGGCACCCACTGAACCAAGAAAATTTAAACATGCGCAGTTACAGAAAAGCTTGATATCATATCCAATGATAGGGAGTGTAAACCATGTGCCTGGATATTTCTCAACTAGATATAAATTAGTTAATAGGTTCAATTAGCTGCAATTAGCTCATAGGAAGTGAAGGAGAGGGTGTGACGATTAAAGTGCATGTTTCAAGTTGAATACAGAAGGAATAGAAAATGTATACAGTAAGTAGTAACCCCTATATAAATTTTATTCCTTTTTTATTTCCTGACACCTTCATAAGTTAAAAGAAAAAATTACATTCATCAGGTATGGTCTGAATCCGATTTCCATCAAGCGTGAGGACCTTTAATGACCGAAGACTCCCAAGGCTAGCAGGCAGGCTTTCAATTAGATTACTAGCCAGAATCTGAAAAATATAAAAATGATTTGCAAGTTAGAGCCATCTTCTAAGAATCTTGGTCATTGTTACAGAATGTCATGATGTAAACAGCCATTAAGAAAAAAATACGAAAAATAGGAAGAATAGACTTGATTTGAAAACCCTACAAAATATTAATCTCACCAGACGCTGTGTGTTAACTAATTTGCCTATCTCTGAAGGTATTTCAACTGCAGAAAACAAAGGATAACGTTACAACTGTTAATTACAAGAATCGAGACCAACTGAAGTAGTTCCTTGAAACACGTTAACATTTTCATGCTTATAGTCAATTCAGTTATCAAGCCAAGCGGGAAAAATATAAGCCATAAGAAAGTACTGATACATCCAATGACCATGGCAGATGTTTTAAAGGTTTAGCACTCATCAAATATACCATGCATTCAGAAATAATGGTTAGACATGTGTGTAACAGTGTATAACTCATTGGTTGATAAAACATCTCCTTATATCAAGTCAATCACTGCTTACAAGTTGTTAGGAACCAAGATAAAAAGACAATTTTTATAGATAAAAAGTAGCCAAACACGATAATTGAGCGCAAAATAGGTGCGCTCTCCTCCCAAGACGCCTAAGAGGACGTCCGCACTCGTTTAATCTAAGAACTACTCCTAATGACGCTCAATAGAATAATCTCAATATCAAGCATGCATACAAATGACGGCTAGCCCTAGTTTAAATAGAAAATAAGAAAACCCTCCTTGCTGTGCGCAAAGTAATTTCTCCATGACTTGCGGTGCGCAAAGTAATTTCTCCATGACTTGTTGTGCGCTAAGTAATTCCATCCACTCTTTAGCCGCGCACGGATCTAACATTACTCCGCCCCTGAAAATCCACCTTATCCTCAAGGTGGTGCATGGAGTGTGTGTGCCATCCATTCCACGTATTGCATGTCTCCTCCCGGATCGAAAGGATGAGATTGGTCTCCACCACCTTCATCAACGCTCAGACGGAAGCCACGGTCGCCACCAGTCAGATCTGAAGGCCCTCTATATCCAAAACTGAGATGTTGGCGCTCTGAAGGACTTTGAACTGAAAACCAATGGCCTTGGGGCCCACGTCGTCCTTCCGGAAGCTCAAATGCTCGCTGTTTTAGGCCCAGGAAGCTCAAAACTCGCTGTTCGCTGCATCGGAGGGCCCGTCGTCGATGCCGAAGGGTCTGCCGGGCTTTGTAGGGCCCCTGCAGGGGCATGCGGGCCCTGCAGGGCTCCTGTCGGGCCCTGCTGGGGCCCCTGCAGGGCCCTGCTGGGCTCCTGGGCCCCTGCAGGGGCCTGCGGGCCCTGCAGAAATTCTGCAGGGCCCCTGCAGGAACCTGCAGGGCCTGCTGCGGGCCCTGCAGAAACCTGCAGGAACCTGCAGGGCCTGCAGGGCCTGCTGCAGGCCCTGCAGGGCCCCTGTAGGAACCTGCAGGGCCTGCGGGGCCCCTACAGAAACCTGCAGGGCCTGCTGCGGGCCCTGCAGAAATTCTGCAGGGCGGCCAGCCCCTGCAGAATTTCAGCAAGGTACGTGTCTGCCTTTTTGCGATGACGGCTAGGGTTTTCTCGTTTTGGGGGTTCATCCTCGTCTTCCGCCGCCGTCTTCAGATCTGAATCTGGAAATTTCAGATCTGGATCTGAAATTTTCAGATCTGAAATTTTCAGATCTGGGCCTTTCTCGTCCAAAGATGTCGCCTTTGATGTTGATTTATGGTTTGCTTCCCCTTTGTTGTTCGCCGCCAATTGTTTTAGGGTTGCCATCATTTGCGCGAATTGATCGTCGTGCTTCGCTTGATTTGCCGTCAATTGCTAGATGGATGCCGTCAATTTTGCCATGGATTCATCGTTGGCCGCCAAGGATTTCTTGATCCCGTCGATTTCGCTCGTGAATTTGGCCTCCAAAGCTTCAATTTTGTCGTGGGACCTCGTCGTAGCCGCCATGGATCGTCACGTGCTCTGATACCAAATTGTTAGGAACCAAGATAAAAAGATGATTTTTATAGATAAAAAGTAGCCAAACACGATAATTGAGCGCAAAATAGGTGCGCTCTCCTCCCAAGACGCCTAGAGGACGTCCGCACTCGTTTAATCTAAGACTACTCCTAATGACGCTCAATAGAATAATCTCAATATCAAGCATGCATACAAATGACTTGTTGTGCGCTAAGTAATTCCCTCCCCTCTTTAGCCGCGCACGGATCTAACACAAGTTTGATGACTAAACATATTTACTAATATACAATGCAAACCCAGTGTGGCTTTGCAATTGATTTTTGCATCCAAAGAAAATTGATTTTGCATCTCTCGCATCCATTGAAAATTGAGATGATGGCAATTAATCTTGCATCTCTTTCTTGCATCTCCCTCCTTTGCTCCCTCCCTCTTCATAGCCCTCCTCTGTAAACCTTTTTTTGCACAAACCCTTCAATTTTCATAAAAATCTAATTTGAATTTTGAACAGTAGAATGAAGCTTTGGTTTTCATAAAAATGAACCTTATCTTTATATTGTTTATCAAAATTTTACTTTTTTATATAGTACTACTAACACATCAATTTGTTACACATAAGCACCCACAGTAATTTATAATTTATAAATAACTTTACGTATACATGCTGCATGTATGCCTCTATTGATTGGGTCCTTGTTCTCCAAGAGAATCAAGTTTAGGGCCAGAATATGCCTTTTCCAAACCTTTAAATAAAAAACTTTGTTAAATATATCTTCAGTTTATGTAATTTCAAATAAAACTTCCATAATCTATTTCTAGGGTTTTACGAATATTTTAACCAATAGATACTGTAGTTTTTGCATATACCATCCTCGTTTCATCTTTTTAACTTCACAACAATTCTCAGACAGGCAACTATCTATCAGAGTAAGAATTTTGCTTCTACGAAAACTGTTATTGATTTATAATCATAGTCTGATTCAAAGTTCCTTTACATAAGTTGTATATACCTCAAGAAAATTAAAAGCTAAACTTAACATTTATTCCTCTTCCACAATACTTTAAAAAACATAGTAAATTGCATTGCAATTTTCCTCTTGGCCCATTAATTTTTTTTGGCAAATCTATCTCTATTTCCGCTCTTCTCAAACGTATTTTAGATTTATAGGACCTAGGTAGTAATATAACTACATGCTATAAACATATATTTCCTTTTAAATATACCAATTTTTTGCACATGGGCATTGCACATGCTAAATATCTAGTGCTGAAAGTAGTAAACAAACTAAACATATCATGTAAATGTGTCGTAACATGTATGGTGTTAAAATAATTTTTAAGGCATGTGACTACAATCACTTCTCCCCTAGAAGTAAAACATCCGAAGTCAAAACCACCTGCGTATTGATTTTGACACTTCACTGACATCATTATCATCTCAAACTTTTGCCATCAATGCCATGCGATGAACTCCTTATTGTCAGACTTCAGGATTAACATGAGATACTTTTTCAACTTAGCATCAACACATTGAGTTGGCATCAATGTTTTTTATGAGACCGCATTTTATGAAGAAAAGGGCAGATCTGGAAATTTTGGAGTACTAGGGGTATTTTAATAATTTCCAGTTTTCTAGAGGGTTTTTCGTAATTTTCAGTTTTAGGGGTCTTTTTATAATTTTGTATTTTCAGTTTATTATTTATAGATGGCTGGTGGATTAGGAATTCGCATGTTTGATTATTGTGAGAGACCTCATAGAGGTTGAGATTTCCCTCCTTTATTGCAGAACGCACCCCCTCTCGAATCGGCGGCTTGAGAGAGAGTTCCTCTCGAAAGTCTCTGCCCTGGCGTATGAGACCTACTTGGTCAATTGGCTACCATCTGCTGCATTGGAAGGAAGATCTCCTTTGGAGGTATGGTCGAGAAAGCCAGTTTCCGACTATGGATCACTTCGAGTTTGGGGCTGTCCAAGTTAATATGCCGTGAAGGAAGACAAACTCGATGCTCGACAAAGAATGCCATCGTCTTGGGCTTCAACAGTGGTGTCAAGGGATATCGACTATGGTGTCCGACACATTCAAGTATCCTTTGTATTCTCTTTATTTTCCGTCCTTCAACAATAAAAATCCCTCTTTTATCCACATTCTTCTCAGCAAAACACAAAAAATCACCCATTTCTTCCAAAACCCTAACTTTCTACATAAAAACCTAGAATAATCATATCAAGTGGTAGCAGAACGGTACTATCCTGATACGTTTCAAATCTGAATTTGGAATAAAAATGTGATTTTTATGGTTTTGTATGAAATATGAGATATTTATGGTAAAAGAGGGATTTTTATGGTAAGGAAGAGATTTGGGAAAGGAAAGAGGGGTTTTTATTAATGTATAAACCATGGTATAAGGTTTTGTCCGATACCTGTCGGTATCGGGCGTTTCGTCCTGGTTCCGCCCCTAAACGAGACGAAACTAGTAACAATGTTTCGGTTTCGGCCGAAACTTAGCCGTTTCGGCCGGTTTCGGCCGGTTTCGGCCGAAACGGGCCGGAACGGTAAAGTTCCGACCGAAACCCAAGTTAAAAAAATTAAGAAAGAGATGGAAGATGAAGAAGAAAAGAAGAAGAAGACGCAGCAGCAGCAGCTCAACTGAGGAAAAATAGAAAAAAAATAGAAAAGGAAAAAATAGAAAAAAAATACAGAGGAAATTTTTTTAAAAAGGACTAACCGTTGCATGTCGCTCCCACCGTTGCCGCTCCTGCCGTTGTTTTCGTTCTCCATTTCCGCGGCCTCATCGACCGTCGTCACCGTTTGTCATGGGACTGGGGAAAGAGGGAAGAGGAGAGAGGGAAGATGATAGAAGAGGTTGGGAGAAAAGGACATGCAGTGCTGGTGACCCACGTGATGCAAGCTGGCAGCCACTCACTTTAGTGCTGCTGTTTTTATACCTAGTTCATTTATTAACAAATTTGCCATTTGAAATGGCCAGCTTGTAAATATACAAAGTTTGTTTAACAAAATGTGTAATGAAAGTACAGTACTGAGATATTTTGAGAGAACAGACCTTTTTACTAGCAGCACAGACCAACTTAATTACAAATTTGCCATTATTTTCTTTACATGAAATATATTTCGCAAAAACAATTCTAGTATATTCTTATATATATCGCAAAATGTGTAACTTGTAAAAAAATATTTGATACTTTAGTATTTAATAGTATTTGATATAGTATTTGATATGTATTTAAGTATTTGAAACTACCGATACGGACAAAACGATACATACTTCCGAAACCACCGAAACGGGCGATACCGATACCGAAACCCAAATTTTCGAAAGACCGAAACCGAAACCGAAACCGAGACCTAAAACCTTGGTATAAACTGAACATACAAAGATAACTAGCCTCGATTTGAGAAGAGGCATTTCTCCTAGCTTTCGATTCGAGATCATAGCCTAAGATCTCCAACTAATTGTCTGTGGACAAATTGACTAAGGGAATTTCTTCAACAATTCAAGCATCCCTCTTCGTAGCCGGTCCTAGGCTATAAATAAAGGAAAATTACATATTTGATAAATTAAAAAAAACCCCAGTAATTTCTGAAATTACAAAAAATGCCCATATTGGACCGAAACTCCCAAAGACGCAGCATTACTCCGCCCCCGAAGAAACACCTGATCCTCAAGGTGGTGCGTGAAGTACGCGGGCAGGTTATTCCACGTGCAGGTGCTCCTGATCCTCCTCGCCTGCCTCCAGCATTACCACGTTCTCCTCTTCCTCATCGTTCACGATCAAAATCTGTAAAGTACGGTCACCGCATCGATATCCTGGGGAGAACTTCTCGTTGCACTTAAAGCACGGACCATTGACATGCTTATCACGGATCTCCGCCTCCGTCATCCGTAGTGTAGGCCCCCAGGTTATGGCTCTACTCCCTTTTCGTACTAACTGATGCTCCACATGTGGCTGTGGGCACCTTCTGTCCCCCTACAGGCGCCTATTCCTTGAAAGAAGATCCTCCCCAAGCCCCATGGGACTTCATCTCCTTGTCCAGTCTGTCATCCACCATCCTTGCCAGACACATGCACTCTCGCAAATTCGTCGGCCTCTGCATCCTCGGTTGTGATCTGATAGTGGGTTTCAACCCCTTCATAAAGCGTCCTTTCAGTGACTCTCCTAACACCCCATGGATCCGACTAGCCAGCATCTCGAAATTCTTGACATACTCCTTCACAGTCACATCCTGCCTCAGAGCATACAACCTCTCGAATGCATTTTCCGCGTTTATCTCACCGAACCGCTCCAGCAGTAGCATCGTGAACTCCTCCCAAGTGCTTAAAGATCGGTCCTGTTATGCACATCGATACCACGACAACGCCTCCCCTTCCAGACAGACCACTGCTGCCTTAAGCAAATCTTCCTCCTGAACCATCGATATCTCAAAGTATCTCTCAACTCTATATATCCACGAATCTGGGTTCCCACCCTCAAAGACTGCCATCTTCAGCTTCTTGACCTGGCTTTCCACAGAAAACCCTCCTTGAGCTCCTCTCCCCTGCTGGTAGTCAGGTCGTCGATATGGGGGTGGGGGAGGTACATTATATACATAGCCTCCAACATGGCCTGTATCTCTTTTGTTCCATTCGCCTCCTTCCCATGCAACTCCTCCATCACTGAGATCCCCTCAGACATCCTCGTGGTACCTGTCATATTCCTCAAACTCCACCTCACGTCTTGGGGCCCTCCTCCATAGAAATCAGCGCTGAACTCATCCTGGGGCCCCTCAAACTCCTCGATGAAGCCTCCATGCTGCCTGAAACCTCTCCAAGGGGCCACAGGGGTCCAACCTGGGCCCCATGGCCCGATTGCAAATGCATGGGGCCCTGGCGGGCCGACAGGGGCCCAGGACGGCCCTGGCGGTTCGCCAGAGCCCCAGGATCGCCTTAGCAAGCCGCCAGGGCACCCATGGGACCCTGACAGTTTACCAGGATGCCCTACGGGCCCTGTCGAGCTCGCCAGGGCTCGACGGGGCCCTGGCGGGCCACCAGGGCCTCCCGCGGCTCCTGGCAAATTGCTAGGGGCCGCGGCTGACCTGGCGGTCTCCGGGGACAGCCGACCCCCGGGGGATGTCGTTGATATGATCTGATGTCTCCCTCGCTTCCCCGGACGTCGTAGACCCCATGTCGTGCTTCCTCGTCTTCGTTGACATCTAATTCCTTCTTGTCTGTCATCTGATCTGCGTCAGAGAGAAGTCCTTTGTGAAAAGGGTTAACTTTCTCATTCCCATTCACCAAAGATCTCGCCTTTTGCTCGGATCTAGAGTTGCCGCTTGATTGGAGTCCAATTTCTTGTGGACCGCCTCGAGAGATTCCATGAATATCGTGAGCTTCTGATCCGTCTCGGCTTTTTATTCTTCCATCTTCGTGAGTTCTTGGATTGCGCCGTCAACCTTCTCCTCCAACGCGTCGATTTTATCCTTGGATCTCGTAGTTAACATAGATCGATGAGCTCTGATACCAAGTTGATACGTTTCAGATCTGGATTTGGGATAGAAATGTGATTTTTATGGTTTTTTGGGATGAAATTTGGGATTTTTATAGTAAAGGATGGATTTTTATGGTAGGGAATAGATTTGGGGAAGAAAAGCGGGGGGTTTTATTGATGTCGAAACTGAAAAGAGAAAGATAACTAGCCTCGATTCGAGAAGAAGCCTTTCTCCTAGCTTTCGATTAGAGATCAAAGCCTAAGATCTCCAACTAATTGTCCATAGACAAATTGACCAAGGGAATTTCTTCAACAATTCAAGCATCCCTCCCCATAGCTGGCCATAGGCTATAAATAAAGGAAAATTACAGATTTGATAAATTTACGAAAACCCCCAATAATTTCTAAAATTACAAAAATGCCCATATTGTGTCGAAACTCCCAAAGACGCATCGGATCCATGGCGACCACAAGATCGAATGAAAAGTTTGAAGCTTTAGATGAAAAAATATGATGACGAGATTAAAGACGTGAAGAAAACCATGGATGATCATTTCGCGTCGATGGAATCCATGGTGAAAGCGACAGAGGAAGAGATTGTTGTGCGGATGGATGCAAAATTGGAGGGTATTGTGCAAAAAGAAGTTCAACAAATTGCCCTAAGATCTCAAGATCTAAAGATGAAATCTCTTGGCGAAAAGCTCAAATTTGGGCGACAATCCAAATCTAGGGGAAAAGGCAACTACTTTTGGAGAAGGGAGAAGGAAAACCGGAGGAATATGTTGAAGGTTTGCTCTCCGAAGCCAACTTCAATGAAGCTGAAGCCGATCCCCGAAGGGGGGAAACCCTAGCTGTCATCCCGGGGCTCGCAATAGGGCCGCACAATGCCTATAAATAGACTGCAGAGCACGTGCGGACACTGCAGATAAACTGTAGGGCCGGCCTCACCCGTCCCCTGCTGGGCATTGGTAGGGGCACCCAGCTACTGCAGTGTCACTGCAGGGCCGCCAGGGCACTACAGTCACACTACATGGCCGCCAAGGCCTGGCCGATGTCCAACGCAATCTACAGGGCCCCGCGGCCCTAGCAACACAACGAGACACCGGCAGCCCTCGGAACCACCTTTCGGAGCCCGACGATGACTGCGATGACTTTTGGGGGCCCCACGGCCTCCCGATATGCTGCAGAGAGGCGACGACGTCCACTTCCAGCCTATGAGAGTACCCAGATGACTACAACGATGACCTGGACCTGGAGGAGGATGATCAAAGCTCCGTTTGGGACGACGATGACTAAGGTGACTGGTGATAGAGATGAAGGCCAGCAAAGAGGTTTTGGGTGACACATGGACATGTGGCGATATACTTATCAACCTCACCATTAAAGACAGATTGGAGGGTGAGCAGATCATGGAAATTTTGGGATAGTATAGTAAGGAATCTAAAGATGTATATATTCGAGGAGGATGATCCATATGGCTGGATCTACAAAGCTGGGAGATATTTTTCGGTGACACGCCTGATGAAGGGGTAAAAATTAGAGGCGGCCAGCGTATGTTTCGACGGGGAGGCGCTCTCTTGGTTTCTTTGGATGGAGAATAGTGAGCCAATACGCTTATGTGAATAGCTCAAGTATTGTTTGGTGGATAGGTTTCGAGATACCCAGTGGAGAAGCCTAAATCAGCAGTTGATGGCGCTCAAATAGGATGTGACTATCAGGAAGTATAGAAAAAAGTTTGAGGTACCCTCAGGGTGAGTCAGAAATACCAGAGAGGACTTTGGAGGGGTACTTCAAGAAGGGACTCAAGCCAAACATCGGCATCGGCACAGAACTCCGCATTCATCAGCCTAGGTAATTAGTGAAGACAATGGACCTAGCACACTTGGTAGAGGATCACCTTATGGAGGAGAGGAGCTCTATATGGACTTGGAGTGGACCCAATCATCGCAGTCCAGAAAAGAGAAAAGCAGTGAGCATGGAAAGATGATACATTACATGCTCATGACACGTGCTGAAATGAGAGAATTGCGGGCGAATGGATTGTACTTCAGCTACAATGAAAAGTTCATCCATGGGCATCATTATCGCAACCACGCACTCCAGTTGTTGATAGCATGTCATGTGATACGTTTGAGAGAGAAGAGCTAGCAGAGCTAGGATGGAAAGAGCATCTTCACGTGGAGTAGCACGCCCATGATTTTCATGCACCACCTCGAGGACAAGTGAATGTTCGGGGATGGAGTATTGAAGAGACTGCATTTTATAAAGAAAAGGGCAGATCTGGAAATTTTGAGGTATTAGGCGTATTTTAGTAATTTTTAGTTTCTAGGAGGTTTTAGTAATTTTCAGTTTTAGGGGGGTTTTGTAATTTTGTATTTTTAGTTTATTATTTATAGGAGGCTAGGGAGATTAGGAATTTGCATGCTTGATTATAATGATAGACTTCATAGAGGTTGAGATTTCCCTCTTTTATTGGAGAGTGCGGACCCCTCTCGAATCGGCAGCTTGGGATAGAGTTTTTCTCGAAAGAACTCATCGTTATCCTTTGTATTCTCTTTATTTTGATTTCTTCATCAATAAAAATCCCTCTTTTATCCCAATTCATCTCATCAACCCCCTAAAAATTCCACATTTCTTCCAAAACCCTAACTTTCTACGTCAAAAACCTTGAAAATCCTATCAGTTTTGGCGGGAAAAACTATTTACAAGAAAGACACTGCTAGGCAGGTAGGAAAATCTAGTTATGCAATTTAATCTCATACGCATGCTGCTGGAGAAAATACATTTATTTGTGACTATGAGTCAGAGAGCAGTTTTACCTTTTAATCATCAAACAGAAACCTATAAATTTTGATAGTATGAGTCAGAGAGCAGCTTTTATTATTTATTTAAAATTGTGAGATGGAACACAGTTGTAGATGATGTCCAAAACATCCAGATAGCATATCTCCAGGTGACATTCATGTTCATTCATGGCATAACACAGACTACTCCAAAAAGATTACGATTAAACATGATTTAAACGTCCAAAATTAATACCCATCACTTTTACTATGTTTTAAGAAAAAGTTCTGAATACAAAATATATTTACTTTGTCGTTGGCATTGGAATAAGGTTCTTATAGTGTACAATATTACAATTAGATAAGTCAAAATTCCAAACATACTGAAAATTCTAATTTACCTAATTTATTGTTGGTCAAATCAAGTGTACGTACAGAACCGCCCACCTCCAGAACTTCACTTGGCAATGCCTGTCCATGAACATAACCAGTTGAACTACAAATCAATACTTAGGCTCAAAAAACCTACGATACTTTTAAGGCTAATTTTCGGAAAACTACCTTTATGTTTCAGTTTCCCACAATACTACCTTAAAGTTCTAAAATGACAGAGTGCTACCCTAGTTTTGTGAGAAAAATACCTTGTATCTCACTGTTTTTAGGGTAGCATTCCGTTATTTTCAAACGTAAATGTAGTATTATGGGCAAATGGTGAAACACAACGGTAGAAAAGTTTTCGGAAAATTAGCCTACCTTTAAAAAACAGAAAAAATAATCAAAGGAAATTTATCAGTGAAAGCAATAATTGTACAAGAATTAAGAAGTTGGAACATGGTTGCTTGGTACGCTTGAAAGATACAGAACAACCAAAGTTTTGGGAGACAACAGTGTCGTGATGAGGCGATTGGGTCATACTTTCTGGTTCCTAATTAAGTGACAAAAAGTGAAAGGTGTATCCCCATGAAAACTGTTTTCCACATAAACCAGAGTCACATATAACCTACAACCTGGTCTCTAGCTAGGCGACAATAAAGTATTTGTTGGAACAACTCAAAACAGATTAACACAACATGGGAGGGAGTGTGATTTGGTGGTGATGAAGTATAAAGCAATAGGATATTGCCAAGCCGGCTTTTGGCTTTGCTAGACTTAGAAGCGGATGGTGTGGACGATGGATGTCGGACCCTGAGCTTCCAACCCCTTGTATATACATCATAGATAGGCAGTCGAATCTGGATTAGGGCCCACCGATTCGGCTACTGTAATGTCTAAGTTAGTGTATCGATAACTCGAGAGTAATGAGGCAAGTATAAAGAGTGTAATATGTGATAAAAACGAAAATCTTTTCCTTTTAGAATGCTTTTATAGTCAAGGCTAATGATATTTTAGTCATTTCACTTTGATCGTTAGGATCTTCCACTACCTTGTAGTGACTAGATTGATTGGTGCCCAAGTCAAGGGTTCTTAGCCTTAACGGGCCAAGTTCGGCCCATTAGCCTTGTTAGGCCTTTATTGGATCAATGCATGCTCATTTATCACTAGTCCCTTGAGTCCGTCTTAGTTAATCGAGTTGGAGCTTGCTATCATGTAGACGTATCCCTCACCTAAAGATATGTTGTCATGCATGATTAGTTTAGGGCCCCATGTAGGAGTTGTTAGCTTGGTAATCCTTTGTTTGAGTGGTTGTTCGACTTAACACTCATGTTCTCACTGAGTTGTTTAGCTTCATACTCAGGTGAGATTGAAGGCTCAAGGCAATAGATGATAAGGCAAGATCGCAAGCAAGAAGAGTCAGATAGGAGGTCACGATCGAAGCAACTGTTGATTACAACGATACCCAGGTGAATCTGCTTTTCTTCTCATTTCTCTCCTTCCATTTGTTCGGCTTTATTTTTCTTCATTGATGTGTTTCTTTATAAAATTTAAGGGTTTTAGAAGTTTTGGTTCCAAAATTTCTTTTATAATAGTTATTTTAAGAGCTTTTTTTTTATTATTTTGGTCCGACGCTGAGTTTTTGAGCAAGTTTCATACTAGTCCCTTCTTCCAAAACCAATACAAAACGGTCGAACCGTACCAGCTTTGGCCGTAACCTTCAATCTTGTTTGGAACAAAAACACAATTTGGTTGGTTAGCTACCCAATCTCCTCTAGCTAAGGTGATGTGTTAGAGTCACGCTTAACACAATACACACATAATTTTTTCAAATTAAATTACCAAGTTAGGCAAGGTAGCAACCTAGGTTAGCCCCCCCCCCCCAAAAAAAAAAACTTGGGTCTTTCCAGCATGAGGGGATCCAGGTCGAGTGGGTTACCAAATCTGGCCAGTCCCATTTGAGGATCTACGAGGGAAGCTCAGAAAGGTACCAACCCATGTCGGGCCCCTAGCTTGGATCTTTTCTACGTAATGAATCTAGGTTGGTTAGTGTTTTAAATGATCTGACATGTCTCCGCAATGGCAGAGGCAACACCTGATTGCCTTACTTTTGGCAATGGATGTCAGGTGTGACGACATCCTAGGATGTCAGGCCATATATGGCCAACGGCTATCATGGCGGACTTCATCTACTACAACAAGTCATCTACAAAAGTAGATTCGCCTACCAATTTTTTCTCAACTTTTTTGGGTTTAGATCTGAGCAATTGGGTAAGAGTTAATGTTAAAATATACTAAACCCAAACTTAAACCTAAGAAACTCTAAAATTAAAAAATTGAGAAAATCCGTGAAACCCTAGATCATCTACTCTCTGTCTCCTTTATCATTTTCTCTTTTTTCTTCTTCCTCAAATCCTCTTACAATTGAAAATTCATTCACAAAAAAAATGATGTAAGGTCCAACACTCTTCAGCAATCAAGTGGACCAAGATTCAAAACTCTAATTTTTTTATTTTTCTCTATTTTTATATTTTTAGAATTAAAAAGGAAACTCATGGCAAAGCCTTGGCATCGCATGGTGCTATGATCATAACAACCCTTGTTGCCATGCCACCATTTATAACATTAAGGTCGAGCCTTCCGTTTCTTTCTTGTTGAGTAGGATTAAGGTCGGACCACCAACTAAGTCTCGCTCGTATAGGGAGCTTCAAGAGGGTATCGACTCAAGTCAGGCCTACAGTTTGAGTCTTTTTCTGAGTGTGGAGATCCAAATTGGGCCTCTAACCTGAATCTCCCACATGTAGGGAGACTAGGTAGGGTACCAACCTAGGTCGGGCTTGTCAATCTGGGTCTTTCTTGTGTTGAGGTTCCAATTTAAATGGGATACTGACCCAGGTCAGGCCCTTAGACCATGTAATTTCTTGGTCAGGTAACTTTTTCATTGGCCACGTCATGTGATAAAGTAACATATATCGGCCTAGTTCAGTCACACCATGACCCGAATGCGGAACTAGGCCCGATAAGGCCTAAATATCGATAATTGGAGACCACGCAATCTAGTCACTCCAAGTCAAAATGGAAAGTGCAAGACACCAACATGGAATCACAAAAATACCATTGGCCTTGACCATAAAAGCGCTCCCAAAGGGTAAAAGCTTGCATTCTCCTTGATCATTGTACCCCATTATTCTTGCTTGCTACTTTCAAGTTATATGGGCATATGCTTGGAAACTTAAGACCCAACATCTTTCATCCGCATCATCCACTTTCGACTCCATGAATGCCAATACATACTTGGTAACAATCTTATCATTTTATACTTCACTGGAGCTGTCCATGGAGTTGTCCATATGAATCGAACAATACCATGGCATCATATAACACATGTAGCTACTCATCACACCAATGAAAACAACAATGCATTCATAAAGGGAATTGTCCAAACAATACTAGTCCCAATGATAAAAATGGTTGTTATGCGAGCAAGATGATAATAGGCAATTACGAGCCATATTGCGACGGTGAGGCTACGACAAGGCCATGATGGTTTTTTATTTTTATTTTTAAATTTTGTTAATAGATCAATGTGTGAACAATTTTTTAACAAATTCTTCTTCTCCCTTATTTTCTATTCTTTCTTATTTCTTATTTCTTCTTCTTCAATTAGAGATAAAGGAGAATGAATAACAAGACAGAGAAATGAGGAAGAAGGAATGACAAAAAAGTTGACGAGTTGGCTAATCTTTATAGGTGGTCATGTCTTTCCAGACAAAACTTGTCATGTTGGGCATGGTTGTCGCCACACCATTTTGTGGCAATAGGCAACCATACGACAGCATTGGCCTATGACAAGGCAACCAGGGTCAAGGCAACCAGTGTCTACCACTGCTATAGTAGTCGCCATTATGGGGCCGTGTCAGGTCTTTTCGACACTAATCATCCCCAACTCATCTTATCCCAATACATCATATAACCAACGTTAACAACTTACTACTCAATTGAATACAAAAAATTCTTAAACCAACTCTTACCCCAAATGATGGTACAACAATTTAATCCACAATTCCAAGGACATCCATCTTATCAACATTACCAACAATACCAAAGAAATGTTGTGATGGAGCAGACTAAGAGCGCCGAACAACGAGAGAAAGAGAGAAAGAGGACAAGATAATACAAAATGAAAGAGGGCAAGATAATACAAAATGAAGAAAAGAATGGTAACATTTATAATGAGCTTACTTAAAATAGGATTCTCTTCAAATTCAAAACTAATGATCAATATGGTAGAGCAAGAGTATAAGAAAAGGCCTCCAAGTCTTGAGTGTTCAACCATATATGCAACGGATTGAACATGCCCCAACTAAGTTGCACTTACATTGTGACCCCAAGCCCCGTGATTGAGCATGTCTGATTGCTAAGTAGCAAGATTGATACTGATGGTGTGTTGACTTTCTACTCTCCCGCGAAGTAATTAAGGCCTAATTGCCACCCACTAACCTTCATCTTACCAAGAAAAATACCAAAGTAATGTTAAAGATAGAAGAACCCACGAGCATCCACCGAATAGGAATCGTGAGAAGACTCAAAATGAAGGAGATAACACAAGAGACAAAATAGAAACAACTATGAATATTACTCAACATAGAGACATGGACTATGTGAAGGAACCCCACTTTATGAAAGAAAGGTTCAATGAAATGAAGAAGGGAGCAAAATACAAAAACAATAGACCATGATGCCGAGTTGGAAGATATTCCATCCACATTGGAGGTGGTTGACACAGTTGTCCTTGGGTTTTCAACTCTCAATGGTAGAAAAATATGATAGGCATTTCCTATGATGTCAAGAAAGATGGCCCAAGACCGGTTCAACATCTTGAGCCTTTGCACCTTTACCAGACTTCAAACAACTAGACTGACCATTCAATGGTGTATAGCCACCAGAAAGAGAAAGAAGTCCTTCATTTAATTGATGAATGTCAGGCAAAAGAAGGACAAGTCAATAAAGAACAAATCACCAAAGAGTTACATCAAAAGGTTCAGACATACAACATTCAAAATAAAGGAGACTTCTGGGAAAGATATACAAAAGAGATTTGGCATGTAATGAGGCCAAAACAGAAGATGATGGTGAGAGATTAAATGAGTCAAAACGCAAGGAACTCAAGTCTATAGAATGATAACCAACATTTAGGGAAGTTCAAGCACTTTGCTTTGTGCAACCTCCCCGCTCTCATATGTAGGCCCAAAGAGATGGTTATTTCGGGAGATCATCCCCTAAATTACAGAAAGATCCCTGTAGAAAGGACATGCATCGGTGTTGTGCCTACCATAGAGCCCATATGCATGACATTGATAAATATTAAAAACTTAAAGAGAACATTAAAGCTCTATTCCGAAAAGGCTGTCTGAGACATTATGTGAAAGGTCACTTGAGGCATTATATGAGAGCATCACAGGGGAAAAGTGTCATGTTCTCCCAAACAAAGGGTTGAAAGGAAAGAACATAGATTAATCGCTCAAGAAGTTATTCTCGTGTCTCAAAGGAGGAGAAAACATAGGATGGAGATCGCGCTCAGGATACATGAAATTAGTTTCTTAGCTGAAAAAGCTAATCAAGTTTTTACCTTCTAAAAAGGGCTTGAATGGGGTTAAGAATTGATTACGACAATTCGATCAATGTGAAGATGAACATCACAGAGTTCAAGGTTGGTGATACAAGTAGCTTACCTAACATCGTCTCTTTCAAAGCCTTTAAAAAGATGATAATTGGTAAAACAAATTATAGCCTTTACCAATTATAGCCATGCCTAAAGTCCCCTTCATTTTAAATAGCTATCATACAAAAGTAAAGGAAAGATTCATTTATCAATTGGTGGTACGAGACAAAAGGCCATATCAAACCATAATGATGCTAGAGTTCCTACTAGCCAATAAACATTCCATATACAACACATCTGAACAAACCTTTCTAGCGATAGTGGAAACAATCACTGCCTATATTGCACGGGAAATTTTTTCTCATCCGGTATAAGATGGAAGAGTAAGAAGTGATCAAAAATCACCTCAATTTTTTAAGGCATGTATCTTGTCAAGTATAGGTACTGCTTCAACTTTCTACTAGTCTCTCTCAAAATGATTTGACAAGCTCCACTCCTGCTATACATGCTTGTAAAACTTGGTTTATGTGGCTGAATATTCAACCATGCAATGTCCATCCACATGAAAATTCAATTAAATCGGCTTATTATGCAACAGACTCTCATAATACCGTTATAAACCGATTAATCGAGAATCAGGTAGCGAAGTAGAAATGGAAAAATATTAAAATTCTTCAATCATATCGAGAAGAAGAATATTTAAGTCTGATTCTCTTGCATGTTAATCCTCCTAACACACCACAACATAAGGATGTGCCAGGAAAAAGAAATCATATCATATTAGATATTATGTGATCCATGATGAGTAGTGCTGAGTTACCTCTTTTGATTTGGGATTATATCCTAAAGACAGCAGTACGCATATTAAACATGATTCCGTCTAAGACCATGCATACCACTCTATATGAGATATGGAAAGGCAGAAAACCCAACCTTAAATTTATTAAGATATGAAGGATGTACTTCATACATAAAATGCACAATTCTAATAAACTGAAAGCATGATCCATGATGTATAAGTTTATGGGATATCCGAAGAACTCTTAAGGATATCTATTATATCAACATAAAAAACAAATGATTATTTTTTCTCAACATGCTATCTTTTTAGACAAGCAATCTCTTGTTAAAGAAGTGAGAGACAATATAATAGAGCTAAAAAAATTTTATAAACACAAAATACTAAGGATAAAATGGTGGAACCAAACACGTTAGTTCTGTTAAATAACTTTCAGCCATTTAGAAAATCTAGAATGCGACCTCAACCACCTTAGAGATATTCTGATTTTCTTATAGATTGTGGCATTGAGGATAGTATCATATTTGATGATGACCTTACTAATTTTCAAGAAGCCATCGGAGTGCAGACTTTGGAAAATAGCTAGACATAATGAAATCCAAAAAGAAATCCATGCACACAAATAAAGTTTGTACTTTGGAGGAGGTTCCCGATGAGGTAAAATCTATTGAGAGCTAGTGGATCTTACAAAGTAAGTTTGGTGCAAGAGGAACGGTGTAGACCTACAAAGTAAGGTTGGTGGTAATAATACATCGTCAAAGACTTAGACTATGATAAAATGTTTTCACTAATAGCTATGCATAAATCCATTGGATACCACTTGCTATAGAAACTTCATGTGACTACGAAATTTGACAGATGGGTATAAAAATCGCTTTTCTAAATGATGATTTAAATAAGTACGTATACTACATAAATAAAAAATGGAAACCCAATCAAAACTCGATCTCCTAAAAATCCCTAAACTTGACCATCCCAAGATTTAGTCCTAAATCTCTTTCGTGTGACTTCTCTCATTTAGCTGCCTTAACCCATCTTGCTCTTTTCCTTTCTCACGTAAATCTCTTGCAAATAGATTATTCGCAACAACAGCATCAATCAACACCAGTAAACAGTAACATCATCATCGACACATTACTGATCTTGCTTCCTCACACAAGCAGCTCAACAATAGCAACAACCAGTAACATAGCAACCAGCAACATCATCAAACATCTTATTGGTTGTAAGAGCCGTATAAGAGCTGTAAGAAAGGTGGGCCCTAAAAGGCATGTCATTTTTATGGTTGTCATTTTTGTCATTTTATGATTAAGTGGAATGTTGACATTTTTCTTACTTTTGGCTTATAGGTTTGTTTTAGAGTGAACTGAGCTCAAATCATGTGGAAAGTTTAGAGTTTTTATTGAAATTTAAAAGATTATATCAAAAATTTGCACCTATAAAAAACTACATTTTGTTGTATATTTTAATTTGAATTTCAAAAATTGTTTATTTAGTAAGTTGAATGATCTTTGAGCATTTTGTAGCAATATTATAGAACTTGACATTAAGATATTGAACTAGTTTCCTAAATTTTTATATATGTTTGACATTTAATATGTAGGTTTATGCCTATATATTGTGTATATTGATTTATAGTGTCGTAATATTATATATATTTATTAAAATTTCATTTTTTGTGTGGTCTGCATGATCCACTTAAATGGCACGTAAATCTCTTGAACCAAATGCAAAATAAAACCATGGTTTACAACATTGATACTAAGAGATTCAATGTACACCCGCCATGAGGGTCCCACTATGATGTCAAACTAAGGAAATGACAATGTGATCGAATCTCATCGATCATTAGATAGAAAAGACTTATATGCATTAATCTTATGATCCTCGTCTAGTAGTGTTGGCTCGGCCCCTACGATGAGGTTTGGTCAGGCTACGAGATAGAAGAAATGGATAAAGGTCCCACTGATTCCTCCCAAAAGCATACTTGGCTATTCCTACAATGAGGCCTGACTAGACCCCCCCCCCCCCCCCCCCCCAAGCCAGTTGTTGGCCAATATTTGGTGACATCAAAAAGCTAGGTGAATCCTACAACACTCATTTCGAGAGCATAGGATCGACCCGTTATGAAAGGGACTGGACATGCCATTCTTAACCAATTCGTAACCAATTTTGAAGACAAAAAAGAGTCAGTGTTAGAATCCCAAAGAATTCACCCCACATTCATGTAATTGGCCTCTATAAGGATGCCAGACTAAGCCACCTAAGACATTATGGCCAAAATTCGAAGGGAAAAAAGCTCCATGCTTGAATCTCATCGACCTTGCTCTAGAGGTGCAGGTTTCACTCCTACAAGGTTTGACTGTCACCTAAGCCAGTTTTGGGCCAAAATTCTAAGAGTTTTAAGAGATATGTGCTCGAATCCTATTGATCTCATTCCAAGAGTGTAGGCTCTGCCCTTATAAGAAGCCTGATTGTGTTATTCTAAGGTAGTTCTTAGCCAAAATTTAGACAAAAAACGGATGCACTTAAATCTCATTAACCCTGCACTGAGAGCATAAGCTTGGCCTTTATGGAGAAAATTGATCACTCTATCGGATAAAGGAAAGGGTCATGGCCCGAATCCAACTAATCTCCTCCTAAAAGCATTCCATCGGCTCTCGAGAGATTGATCATGTCAACCATCGAATAGAGAAAAGTGTCAATGCCCGAATCCCGCAAATCATCATATATAAGAAAGCGCATAGCCATATGAATCTTGTTGACTCTACTCTAAAAGCATTAGATTTGGGCCAATAAGGATGTCGAACGTGAAGAGTAAAAAGATCTTGAGAGTAAGAAAAAAGGTCATGTCTCAATCCCACCAATGTTGCTCTAAATGTGTTGAGTTGCCCGTGCAAAGGGGGTTGACCATGCCAAACTATCAACTAAATGAAAGAGCTACAACCTCGAACCTTACCTACCCTGTTACGGAAGCATCAAACCTTACCTACCCTGATTTGAAAGCATCATTCAACCCCTACAAGTCCCAACCATAACCCGAGTGCGATATAGAAGAGAGTTTAAGCCCTCTACTAACCCTTTAAATGAAGGCATTGGCTTCTTTAATAAAGCATAGACCTCGCTTACAAAAACTACATAACCAAAACATGGGTTACTATGATGCTTACCTTCTCATGCTAGTTGCCTAACATGACGCTTGATGTTCAGCCAAAAATATGAGCTTAATTCAGAAAGAAGTGCTTAGAGGTAACCATCTGACGTAATATTTGGTCAAGTTATTCGCTAAATCTCCTTCCTAAATTGCTCGATACGATAAGACGCTCTGGATTAGGTGCTCTATACATAGCCAAGATTTGGTCAACATCATATCCAAGATTTGGTTAACATCCTATTATTCAGATCAGGACCCCTTACCTGGTATAATGTACTTAGTCAAAATATGATCAACTCTCTATCCAATAATATGGCAACTTTCTATCCAATAAGACTCAAGATAAGGCCCCTTACAAGGCATTTCATACTTTACCGAATAACTTAGCCAAAATATGGTCAATTCTCTATCCAATAAGACTCAAGATAAGGTCCCTTACAAGGCATTTCATACTTTACCGAATAATTAGACATGACTTCTCCCCATTTGAGGTTAGGTAGGGCGCCTTCGATAAGGACTCATGCCTACCACCCCACACTTAGCCAAATTTTGATCAAGTTCCACCCTAAAGGACACTGATAAAGCCATTTACTTGGATGTTTACAGGACTTAGGTAAGGCTCCTTACCTGAATGTTTTGTCTTGAGGAACAAGCACCCTTTTATCGGAATGTTTCATCCTTCAAAACTCAGGTAAAAGGCCTTGCCTAGATGTTCAGTCCTTCAAGACTTAACTACGCCGCCTTTACTTGGCTACCCATGCTTAGGCAAGTTCTTGGTCAAAATCATTTCCAACAGAGACACAAATAGCCTCATGTAATAAGGTCTCCAACAAGACTCCCCAAAGTTTGAAAATTTTGAGCCAATACTCACCCAGCATGAAGCTCCGTAGTTAGAAAAAAGTATTGGTCAACATCATGCTCTTATCTCCTACATGAGACCAACATGAAGCTCCATACTTACCAAAACCATTGGTCAACATTATGCTTACTATCTCTTACTATGAGCATAGCATGAAGCACCATACCTGGATAAAATATTAGCCAACATCATCAAACCCACCTTCTCATGATGCATTATGTCTAGCTAAAAATTGTCTGACATCATGCCTGCCCTCTTATAATAGGTCCCCAGCATGATGCTCCATACTTCCCTAAAACCTTGACCAACACCACACCGGCCATCTCCTATGAGAAGTCCAGCTCTTCCAAGAGGCCAGACCCCATTGATAAAAATAAAACAACCTTAATGAAACAACGCATTCATATCTATTTAACAAAACAAAAAGGCATCAAGACCCCTTTGACGGAGCAACAATAGGTGCAACCCCTTGCTGCAGCAGAGACCAAAGATAGCTGGAAATTGACAAAAGATGCAACAATTTTAATAAAGTATGATAACAAAAGGTAAGGTTTCTACCAATAATTGGCAAGGAATATAATAGCAATGTCTGCTTAATTAGAAAGTTTGGTTCCTAAGCTTTGCAATGAGTCCAAGTTTGCACAAAATAAAGATTAGACGAAGTTGCAAACCAAACCAGGTAGATGTCAGCCTGTTCAGATCCAGCTCAAAACTAAACTCTTTAGCTCAAAATCAAGCAGCTTTTTGACCCTCTGGAGCTCTTCTTGCATGTATCATTTAAAAATTCGAGTTTAGCTCTTTAACTTGGTAATGACTAATGAGTCTACCTTTGCAAAAAAATAACTAAAGATAATAGGTAGGAGAAATCCACCTGGTCACAGGGCCTGACCTATGTCTGCACCCCGTCCGAACCGGATCGCCCCACAAGAAAGATTTATAACTTGTCAGAGCTCCTCGCATAAGGGAGACTTAGGGGGAGGCAACCTAGATCCTTGATGCAGGAAAGACCAACGTCATAGGGCTTAACACTGGTGGATACTCCTACTAAGATCCCTATGCAAAAGACTCGGGTCTCCCGATTTGAGTCAATAACCCAACCATCCCATTGCGCGGGGGGGGGGGGGGGATCCAGTTTGGGGGCTAATTTGAATCGATACCCCCACATGACATGTTAATTTAATTAAAATTGTATGTATATTGTGGTAAACAAGACTCGAACCTACTAGCTAAGCAAGACAAGATGAGAGATTTAACAAGTCGGCCTATATGCGCTGTGCACTACTTAGTGGTGCTATAGTATTTAACCTAGCAATGTATCCTTATCAAACATCATCCAACCATATGGATGCATACCATTGGTTTTTTTACTCTTGCAATTCATTTTTATAATGCAATAGCGATAAGTGGATGAAAACAATGTGCACACAAGATGTGTGTCCACATAACACAAATGAATCAAGAACTTGCCCAAGCAACATCATGCATTGCTTGACAAATTCAACCATGAGTGGAGTAAACAAAACATGATGAATATACAAATGAGTCAATAGCTCTATTACATGAAGTTAAGGGAGTATCCTAGCATATGAGTGAAAGGGTACTACCCACAAAAGCTAAGATGCCCAACATAAGGCACCTAAAACCTTAACAACTACTACCATTTCTCTTTGATAGAAGATTATTCTTGAAAGACAAACTAAGCAACTCCTTAGACACAATTGTATGAAGCTAAAAAACTTCTAGAAAAAAGAAGTATCAAGTCAAACAACCCTTTAGACAAAGGCATACAAAGCTAAACGAACTCTTACAACATGATAGTATTAAATTAAACATTCACACCCAAAAACCAATCAAGTGAGGGGTCAATCTACATGCTGACAAACTTCGACTCGGTTATCCAGTCATATTTGGGGGAATTAATGATAAAATAGCATCTATCGATCCAATAAAGACATAACGAGGCACATAGACTAGACTCAACCCTTTAAATCCTAAGCACCTATTAGTTTACGATCAAGCAATCTGGTCACTGCAATACAAAATGGAAGATCTTAGAGACCAAGGTGAAATGACTAACATATTATTGGCCTTGATCATAAACGCATCCCAAAGAAAAAGGTTTACATTGTCCTTGCTTAATGTACCATTTATACTTTGCCTTGTTACTATCGGGTTTTGCCTACATTAACTTGAGAACTGGAGGAGCCAACTAGATGATTCCACATTCTACTCGCTAACATATTGTTTGTAGCATGCATGGTCAGACATGAAGCTTAGGACACAACATCCTTCATCTGCACCATCCACTTGATTTCAATAGGGCAAAAAGCCCACTCAGTAACCTCCTGTTCTGAGATAGCATTTGCTCTTTATTAACTCTTTCAAATTCCTCCAATTTAGATGAAACAAGCAGCCGGAGGGTTACTGATAAAATTCATAGGAGATGACTCGTGTAATGTTGAAGTAATATGGAGGTGAAATAAATTTTGTAGTAAAACTATGTTCACTTCTAACACAGAACATTCTGAATATTTGCAAATAGAAACATGGTTTTGAACATGAAAACAAGATGAACTCCGTTGGAATCAAACCGATCACTGCATCTCCAATTTATACCCTAGACATCTCTAAAATCCATTTCATCTCAAAATTGAAATTTTCATTTGCTTTACTAAACAAAAAAAAGATCCGTGTGGAGTTTCATCGAGAATTAACTTTGATCACAGATGCACCCAAACAGTTTCTAATTCCTGCATGTTCCTCTTAATGTCAACTTGGCTTCAATAATGTGCTGTGACAAAAACTAGTGCATAAAAGCAGCATTGCATATGATAAATCCTACCCTACCAAGAGACTTTTATTACATGTTGTGATCAATTAAAACAATTATACTACTAGAGATCCCCAAGGCAAAATTCAAGACACCCGTTAAATTTTAAACAATTTAAAGCAACCGACCCCCTAATTTCAATATACGGAGGAACAGAAAACCGAATACCTTCAACTTAAAATCTCTGAGAGCAACGATGCCGGTCGCTTTCCATCGGGCGACCCGAGAAGAACTCGAATCGGCATTCTGGCTGCTACAACACCCCATCTTCCACGAGATTTTATTTCCTTTTTCCCCTTTTGTTTCCTTTTTCTCTACAAATGTTCAAAATGCAAATGAAATCGCAAGCAAAAAATGGATCTTGAAATTTCAGAAGTAGTGATGAATCCTGAGTTGAGATGTGAGAAACTATCGATTGGATTGAGAAAACTGAGCTTTTTTGGGACCATGAAAAACTGATTCAGATGGAATTTTTTTTGCGAGGGTTGATTTTTTTCCGAAGACGGAGAGGAGACTGCGGCGTATAACAGCTGCGTGCACCTGACTACATGACCCAAAATTTGACCAGGTATCAAATAAATTATTTGTTCTGCGTGTATTATGTAGGTACCGCAGTCCAAATTCATGTATTTCTTATGAATGTATTATGTAGGTCATGTAAAAGTTCATGTAGAATTTATCTTTTCCAGTAGCAAATTATGAGTTTATATTCTACACGAATAATGTATTTTACCATTATGAAGTTTTTCTTATTCCCATAAAAATAAAGTCTTTCGTAATCCCATATAAATAAAGTCATGAGATCTCCCATATATAGTCCTTTACAACACGTATCCGAACATTCTTCCCTGAGAAAGAGACCGGACGTTGCAAGAGCCTATGCTGACGATGATTGTTTCGCACGAGGACAACAAATCGAAATCAAACATCCATCAACATCGATCTTGAGGTATTCCTGAAAGCCAAGTAATTTTTATTCATGATGATGATATTTACTGTGAAAAATAACCAAGATCAAATTTATCGGAAAAAAATTTCCTTTTCAGGGAAGGGCGACGGCCTTTGGCCACCGACCCTAGGGCAGCAACCGCCAGCCGCCAACCCACCCCCCAGGGAGAGAGGGCGGCGGCCAAACGGCCACCAGCCCCATCGGCCAAGACCAAACACAATTAAATAATAATAATAATAATAATAATATAGTTAATCGACCGGCGGGCCCCATACCGCCGACACACCCCCCGTTGTCGTCTTAGCAGCGGCAGCACGCCGCCGCCAATGTAGGCTGCGGCAACAAAAACCCTACTCTATGGGGTTTTCATAAAAAACTCATTTTTCTCGTCGCCGGCGGCCCCAATCCGACGGTACCCCGTCGTCACCCTAGGGCGACGGCGTCCCAACCCCCCAGCACACCCCGCAGTTGCTACAGAAGCCCCGCCCTAACCTACCGGCCAACCCCCTAATTAGGGTTTGGCCTGGCGGGCTTTAGCCCATGAAACAAAAAAATTCGGTTATGGTCCGAAGCCTGCAGCTTTCGAAAGCTGCAGGCAGCTGCGGACCTCGGTCCACAACGAAATCAAAAAAAGAGAAGATTTGGTTGCGGGCCGAATCCCACAATAAGAAAATTCACCATAAGAAAATTTCATTTTACTTTTTTGATACACAGTAAGAAAATTCACTATGTATTTTGATTTATGATTTCCACGAGTTTCTATACACGCATACCTAATTGCTTCAGACACAAGCCATTTATTTACAAGTTTGCAGTCAAATTTTTTTTGTTAATCCTCCTCCTTCCTCCTCACATCTCCCCTTCTTCTTCTTCTCCTTTGCACCATCGTTGCCTGGTTGTTCTCTAACGATCTCCCTCTGACGATGCTCTCTCCCCTAGTTGTTCTGCCTCTCCTTCCATGTCGGCGTCTGAGTTCCCAACATCATCAAGAACAACCACAAAGATAATCAATTTGAAATCAAAAAAATTTGATTAAGAGGACAAAAGAAGAAGAGAAGAGAAAGATTGGATTGTAGGAGATCAATGGGAATCATTGAACGAAAAATGATGAAGAGATGGGCGGGAAGTCTCAACTCACGGAGGTGGCAGCGATTGCGGAGGTAGCGGTGGCATCGAGGGAGGAAGAGGAAGAGATAAGAGCAACTCCAACCCATCTCTATAACTTCAAAATGGAGATTGGAGTTGCTCCAACCCATCTCCAAAATGAAGATAGAGATAGAGATTTGCAATAGTGCCCCTTCATATTTGGAGGGGCACTATTCACCCCTTCAAATCTCTAAACTTCTCATTAATGACAACTTAGACCTTAATTAAAATCTTATGATTATTTATTACTAATGTATTTTACAAATCTCACGATCAAATTTAATAATTTTAGTACCGTCGGAAATATCTTAATTATACCTACAACATGAGACCAATATTGGATATTTTTTGAGCAAATTTAAAATATTTACAATATAACAAGAAATACTAAATACTTAAAAATTAAAAAAAATTAATATTGAATAATAATATTATTTATATTTTCTTTCACGTAGAAATAATGTATTAGATTAACCCATTTTAATGATAAATATTTTTCATTAGTAAAACTTAAACAAAGAGAAAATAGGATTTGAAGATGGTGGGTTGGAGTTGACCATCCTCCAAAATGACATCTTTTAGAGATATTCCATTTTGAAGGGGGGTTTTTAGAGATTTGGGTTGGAGTTGCTCTAAGAGTAACTTATGGATTTGGGTATGTGTGTAAAGTAAAAAAACCGAATTTAAAATAAAATTGGGGGTGTGTAAAATAATTAAGTCTGTGTACAGAATTTCCCATGATTTTCAGACCCGTTTTAGTAGATCTCAAGCTATGATTAGTTATATTTAAAAATAAACAGAACTAAATCACAATACCTTCGTTATAGACAAAGCTATAGATTGAGTCACATTACCTTTGATCTGTTGATTCATGATTTGAGTATCATTACTCTTATATTTTACTTACTCAAGAACTTTTTATTTTAGGCCACTCTCAAGAAAAAATGTTTTTCTTGAGTAGAAGAAAAGGGTTTACTTCCTTTTCTTCAATATATTTGTCTTTTTACCATCTTAATGCAAAGCTTAAGGTGTATCCAATTTGATATCAGTTTGATAGCGTCACAACCATTCTTCCACTTATTATTTTCTTTTGGCCTTTTTTGAAAATTGGTGATATACTGCCCAATAAAGTGGCCTCAAATCCATCATCAACAATGGAATATATGGATATAAGCTAAAGCAGGCCTAATAACCCAATCTAAATGATGGTATGCCCATCAACAAAGTTAAATTATTAAATTACCTCTTCATAAATCTATATATATCCCTCCTATTTGGGAGGATGTGAGCTCATTCTCATTCGTATTACTCTTTCTCATTTCATATATTTATTTCTCTTTCAGGTTCTTATTTAAGTGTTGGAAGAGTTGAAGCCAGTATCCACACTTGGTTTAAATCGCTAACACGCTTGGTTGTTGAAGTGTATACAGATCATGTGACGACACACAGATGTGTGAAGGGAGTATCATTTGGATCCATTTGCGCATCGCAACATCATTGGTGCCGTTTACGTGAACAACATACATCATCATATGCAACACACCGAACACACAATGAAGGCCCCAAGCTCGCTAGACATAATCCTATAAGGCAATGGAATGGTGATGAACGCGGCTCTCCTCTACCACTCCCACTTCAGGGTATGTGAGGTTGGTAGCGTTCAATGCTCTATACGAGAAATTACAAAGGCAATTCTCAATGAAACAAGCAACTTGGCCAATTACTAGATCAACAAGTCCAGCACACTACTCAGTAGCAATAGGATCAGGATGGTCTCGAATAAGAGGCATACTTACATTATGCCCCTCATGGAATTCATCTCTCTCATCTCACGATTCAACCCCTGGTTGCCAGTCATCCACACACTAACCCATGTAGAGAAGACATTTTAGGCATTCTCCTGCATACTATTAACCTGATGAATGTATTATCTGCATCCCACGTAGATGTGGAGCATAATGATGCAAAGCTAAAGTTACTCTGAGATAGACTGGATGAGATGGAGAATGGAAACAAGAAGAAACCAGGAGGCATTAGCATCTATCTCTGTGACCACCCTTCACAAAGACTATACTGGAAGCCCCTTGCCTAAAGACTTCTACATCCCAACACTCAGAGAGTACAATGGCACCAGGGTATTAGGAACCAAGGATATATGGCTCCTCTGGTACCGATTGTATCGTCCGAATCATGGATGGATTCATGTATACTAAGCAGTTATAATTAGTGCAAAAATAATATTAACCACATTGCAGTAATATGCAGCTAAATATAAATTAAATGACTACAATTATAAATCGAGTAAAGACAATGTAAGCTAGAAAATGATATATTGCAAACGTAGGTGATTTATCCTGGTTCGGTCTTCCAAACCTACTCTAGCCCCAAGCTCCCTGCTTGAGGTTTCCATTAGCTCCCTCTTGTAAACATATAAGAGTAAACCATGTAATTTAACAAACAACTTTTAACAGTTGCACAACCCAGTCTCAACAACTTGAGACCGTACAACTCTCAAAACCTAAGAGCAAACTTTCCTCCTTTAACACCCGAGTGAAAACCTTAATAGAAGAAAAGATTACAAATACAAATACTCCTAAAGCCTTGAATTCACATACATAGAGGCCAGTGGTGATTTTATATTCTATGTTTTAGAACTTAAAGAATAGAAAAGTATGGACAAAGGCTAGGGGCGATTTTCTATTCTCTAACATGCATATTATTATGAACATGTCTCCTCTTATTATTATAGCCTAGTCTAAGCCTAGAGTTAGAAACATGTTGGATAAAAACTTGTTCAAATTTTCTTTGCCATTGTTAAACTTATCTACATTTCTAGCCATATTTTCATATTTAAGTTTAACAGAGCAAATTTCTTTATTAAGATCTGTTATTCTTTTACTTAATGCATGTCATTCTATTTTAAGAATTAAGTTATTATCTAATTTTGAACAGTTAGACAAAGAATCATGATTTATACAAAGAAGATTATCTAATTTTGAACAATTAATTTTTCTCTAATTTTGAACAATTAATTTTTCAGCAATCAAATGAATATTATCTAATTTTAAACATTTAGACAAAGCATCATGTGTATGAATCAACAAGTCATATTCATTTTTTAATGTTTTATACACGCAATTTAATTGCTTATTATCATACATTTCATTAAAGGTATTAATAACTAATCATCATTTAAGTTAAAGGTTACCGCATCCTCATGCGCCCTGAAGTACATGCATACGATCTATTGTTGGTCTTTCTCTTCGTTGAATAATGAATCTTCATGAGTTTCATCAAGGGTCTATCATATTTGATAAACCTGTGTAGTAGTTAACACATGGTTGAACTCATTGGTATCGATGGTGCAGAATAAGGTATTCATATTATTAGAATCGTAGGTTGTTGATGTTCTCTCTTCAGTTGTCGATTAAGATTACAGAGTGGTTGGTTTGTTGTGAGGTGTATTCACTATTTTCCATAGCCTGTAGTTGATGATGGGAGATAAATCATCATTCTTCTCTTCTAGTAGATGTTGAAACTATTAATTGAACAATGATGATCTTATTATAAAGCAGCTTTTAGGGAATTGCACTGATCCATAGGTTGTAGATGCCATCCTTTACAGTGTTTTATTGTTGGCGATGAAATCTTACTCTACCATGGCTCTGATACCAAGTGTTGGGACTCATCGATGCCTTGATCTTGATGTGGTACCAAGTTTTGGGTCCAAATTACAGATGGATTCTTGTACACTAAGCAGTTATGATTAGTGTAAATATAATAACAACCAAATTGTAGTAATATGTAGTGGAATATAAATTAAATGATTGCAATTATAAAAATAGTAAAGACAATGTAGACCAAAAAATAAACATTCGCAAACACATGTGATTTATCCTGGTTCAGTCATCTAAATCTACTCCAATCCCTAAGCTCACCGCTTGAGATTTCCACTATATCCCTCTTGCAAACTCGAAAGAGAAAACTATGTAAATTGACAAATAACATTTGTCAATTACATGACCCAGTCACGACAACATGAGACCGAATCACTCTCAAAACCATAGAGCAAATTTTTCTGCCCAAAGGGTGCAGGTGCGATAGTGGTTTACTTTATACATTTTTCATTCTCTTTACGAAAGTGGGGAATATTACAAGTATTCATTTTTATTCTTCCTTACAGAATGAGGGGTTATTCGAATATCCTTAGGGAATGAGAGGTTACACTACATTGTTCATTTTTTCTTTTTCGTATGGAATGAGAGGTTACACTGATATATATACAATTTTCTACTTCTCTTATAAAATGAGGAGTTATACTGATACAAACATTTTTCATCTTTCTTTTATGGCTTGAGGGGTTATATTACTAAGATCATTTTTTGCTATTCACGCTGGTAGCAGGGTTATATAACAGACCCTGTTTACTGTACATCATGCCCTTGGATATGCATCACAGCTTAGGTTTGGAACAACTTGCTCGGTTTTCAGCGATCCTAAGGACTCAAAATCGACGTTCGACTTTAGTCAAGTGGACGAGGAAACAGAACAAGCAGCAAGAAAATCTTAAAACCATTTTAAGATAGCCCTAAGGAAATAAATCCTAACCAAAATCTCTGCTATCCCGGGGTAGGTCTGACCAACCCCTAAAGATAGATATACAAAACTACTGCAATTATAAAATAAATGCATGAAAGTAAAAGTACCAACCTCTACCTTGCACATTAGCAAAGCACAGATTCCCTCGAACCAATGCCATGTGTTAGGGGCTGAACCGCTTTCTTTGAGCTGTACCGCATCCCGAGCCTAGCAACACCCTTGTCATCGAGCCAACCACGTGCTCTAAAAAGTTTCATCTTGAGTGGATTCTCCATCAAGATTACGAATCCGATCCAATCTCCTTCGTAGCCTTACTAGGACCAGATCAGGAGCAAAGAAGAAAGAGGGAGAAAGTGTGAATTAACTTTGGCTTTAGATCTGGGGTTGCTCATGTTTAGGTGAAGCTACCCGAATCCAAACTCTGGTGCGGAGTGCACATATACATTTTGTACAGCATGGAAGAGAAGGATCAGGACCCATTTTATTGCTTGGGCTAATCCATTCTTTTCATCTCACTTCGAATGTGGGATTAATCTTAATTAGAGAATTATGTACTCAAGTTGTGCCTCTTGCGGAGGCTCAACTTTGACTAATTGTTTCTCCCACACCAGAGAACCCCCCTTGATATATCATATATGAAATCGAAGAGCTATGAATGGTGAACGAGTAAAAACAAACGGTACGCAATTCCGAGGTCATTTGATCCTCCAAACATGGGCGCAAAATTGACCCAAAACTGCAGAAAACTGAATCTGGACATATTTGAGTCCAGATTCATTTTTTCTTTGAGTAATTATTTCTCCCTCTCCAGTGATCTTCCGAAGGCATGCAATATTTCATTTCTAAGGGCTTTACATGGTGAATGCATAGAAACAAACGACGCACAATTCCGAGGTTGTTTGACCCCTCAAATGGGTCGTCAAAGTTGACCCCCTCTAAAAACCGAATCTGGAAATTTCCAGCCGTTTTTACCAGGGAAACTGTAGCTAACCGGCCCCCCATTCCCTAATGGGTTGAGCTTGTGTAGATGGTCTGGGACATTCTCGGACCCCCGTTTTGTCGAATGGATCCTTTCTATGTGTTTGTGCGTACCACATCATATGCGATCTAAAGCTTCCTTCGCAAACCCTTTGCGATATTATCAATTCCCATGCATCATATGACTTTTTCCCTTAACTTCTTACTACTTGACGAAGGTCGCACTCATTGTGAGATCCTACAGACTGACCCTACTATAGTGGGGTTTGATACCCCAGACGACAGTGACCACGGGTAGCATGTGCCATCCTTATTTCGGTATCATAATTATTTGGCCGACTCTTGACATGAGTATTATCAGGACCATCCTGACTGTATTCGTGATGAATACCTCAGTTTTAGTCCCTTCATCATAACTATGTCGCTCGAAGCCTATGGTATGATTAACTGTCAACCCCTATAGCTTCGCATCTGATCGGCATCGTTTGGTCTGAGCTAATCTTTGTTGGATCCATCTAACATACCATGGCCATGGTTTTTCCGCTAAAGGCCATACTGACTCCTGCGACACTAATGGAAGAGACGGATTCTTTCTTGTCCACTACTCTCTTCATACGCTTCAAGTATCACCCAACCAAGGACCTTTCAATATAGCTTGCCCCGAAGCTAGATCAAAGATCAAAGTGACATCGGTGATGCATAGCTTCATACAAAGACCTCAAGTCTAAGGACCAACTTACATATCATCATTGTGAGCTCACCATTGATAGATTGGTGTATGCTAACTATGTGGTAGCTCTCGCTGGGTCTTTCAGTGAACTCATTCTCTAATGAGCACATGTGTCTCTTCTCCGACTTCACCAAGTCGAATTACCATGAGATCATCGTCACCAATCCATGGTGAAGACAACGACACAATGGTCTATCTGATGTGTCGATATCCTTTTCTCGAAAAATCGACGACCACGAATGATTTTAGACGTATGGTTTAAACGGTTAAGCACTTCTCCATGATTGATTCTCCATCTCGATACATGTTTGAACTCGCATTAAGTCTCAGTATTTTACCTAAGTTTTAATGAAAACTATATTATTATTTACTTAGGTAAGTTTTTACCAAACAGCTTATTGTTATTTCAAATAAGATGTTTGTGCTAGAGATAAATTGTCACGAGGGCATACACATCTTCCAACATCTCCCACTTGCACTCAGGCCCATTTATCTCGGTATCTCATACCGCATTTACACATAAGTGTCTCTAGACTTCATGTGGTAGAACATTTGTGAGTGAATCTGCTAAAATGTCTTCTGTGTAGACTTAAGGAGTTATATGTTCCTTCTTGATCACAAATTTGAATCTCATCCAAATAATTTCCTTGTTCTCTTGGACTTCATAACATTTGTCTTACTTGGAACTTTTCTAGCTTATTTCCTTACTTGAGGCTAAATACAACATAACGCCCCGCTCCCCAGGATTCCTGGAAAGTACGAATCCGTCCCAAGTATTCCCAGAGCAGTAAGTATTACGATGAAAGAGAAGAAAGAGAGAGTACAAGAAGAATATGTAGGTCACTGTGCACATGCTGGGAAGTACAAGTAATGCTCCAACACAAAAAGTAAAAGACAATAATGTAAAAGGTCTAACATTCTTTATTATTAAACAAAGGTACATCTTTATTTGCATCATCTCAACATCATTTACAAAAGTGGAAAACAAAAGAAATCTCAGCAAACCCCCAAAAGACAAAAAAGGTACACACTGGTACAACTCACTTCCTAGACTATCCTGAGAACCAACTAAAGAGGCTGCCCTCTGAGGACTCCATCTCTAGCACGAACTGGGAGCTAACTCTTGAGTCAGATCTGCTCTGACTATACTACTCCTAAACCTGGAAAAAGTAAATGGGACACGTCAATGTGTGACCCAGTAGGAAATCCTAACATCACTAGGTAGGGTCTAGTTTTAGAATTGCTCTACCCTACTAAAGTCTAGCTACTAGTGTCAATCATATCTACAGAGTAATGCATAAAATAAAGTAAAACCTCACATGCATGTACTAAAAGAAAGAACTGCATAAGTAAAATAAATAGTAATGCATGAATATCCACATATTCAAAGAATCTAAAAATACATTCATCTTCAGGTGTTGCATTAAAAAAATTTAGTACTTGGGAACCCATGTAAAACATAGGACATTAAGTAATTGGACTTCACCAAGGGTGGGTGAAAAGGTGGTACCCTGCCAGTGGAACACGAGCACTGATCTTTGTAACGGGGCCTCTCGGAACTCCCCCTGTCGGGAGTGAGACTAGTGCATCATCAACTACCTCATGGTGCATCACGAGTATACCAAAGGGCCTCTCCAACTCTGCCAACTCCCCCTGACGGGAGTGATGGGAGTGAGACATAACTAGTCCGGTCCTTAAGTCTATATTTTACGCGTGTTCCCCCAAGCTCATCATCTGGAATCTCACCTATCTCAGGATAGACCGAGAGTTCCAGATTACATTTGTTACACTCATTTCCTCACTCTCAGTTTTGTAGTTCATTTCAGTACATGCTTTAGCGGTCTCAATTACCGCTTTACAATTTCATTTCTTTCATCACTTTGCCGATGCCGTGTTTTCTAACAACGAGCATTGCTTTCACATATACTATAACATCATATGTTTCTAATTAATATATAACTCCATCATTCTTAATATGAAACAAAGCATGGTATGGAAACATCTTGTCATATTCTTAATATGAGAATAAGGAGCATAATATGGCATTTGTGTGACATAGTACAAGCATAACATTACATCCACAAGCATGAATATCACCATTCTTAGCACCATAATTTCACAAACTTTAGCATGATATTTATATGACAATTACAGATTTCTGTTTTGATCTGGACTCTGATATATAAATCTAAAACAGGTATTTCAAGCCATAATCTGAGTTAGAGCTGAACATAAAAATTGTAGGTACTTAAGTTGTGTTTCCAAATTATCTAAGATTGTATCATTTGGAGGTCTGTAGTGAGAATTATGGTATTTTTCCCACAAATGTAGTAAAATCTGTCTAAAACTGACACTATGATACAAGTCACATGTTTACGCCTATCTCTAGTCAAAATTAGGATTTGGTTTCTTCTATAGAGTTGTAACTAACTTCGTAATCTTTCTAAATCATCTTGAATCATCAATTTTGGAATTTTCTACTAATAGTTATGAATTTTTAAACATGCAGGACAGAGTTGAAATAAAATATAGCAAATCATGTATTTAACCAAACTCAAATTCTAACCAATTTGGCATGTATAACATTAGCTTATATGTTACATGATTTCTACCATTGCCAATTAATACTTCACACATCATGGAACTCACAATTCATGTCATGAAGCAACATTTTTGAATATGAAACATGTTAAGACAATAACATAATTGATGACATAATCCAGATTGCAGGGAAAATGTACAGTCATGTACAATGACAGTTAGAATTTGGTAAAACTTACTAAATGAAAGTTGTAGAGAATTAAGTTTTCTTCTCAGATATGAAAATCATAATTTCTAAGCAATTAGGCTAATTATTACAGCCTAAACCCTATAGGTTACAGAAATTATTTTTCAGACTGAAATGTTGACCGTCAAAGATCTGTTATTTCTATTAATTTACAGTCAAAATCTCAGTGAGGGAAAAACACAAAAGTTGTCTATATTGTAGTTAACTTTCCAAATTGACTAAAATCATAACTGTTGGATCACTACAGTAGGAATTCTACTCTTTTTTGTAACAATGTGTAGATTTTGGCAGAATATGATACTGCTGCCTAAATTAACTATTTAGTACAAATTGAAAAAGAATTTGAACAATTGAAAAAGAATTTGAACAAGGTTAACAAATGAAAGTTGGAGCTAACTAGTTTAGCTTTCCAAATTGTATTCTTTCGTGATTTTTGACATTCTAGAATAAGAATTATGCCTAGATGAATTTGCAACAGAAACTAGCTTCCAAAAACAGCCAACATAAAACTTGAAAACTAGCTAAAATTACTTGAACTCCTACTAAGTCAATTCTAAAACTAAATCTTAACTAAGATGCTAGGAATCCTACATTAAAAGGTCCTTCTTACTATTCTTTGGCCCTTCGTCTCCTTGAAGGCCTGCTAGCTTCCTTCTTCTCAAGCTTCTTCTCAAGCTTCTTCTCCTTCAATGTAATAGGCTATGGTGAACTCAAGGTGGCCTTGATGATAAGGGATTTTTATAGTGGATTGAAGTATGTTTTGGTAGAATTTTGATGGAGATTGAATTGGTGTTGGAAGGGAAGGAGATGGTGGTGGTGTAGGTGGTGGTAGAGGTGGAGCAAAGGGAGAATGAGAGAGGGGAAGGAGATGTCAATTGCAAATTTTTTTTCTCTTTTTCTTTTACTTTTTCCTTTAATTTCTCCTTTTTATTTTCTTGATTATCCTCATCATTCCTTAATCTCCTCCTAGCTTGTCACATGGTCCATGGTAGGTGAGAGTTATGGTGCTAATCACCCCTATTAAGCATGAGGTGTCTCCTTAGAAAATATTAGGAATTTTATTTTCCAATTAATAGAAATACTAGGTTTAATACTATATACCATCCCATCTACTAGTATTTCATTCAAATACTCCATTTAATTAAAAAAAATCGATGTTTAAAAATTATTTAAAATAATTGTAACATCACAAAAATTAGGAAAAATTATGGAAATACTCAAAAATTTCATACATACACGTACGTCCAAAAATACGTACATTATACACGCATATACGAAAATGGGGTATTACAAAAAATATCATTGATAGCTATCTTTGATAGATTTAAACATCTGTATGTTTGTTACCTATCAAAAGAATGTCATCCATGTACCTTACGATAATCATCCAGAAATAGTTACTGGTCATTTTTACAGCTCATGTTCATTTCTGACAAAGTGTCAAACTGTTTGATTACATTGTTAAAACATATTTTTCGGCTCCTTGATGCCTTACATGCCTTCTATTCACTCCCACTGACCTTGAAAACTTTCTGGCTGAGCCATGTAAATTCGTTCCTGTAAATCATATTTAGACATCAGACTTTACTTGCATATTCCAGATTTCATAGTCATCATGAGCAGCGACAACGAGTCTGATTTGAATAGATCTTAGACACGACTGTTGGTAAGAAAGTTTCATCATTACCCGATTATAGGGAGTTTGATGATAATATTTCTCAACCAGCATAACCTGTTGCAACGACCTGCTCTCAGGGGCCCTTACTATTTGATACATTTGCAGGTCTTGTCGTTAACCAGTGAAAACAATAAAGCATATGATGTAAAGATGTACAAAATACTCAAATAGCGTCCAATTATTACAATACATATCGTACAACACACTCCAACAGCTTACACATGGATTGATGAGAGGAAAATGAAATACACATACACACAACTCAAACTTTAAAAGCCTACAACATCTGAATTGAACTCTGGCTCCTCAAACCCATGGGCCTCTTCTTTAAGCTTTTGGTCGTCTGACGGTGCCAGTTCAAAGATGTCATATGTAATAATGAATCATTGTATAAATAAAATGAAATGTTTAGTGTAGTATTTTTGTTCATTTATTTGTTTTATTTTCTGTAATGGAGTTTTACTTGTACTTCCCAGCACGTGCGTCGTGACCTGCAGATTCCTTGTGCTCTCTTCTTTTCTCTCTTTCTACGTAACACTGGTTGGTCTGGAATACCTGTGACAGATTGGTACTTCCTGGATATCTTGGGGAACCGGTCGTTACATTTGGTGGCCCATGCAGGTCTCCACACAACGGCGTGCGTAAGGTAGTACGTATAATGCTCCATAGAGGTAATCAAGTTCTAAGGTGGGTATGTGTCCAGCTTTAGAAAAAGTCATGGCTTTAGGAAGTCTAAGATACAGAATTCCTGGGAGGTAGATAAGATTAGTTGCTTGTGTATATATGTGGCTATTGTACTTTATATATACACAAAGTTAGTATGTGGATGAACTATGAAGTATATAGGACTATACACACACACACACACACACACACACACACACACACACACACACACACACACACACACACACTAGTCATAGCCCGTGCCCGCAGGCACGGTTCATTTAAGACTTTTCCCCCGCGAAATCTGAGTTCCCCAAAAAAAAATATTTTCACGGCCAAAATTTAAAAGAAAAACAAATTAGCGTAAAAATATTTAGCGATACGGACGCCTTCGACGCGGAACAACAAATTTGGCGTAGGCGCCTTCGACGCGGAACAACAAATTCGGCGCCGGCGCCTTTGGCACTGGCAAAAATACGCCTTCGGCGCAGACGCCTTCTGTTAATTCAAAAATATATATTGTATGTGGATACACATACATGTAAATGTGTGCGGGTATTTATGGTGAAACAATTCTTTTAAACAATTATTTTAGGAGCATGTTGTGTTGTGTTGTTACGATGGAACATTTACGTGGCTGCAGGCTCCACCGTGTGCACCATTACTCCACAGATATTACGAAAATAGCCTTAGCTTTAGCCATGAATGATCAAGGGACGATGGAGGTTCAGTGTGATGTGAGCACAGTGACGATGGAGGGGTTTTATAAAGGGTGGAAAGTGCATCAAATAGGTGTATGCAGGTTACAATTTGACAAAATGTCTCTTGATTTTCCAACTGGCTTTCAATCTCAGCCCGTACAAAACAATGGGACCTGCAATGTGCCTCTGCACATTCCGCCTCTTTGAGAAACGTGTGGGTATTAAAGCATAGCATGCCTCTTTGATGAATGTGTGGGTATTAAAGGCTGATGCATTCAATTTCAAAAAAGCAATTTGTTCTCCCAACAAATTTTCCCCCAACCTAAAATTTTTCCCTCCAAAACTTGATGTGACATTGCCATATAGGATAAGTTCAAAAACAGCTCTCAATTGTAATATAGAATTTTTCCCTCCAAAACTTGATGTGACATTGCCACATAGGATAAGTTCAAAAACAGCTCTCAATTGTAATATAGATAGTCATAACCCGTGACCGCGGGCACGGTTCATTTAAGATTTTCCCTTGCAAAATCTTTGTTCCTCGAAATTTTTTTTAAAGCCAAAATTTAAAAGAAAAACAAATTAACTTACCATACTTAGTGGCACAGGCGCCTTCGGCGTGGGTGCCTTCGGCGCAGAACAACAATTTCGACGTAAAACAACAATTTCGACGCGGGCGGGTGCCTTAGGCGCGGAACAACAAATCAACGTAAAAATATTTAGCGGGCGCCTTCGGCGCGGGCGCCTTCGGCGCGGGCGCCTTCGGCGCGGGCGCCTTCGGCGCGGGCGCCTTCGGCGCGGGCGCCTTCGGCGCGGGCGCCTTCGGCGCGGGCGCCTTCGGCGCGGGCGCCTTCGGCGCGGGCGCCTTCGGCGCGGGCGCCTTCGGCGCGGGCGCCTTCGGCGCGGGCGCCTTCGGCGCGGGCGCCTTCGGCGCGGGCGCCTTCGGCGCGGGCGCCTTCGGCGCGGGCGCCTTCGGCGCGGGCGCCTTCGGCGCGGGCGCCTTCGGCGCGGGCGCCTTCGGCGCGGGCGCCTTCGGCGCGGGCGCCTTCGGCGCGGGCGCCTTCGGCGCGGGCGCCTTCGGCGCGGGCGCCTTCGGCGCGGGCGCCTTCGGCGCGGGCGCCTTCGGCGCAGGCTTCATGTACATATAACCCGTGCCCGTGGGGACACTGTTCATTTATAAATCTTGGACCCACTAATTTTAAACAGACATCAATAATTATTAGTTTTCCCTGAAATATCAGCAGATGGGATCGAAATTTTACAGGGTTTTTCAACGCGGATCAATGAGTTGGCAGCATCTCCCGCGTTCATTCTCCCACAGCTCGCGTTCATTCCCAAGATGAGATTGTGTGTGTGTGCACAACATTTTTTTTCATAACTAATATTAAAAGGCTATTCCTAATTTCAATTTTTTTTGTATTCCAAACAAATTTCTCTTCAACCCAAAAATTTCCCTCCAAAACTTGATGTGACATTGCCACATAGGACAAATTCAAAATCTGCCCTCAATTGTAATAGAGATATATATATATGAGAATAATGGCTATCTTACACCATATGAGAGCCTCTCTCATACGCCCTCTCACATAAAGCACCCAAGTACAACCAAGTACAAGCCCATGTGGGCTTGTACTTGGGTGCTTTATGTGAGAGGGCGTATGAGAGAGGCTCTCATATGGCGTATGATAGCCATTATTCTATATATATATATATATATATATATATATATATATATATGAAAGATGATAATATGAGATGGTGAGATGGTGAGATGAGATATTTATATCTTGAACTAGCCAAAACTATTTTCCAAATCATCAATCGGAACCGTCCATCTTGTTCTATCTGTCAAGTGATCTTTATGTATAATTTTTTTTGTTATTTGGACATTTCTATCAAATCCATCAAGTGTTTGCAAGATGAACGGTTTACAAGCTGCCTGCAAATGTAACCAAATTGGAACGGTTTGATCCATAGGATTTTGGGGTTTATAATCTCTAATTTTTAGGGTATAGATCTATCAACATGCTCATCAAGTTGAACTGTGCTGATCGTTAATTGGTGTTGCCGATTGTGCTAGCTCACGATAAGAATCTTAGCTCACCATCTTACCATAACATTACTCATATATATATATATATATATATATATATATATATATATATATATATATATATATATATATATATATATATATATATATGGGTAAAGTGTTCCTAGGGTGACTCCTTAGATTAAATCTAAGGAGTCGCCCCCATTTTCTCCCATCTCCCACAATTTTTTTTGAATTTTTTTTTCTTGGGATTGTTGTTCATCTCATGGATGATCAACATACCACAAATCAAGTCATTCCAATACTTTTAGAGCCCCCATCTACCCCTTGCAACTTTATGTGTTTTTCAGCACGTTTTCAGACCGTTGAAGTTGCAAGGGATAGATGAGGGCTTTTAAAGTATTGGAATGACTTGATTTTTGGTATGTTGATCATCCATGATGTGACCAACAATGCTATGAAAAATAATTTCAAAAAAAATTGTGGGAGATGTGAGAAAATGGGGGCGACTCCTTAGATTTAATCTAAGGAGTCACCCTAGGAACACTTTATCCTATATATATATATATATATATATATATATATATATATATGAAAATTTTCAAATGAGAACATTTCGCCCCGTGCGAAAATGTTTTTATCTTTTTTTTGAAATTTTTTTTTCAAAAATTCTTTTTTCCACCCTCATTATATGTTGTTATACCCCCCTCAAAAAATAATGGTTGAGAAATAATGTCATTTGGCCTTCGATCAAGCCATTTCATCAAATTTGCACGTTTTGAGACCGTTAAATTTGTAACGGGTGGATGGGTGCTCTAATGCCCAACGGGTTCCCCCATTATTTTCCCTGGGGTATATAATTGTATGGATTAAACATCAAAAAAAGAATTTTTGAAAAAAAAAATTTCAAAAAAATAAAAAAAAAGTTTTCGCACGGCTTTCGCACGGGATTTTTCGCACCCGAAGATTGCCCCCATATATATATATATATATATATATATATATATATATATATATATAATGAACATTTTGTGTAGGCCCATGAATGGATTTGTATATACTACTTACGTGGGAGTAGACCTGCTATGTGTATACTAGTGTATTAGGTATTACATATAGATATGTGGTGATAAATATGTGATGATATATACTATGTATATGAACGACTAAATGATTGTATGAATGATTGCTTGGGAGATGAGCGCTATCGCTTTTATTTATTTTTATTTCACTTTGCATCATTTTCGCTTTATTTCCCACCACATTTTTTCTTTTTAGCATCATATTCCTCGTCTTTTGGTTTGTGTGCATTCTTGTTTTATTTTATTCCACTTTTTCTTTTCTTTCTTTTGCTAGATGAGTTCCTTATGATGACATCTGTTATTTCTTTCGTAGTCATCATGATGCTTATATTCCATGCTATGCTACTTAGAGTTATTTCATAATCTTGCTATTCATAAGTGCATGCAAAACATATTTCTTTTGATGACGTCTCTAAGTGAATGCATGAAACTTATTGAAACTAATGTGTAGAGTAATGTTTAGTATGCTCTCATTGGAAATGCACAAAGATTCACGCATCATTAGCATATCGGAAGCACCGCTTTTATTTTCGTATTCGCTTTCTTATTGCATGCTTGATATGATTGAAAAATTTACTGTTTGACTTCACTACTCATTGAAATGATTAAGAATATTCATGCTTACATATGAGTCTAGTTGATGTATTATTTTTACTAAACCATTTGTGCACACTTTTGAGTGAACCGAGTGTTATATTAATTCTTTCTCCACATATATCTTTTATTCTCTACATGTCACTTGAGTTAACCTCCCAAAGCTACTTACATCGCATACATTCCCAAAAATACCATAGAAAAGAAAAGCTTGCTCCAAAAAGTGCAAAAAAGCCAAAAGGAGCCAAAAATCAAAAATCCAAATCCTATTGCTCTTACAAAAGTCCCAAAAGAAAAATGAGAAACAAAGTTTCAAAAGCCAAAGAAAAAAACGAAAAAGAGAAAAATTCTCAGTTTCATTACTTGGAGCCACATATATGCTTGGGAAATCCAAGACAAAATTCCACAATCATTTCCTTTGGATGCGACGCCTCAAGGTAAGCTTGGGGGGTGTGAATTCTTTTGACCAAACGAGTGAGCATGACATTAGAGTGGATTTGTGCACGAGTGAGAAAGTTTGATAATACTAAAACTTTTCGAAATAATTTAGCTATGGAGATTTCTTATGATTTGATATGAATACGTGAATTTCCTGACTCTTATTCCATTCTCTATTGCATGCTTGGTATGAATTTTCTATGCTTCGGTTATAGCTTTTAATTGAAAAGTGCATCGCCAATGTTTTGTATATTCAACACTTTGAAATGCATGACGTAGATATGAGTTGATTGTATGAGCTTAGAGAAGTCCCATTTGTTCGTCTTGGGCCTGCAAGTACCATATTCACTTAAGATATGAAATCTCCTGCTAGCATGTGATTCATTTTCTAAGTTGTTGTGATGTGTGGCGAATGGTGTGAGATCTGAGAGAATAATCTAGCGACCCTATCCTCTTTTGGATTCTTTTTCGTTTTTCTTATTTTTACTCCCGGTGAGCTTCGTATTCGTCTTCCTCGAGGACGAGTAAGAGGTAAACTTGGGGGATTTTGATGTGTCCATATTTTCCATGTTTTTACCGCATATTTTCATGGCATTTTTTCAATCCAAAGTTCACTTTTATACATATTATCGCGCTTTTCACGATATATTCGATTTTCGTATAGAATTGTCGATTTTCAGGAACTTTGGAGCGATTTGGAGCAATTTTAGTACATGTACACATCCGAGCTATCCGGAGTGCCTATGGCGAGGTTCGATAGGTGTTCGACGAGGTGGAGAAGAAGATTGTAGGAGGAGAAGAGAAGAGAAGGAGAGAAATGAGCTCATATACTGATTTTCCCAGACCACTCGGTCGAGTGCATCAGCCCTCTACCAAGCTGATCTTCAACGCAAAAGAGAAGCTCCTTCAGCTGATGTGCACATCCCACTCGACCGAGTAGAAACATTACTCGGTCAGCTCAACTCGGCTGACTTCAATTCCAATTCCTATTCGAAGTAGGAGAGCACAGAAATGACTCGACTGAGCAGTTCAGCTGCTCGGTCAAGCTGAAGCCCGATCAGAATGAAGATTTGCAAAGGCATCCTCAACTTATAGTAGCTCGACCGAGTAGACCAGCGCTCTACCGAGTACTTCAACTACTCTTCCGAGAGGAATTTATTTCAGAGCAGCACTTTGAGCCTAAACAAGCATCCCTGAGTGACTCGATCGAGCACGGCGATCACTCGACTGAGCTGCTCATATATGAAGATGAACCAAGAAAGGAGAAGCGGCTGACCATGTCACCACTGTTGGCCTAGTTAGTCTACTAACTAGGTCGTACGATTTAATTTTGATGATGCAAACAAGTCACGTGTGACTAACACTTTTCATTAAGTGATTTCAGGGAGCAAAATGCAAAATAAATTTCGTTTGCAAGAAATAGCGTGTATGTGGACATTGGCGCAAAAAGGAAAATTCAAATGATTTTCAAATGAAGACTTGAATCGGTCAAGTAACTGGGATTTTCTACTTGAATTCAAACTTCATGTTCTCATCCTAAACACAATGAACTCGGTCTCCGATTCAATCTTCTATTCAGTCTCATCCAAAAAAAACCATCTCAAAACCCTATCCTATTTTTCACGCAAGAGGGGAGAGGAGCAACAAAATTTTGAATGCAAAATTAACTGCCAAATTTTTTCATTTGTCTTGATCTTCATCCGCACTTATCCCCTGCCGCACACATCAACATAAACACCAGTGCCTTGTTTTTTTTGTGTGCAAAGCTTTCAAATAAAAACAAGAGGAAAGCACCATTTAAAAATAAAAGGCCTTGGTTAAGCACCATTTCAAAATCAATTTTTTTTGTGCCTGTCAAAAGATAAGTCCAAATCATTTGCACCCACTTTTTTCCTTTCAGTTTCTTTTTGTTGGGCATCTTCTGATCACACACGCACCCACCAAGGAATGAAAATTGTGTTCCCTTCTTTGTGCGTGGATAGGCAGTCAACAAAAAAAAACTCTTGAAATATGTGTTACATAGCAGGCCGAACAGAGAGAGGGACTTGCAAAATTTTTTCCCAATAAATACAGCATTCTTCTCTTTGAAAAGCAACTGCGGCTCTTCATAATTTTTCAAGTGCAGCTCCTCATTGATTTTGTCAACATCGGCTCTTCATAATTCGGCTCTTCATAATTCTCTCTTTAAAAAGTGCGGCTTCCTCCTTGAGAATAAAGAGAACTCACGGCAGAGACATCATCTTCAAGTTCCCTTTTCTAGCCTCATGCCAGCGAAAGAATTGATCGAGCAAGATACACAAAGTTCAGATTTCAATACACTGAGTTCAGATTCGTGAGATCTGTTTTCGATCGCGTGATCAACTTCGGATACACATATCTCTCAATCCAGACGTCGGATCGACGAGCCGTTTGCGCCCACGCAACCACATCTTCATCCCATTCGCAACGGTGATAGTCTTCTTCGCTCAGTTCTCAGGATCATACATCGTTCGGGCGTTTTTCTACAGATTCATCACTGCAGATTTCAGATTCGCGCATCCGACTTCGTACGCTCATATCTCCTAATCCAGACGTCGGATCGACGAGCCGTTTGCGCTCACGCGACCACATCTTCATGCCCTTCGCAACGGTGATAGACTCATTTGCTCAGTTCTCAGAATTATATACAGTTCGGGCGTTTTACTACAGATCAGCCACTGCAGAATTCAGATTCGCGTAGTCATCTTCCGAAGACCATATCTTCCAATCCAGACATCGGATCAGCGAACCGTTTGCGCCCACGCGACCACGATCTCAAAAAATTTATCACGGTGATATCTCTCTGATTTTTTACCACAGTATTAAAACTATTTGAATCTGTTTTAGTTGTGAGATTGTATTGTGAATAGCTTTACTCTGAAGCTATCTCTGCGCTTTAACTCTTGAACTATATTTGTACGGTGAGATCACTACCCGTAAGTGTGATCAGGTTTATTGAGTGAAATCCTCATAGGTATTGGGGTCGGAGTTTGGCGGGGAGCCACTCCGTTAAAAAATATCTGTGTCTAATTATCTCTGTGATTGTGATTTATTTTTAATTTGTGCCACACACCCTATTCACCCCCCCTCTAGGGTGTTTTTCAATTGGTATCAGAGCGGGATTCCATTTAGACTCAAAGTCTAGTGGAATTCGATCCTATGGCACAAATTCCGCACACATACTCATATGACACGCACAATCAAAAGGAAGGTCAGTCGTATCTCAGATCTCCTCTATTTGATGGTACAGACTATAGTTACTGGAAACAACGCATGTCCATACACATCAAAGGTATCGATATGGCATTATGGAAAATAATTAGTGAAGGCTTTACACTAGTTGATAAACCTACTCCTGAGCAGCAAAAAGAAAATGACCGGTTACAAAACCTAAACTTTAAGGCTATGAGCATCTTGTATTGTGGTCTTAGTAAAACTGAATTTAACCGCATTAGTTCTTGTTCTACTGCTAAGGATATTTGGACGAGACTTGAAGTTACTCATGAGGGAACGAGTGAAGTTAAGAAAACTCGTATTAGAATGTTATTACAGAAATATGAAAATTTTGCTATGATACCTAATGAGTCTATTGATGCTATGTTTTCTCGTTTTGCAGATATCGTCAATCCTTTGAAATCCTTAGGGAAGGACATCCCAGAGGAAGATCTGGTTGGAAAGATTTTATACTCTTTATCTGGTGATTGGATTCAAAAGAGAACGGCGATCGAAGAAGCACATGACTTGGCAGATATCAGTTTCGAGAAGCTAATAGGAAAATTAATGGCTTATGAGGTTCAATTGAAGATGGCCAATGATAGCACATCAAAGAAGGAAGAGAAATTTAAGAAGGATGAAACAAAGGAAAAGAACTTAGCTTTACAAGTTTCCAAAATGCTCAAGGAGGAGATGAACGAATCAGACGATGAAAGCATGGCTCTTGTCACAAGGAAATTTGTGAAATTCATGAAAAACAACAAAAGAAGGACGGGAAGCATTTGGGGAACTAAGAAAAACGAAGAAAATGATGGAGAAAGTTTTGCACCTCGGTGTTTCAGATGCAACAAGATAGGGCACATGAAAGCAGAATGTCCACTTCTAAAAGGAAAAGGAAAGGAAAAGATTGATGATGAAGAAAAGAGGACATCAAAGCGAGGAATGGTGGCTACTTGGGGAGAAATTGACGCAGAGGAGCTCTCCTCAGATGATGACTGGAACGACAACACTGGAACTTGCTTTATGGCTAGAAACGAAAAGGTAAAAATTGACTCTCTTGTTTAAAGTTTTGATGATGAAATGAATATTAGTGATGATATGTTTTCTAGCATGGAGGAAGCTTATGAATTTCTTGTAGAACTCCTTCAAGAAATGGGTCCTAAATTTCTTAAACTAAAAAGGGTTCGTGATTCATTAAAGGAGGAACTAGGGAGCATGACAAGAGAGAGAGATGAGCTTTTTGTTAAGTGGAAAGAACAAAAGGAAATAATAGATAACTTTGATGAAACCCAATTAGAAACAAAAACCTTAGAGCTAGAAAATACTAATAAAAAATTGGGTACGTTAGAGCTTGACAACGTTAATTTAGCTAAAGAATTAGAGGGGAAAATTAGCATTCTTGGCTCTAAAGACTCTGAAATAAAATTGTTGAACCTAAAAGTGGCTAGCTATGAAGAAAAATTGGAAGAGCTTGAAAAAGAAAAGTCTAATTTAATAAAAGGAAAACACATAGCCATCGATTTAGAAATTAGCGAAAAAGAAAAAAGATATGAGACTAAAATTAGTGAACTTGAGAATGAAAATCAAAATCTTAGCTTGACATTGAAGAAATTCACAAATAGCCAAGAAAGTTTTAATAAGATGATAAATGGGCTTAATGAACAATCTAGTAAACATGGTCTTGGCTTTCAAAAAAACAACCTAAAAAAGAAAACTAGAAAGATCATTGAAAAGAATTTTGCAAGAGACATGAGCTTTCAACATTGCATGCACAAAAATCATATGTCATCTACTAATAAGCATTTCAATGTTACATGTTTTTATTGCAACAAAAGTGGGCATGTTATGAATGATTGCTTGGCCAAATATTATCCTGAATATTTTATATGGGTTCCAAAGCATCGTACTAACAATTGTGGATCCAAAATTTGGTTACCAAAGGGTGCATCTTCTTTTGTAGGTGCATCTTCAAGTGGAAAATGACAGCATTTGGTACCTTGATAGCGGTTGCTTGAACCACATGACGGGCAACGACTCCCTCTTCACGACGCTATCAAGGAAAGATGGAGGGACGATTATTCTTGGAGATGGAAAGAAGTACAAAATCTTGGGTAAAAGTAATATTGAATCTTCAGATATTACAGGTGGCTTGGATGGAATGGAGATAAACACTAGCAATTCCAATGAGCAAGAGAACAACAATGATGGTGTACCAAAAGAAGCAGAATATACTACGTCATCACAAGAACTCCCTAAGGATTGACGCTTCAAGAAGGATCATCCAAAGAATCAAATCCTTGGAGACACGACGGAAGGTATACGCACTAGAAGTAGCTTTAATTTGATGGCCCTTAAATCAAAAACAATTTTGCTTCATTCGAAGGGAGTTGGGGATTATGTTACTTATTGAGCATTAGCACGCATATCCACACACATACACATGCTTAAAAATTGTATCTAAGCTACACACATTGCACACTATTTCATCTTTACATGGGTTTGGTCATTCATCGTTATCACTATTATTGATGTCGGTTGAGATTTTAATATGAACCTTGTTAGACATCTTAGAAACATTAAAATGTTTTTGATGATGATGCACCATATTATTGTAAAATCTCCATGCTTGATTTATTTATGAAAAAGTGAAACTTGTAAGCATACCAAATTGTACGAATCAAATAGATTGATTGAGTCTTATAAACTATGGAGACAATTGGATGTGCTTAGATTCTAAAGTTTCTGAATTTATATTTTATCTATACAATTTTGTGCGCTTAAATCTCTATGGAAAATTATTTAGTAGGAGTCGAGTATGTCGATGCCTTCATGCGTCACTATTCTGAGACACCAACATTGTAATAAAAAAAAATTGCAATGAGCATTTATAAAAAAAAATAGAAAAAGAAAAAGGGAATAGCAAAACATCTTCAAATATACTACATTTGATACCGGCGGCTAGTAACCGGATTTCGGGGGTTTATTGAGCAATGCGTATGAAATATGGTAGATGAAGTAACCACTTAGCGCACCTCAATTCCAAAGGACCCGAAATTTAACACCATGGTATCCCTTGATTGGTGTCTCCCTACACATTACTTATTGATTATTCCATAGCAACGAAGTCTCACAAAATGTATTAGATAATCTTATATTTTCATCTCTTAAGTTTCTAAGCACCCTTTATATTGTCAAAGTGTTTCATAATACAACATCTTTTTGTTATATTTCTTACAACGACTGTATGCTTTTAATGCTCATGACATCTGTTATACTTTAAGTTCGTGGGGAAAACGCATTAATATGAGCATCGTCATCAATTGCTTGTTTCTTCGATATGCTAAACTTGTTTCATGTCTCATTCTTAACCTCTTCAATTTATATTTGTGATCTTTTCGATTGATGGCAAAAGGGGGAGAGTAGAAAAATGCGAGAAATAATGCACAAGGGAGAGGTGCACATTTTGAGGGGGAGCTTGTCACAACTTTTCATGAGAGCACATCGATAGAGGGAGCGTTGTATGATGTTTATAATCATGTGCACTATTTGACTTGCTCTTTACTATCATTTCTCAATTTTTCCAGACTTGTTTGCCATCATCAAAAAGGGGGAGATTGTTGGCCTAGTTAGTCTACTAACTAGGTCGTACGATTTAATTTTGATGATGACAAACAAGTCACGTGTGACTAACACTTTTCATTAAGTGATTTCAGGGAGCAAAATGCAAAATAAATTTCGTTTGCAAGAAATAGCGTGTATGTGGACATTGGTGCAAAAAGGAAAATTCAAATGATTTTCAAATGAAGACTTGAATCGGTCAAGTAACTGGGATTTTCTACTTGAATTCAAACTTCATGTTCTCATCCTAAACACAATGAACTCGGTCTCCGATTCAATCTTCTATTCAGTCTCATCCAAAAAAAAAACCATCTCAAAACCCTATCCTATTTTTCACGCAAGAGGGGAGAGGAGCAACAAAATTTTGAATGCAAAATTAACTGCCAAATTTTTTCATTTGTCTTGATCTTCATCCGCACTTATCCCCTGTCGCACACATCAACATAAACACCAGTGCCTTGTTTTTTGTGTGTGTGCAAAGCTTTCAAATAAAAACAAGAGGAAAGCATCATTTAAAAATAAAAGGCCTTGGTTAAGCACCATTTCAAAATCAATTTTTTTTGTGCCTGTCAAAAGATAAGTCCAAATCATTTGCACCCACTTTTTTCCTTTCAGTTTCTTTTTGTTGGGCATCTTCTGATCACACACGCACCCACCAAGGAATGAAAATTGTGTTCCCTTCTTTGTGCGTGGATAGGCAGTCAACAAAAAAAAACTCTTGAAATATGTGTTACACAGCAGGCCGAACAGAGAGAGGGACTTGCAAAATTTTTTCCCAATAAATACAGCATTCTTCTCTTTGAAAAGCAACTGCGGCTCTTCATAATTTTTCAAGTGCAGCTCCTCATTGATTTTGTCAACATCGGCTCTTCATAATTCAGCTCTTCATAATTCTCTCTTTAAAAAGTGCGGCTTCCTCCTTGAGAATAAAGAGAACTCACGGCAGAGACATCATCTTCAAGTTCCCTTTTCTAGCCTCATGCCAGCGAAAGAATTGATCGAGCAAGATACACAAAGTTCAGATTTCAATACACTGAGTTCAGATTCGTGAGATCTGTTTTCGATCGCGTGATCAACTTCGGATACACATATCTCTCAATCCAGACGTCGGATCGACGAGCCGTTTGCGCCCACGCAACCACATCTTCATCCCATTCGCAACGGTGATAGTCTTCTTCGCTCAGTTCTCAGGATCATACATCGTTCGGGCGTTTTTCTACAGATTCATCACTGCAGATTTCAGATTCGCGCATCCGACTTCGTACGCTCATATCTCCTAATCCAGACGTCGGATCGACGAGCCGTTTGCGCTCACGCGACCACATCTTCATGCCCTTCGCAACGGTGATAGACTCATTTGCTCAGTTCTCAGAATTATATACAGTTCGGGCGTTTTACTACAGATCAGCCACTGCAGAATTCAGATTCGCGTAGTCATCTTCCGAAGACCATATCTTCCAATCCAGACATCGGATCAGCGAACCATTTGCGCCCACGCGACCACGATCTCAAAAAATTTATCACGGTGATATCTCTCTGATTTTTTACCACAGTATTAAAACTATTTGAATCTGTTTTAGTTGTGAGATTGTATTGTGAATAGCTTTACTCTGAAGCTATCTCTGCGCTTTAACTCTTGAACTATATTTGTACGGTGAGATCACTACCCGTAAGTGTGATCAGGTTTATTGAGTGAAATCCTCATAGGTATTGGGGTCGGAGTTTGGCGGGGAGCCACTCCGTTAAAAAATATCTGTGTCTAATTATCTCTGTGATTGTGATTTATTTTTAATTTGTGCCACACACCCTATTCACCCCCCCTCTAGGGTGTTTTTCAACCACTTGACCGAGCGTTGCCGCTACTCGACCGATTAGGGCACCGCAGCTCAACTGATTGGGGGCACAAGAAGCCCTTTCTCCAGATTTTTGTGGGGTCCATCCCCATTGTATTTAAGCATAGTTTTTACCCTAGTTTAGGAGAGGCTATTCAGATTTTATTTCTTAGAAGTTCTTATTTTTTTCTTAGAGAGCTCTTGAGCCGTCGCTATTGTTTTGAAGACAAGTTGCTATTTTTATTATTGTAATTTTCTTGGAATCTCTTGATCTTAATTCTCTGCGATTATTTCTTCGTCTTTATCGCTTTGGTAACGATCTCTCATCTCTCTATGCTTATTTCAATGTCTTTTATTGCGATCATGCTTTCTATCGCTATTCTAAATGCTTTTGTTGATATCGCTATGAATTGTGAGTAGTCATCTCTAGGGCTAATGTATTAGCCATAGGATTTTAGAATTTAGATGCAAAGTTAGGATTTTTTATGTTATTTTGGTATAAAAGGGATGTGTTTTGGTTGATCCAGCCAAGTTTGTAGGAGATCTCATATAGGGTTTGTGATCCACGGGAGTGGCACACACCTTGGACGGGTATCCTATGAACTTAATTAGGCACGTTAGTGAATTTAATTAGAGTTCGTGATCCACGGTAGTGGCACGCACTTTGATGGTTTCCACCGGTGTCCTATATTACTAATTGATGACCTACGAAAGTAACATGAACGAGAGCCATCAAAACACAGATCGATGCTATAACCCACGGTGGTGGCGTGAGTAGCGATTAAGAATAATTGTAGTTTGTAATGCACGAATCACGTGTAAGGCCATCCACGGTGGTGGGGCTGAGCACATGATACGTTAGATGCGTGTCACAACAGTGGTTGTCCATGAGTTCTACATTTTAGATGCGACAATCTAGCCCTAATAAAGCCAATTCAGCATAGAAATTATAGCCTAGCATTGACATCTGACGATCCTAGTGGTGACTCCTATTGCCCTAGTTTTTATTGTATTGTTAATCGAGATAGTAACCTTTCGTGACAATCTTTCTGAGTACGCCAAACTAGCATTGTTATAAGACTTTGAATAGATCCAAGACTATAAAAGCATCCGCCTCCCTATGGGTTCGACATTTCTACATTACAAAGCATTGACACCGTGCACTTGTAGTAAGTTTTTGGAGTTAAATTCGGAGCACATCAAGCTTTTGGCGCTGTTGCTGGGGAGGCAAATGATTTTTTACTTGGGTTACTTTATTTGTTGAAGAACTTGTTAGTTACTCTTACCATCTCTTATCTACCCATATTTTATTCTTTTTCTCTTTGCTACTGACGTCTTCTCTGAGTTTGTTTCTTGTGCATGAACACTCGCCTTGTGGGATCCGACGATTTATTATTTGACCCTGAGATTGAATGGACATTGAGACAACTCATAGCAGAAAGGAGGAATCAAACTTTACATGATCAAATGGCAGGGACTCCTCCCCATTCTCCTCCACGTACTTGCAATGTTGAAGATTACATGAAGCCCAATCTATCCAGCATGTTTTCTATCTTGAGACCGTAACTGGCGGGGGCAACTTTGAACTGAATACGGGTTTGATTAACTTAATGCAGCAGGACCCCTTACATGGGAATCCTCATGAGAACCCCAATCATCATATATATCTTTTCTTGGTAAAGTGTGACACTTTCCAAGTTAAAGATGTGAGCGAAGATGCCATAAAGCTACGTCTATTTCCATTTATCTGAGGGACAAAGCGGCTTACTGGTTGATGGCGCATCCCACGAACACTTTCAAAACTTGGAAGCAGTTAGCCTTGGCCTTCATCAACAAGTACTATCCAACGTCCAAAACGGTGAGGATTAGGGGGTCGATCACGAACTTCAAGCAACTCCCGCAGGAGTCACTTTATGAAGCTTGAGAACGCTTCAAGGATTTACAACATCAATGCCCACATCATGGTATTCTGGATTGGGATCTCATTTAGAGCTTTTATAATGGCCTCAAGTCCGACACAAAAATGATCATTGACGCCTCTGCAAATGGCACATTATTGGTTAAGCTATCAGAGGAGGCCACGTCACTTTTGGATCAGATGTACTCCAACAACCAATAATGGAGCGATGAACGCTCAACATTTAGAGGCACCGGTTCGGACCATTATGAGATAAAGGTAGCTACATATCTTGATGGGCAATTTGAGACCCTCTACAAGCAAGTTGCAAGAATTGAGCAAAGGTTCGATGCTATTCCAACTACTTCCAAGGCTCTAGTATATGCTGCCTATAAAGATTACATCGAGCAAGGGTACGCTTCAATAGAAGGGTCCTGTGAAGGAACGGGTGTATCGACGGAGCAAATCAATTATATAGCAGGCGAGGGGAGCAATCCTTGACCTCAGTGGTCAAATCCGGCATGGAAATAACATCCTAGATTCTCCTATAGCAACCCCAATGGAGATCTGCAACCACCGCCCTAACCGAGGCCACCTCAGCTGCCTCCTCAACACGCACCACCTCCATAACAACAGCAATACGGATTCAAGCCATTTGGGCCATATAGACCGCCATGATATTTTAATCGTCAACCATATTAGCAACAACAACAATACCAATAACCGGCGGCACAAAACCCGACGTGGATGCGACATTAGATGCCTTTATGAGCGCCCAAACAAAGATCAATTCAGAATTATTAGCCGCACGAAGGCAACTTTCAGCCTCCGTCGGTAACTTGTCGGTGCAAATGACTCAATTTATGAATGCTCAAGGGAGATTGCCATCTCAACCCGAGCCAAATCCAAGGGGGCAAGTTAATGCAGTGGTGGCAGTTATGACCAAAGGAGGAAAGAGTACCAATGCTGTATGGTACCAGTCTTTAAGAAGGTGGATCAACAATCATTGACGCCTATACAAAAGGAAGATACCACTATTTCTGAACCCATCATTGCAGCAAACGAGGAGAAAGCTATAGATGAGCCACCTACTACTAAAGGGAAGGAAGCTTCACCTACTGAACTACCTATTCTTATCAATACGGCACCAAGAAACATCCCATCTTCCGAGAAATCTACGCCAAAGGATGCCGACAAAGACAAGGAAAGCCGTCCTCCACCTCCTTATCCGCAAAGATTAGCCATGGCAAAGCTCGAGAAGAAATACGCTAAATTTATAAAGCATATCAAGGGTGTCCACTTGAACATCCCTTTCATGGACGCGCTTATAAAGATCCCCACATATGCAGAGTTTTTGAAAGACTTGATAGCGAGGAAGAGAAAACAAGAAGAAGTGAAATTGGCAGATAGTTGCACTTCGGTCCTCAAGAACACCATACCGAAGAAATTTCCTGATCCTGGAAGCTTCACGGTGCCGTGCTCCATAGGCGGCATCCACATCGATAGAGCGCTAATTGACTTGGAGGCGAGCATTAGCTTGATGCCGCTCTCCATCTTCAAGAGGTTGAATATGGGAACTGAGCTAGAGCCCACTGGCATGAGCATACAGTTGGCGGACCAGTCTGTAACCTACCTAGTTGGCATCGCACGAGACGTCATTCTACAAATATAGGGAGGAATTAGTATGCCAGTGGACTTCATTATTATGGACATGCCTGAGAAGGGGAGTTCTCAAATCATCTTAGGACATCCTTTCATGGCCACAGTTGGAGTTTTGATCGACGTACATCAAGGGACATTATCTATGAACATTGGAAATATAGAGATCGAATTCCATCTACAAAAGCTGATGAAAGAGCGCTTCCTGCGCCAAGATGCTAGCTATCTTGAGCTATTGGAGGATGAAGCTATCGAAGAATATGCCATGAAGGAGATTGAAGGAGATCCTATGAGGAAGGACATATACGATGACAGCGACGTCATACATGATAAGGCGTTGGCCGCCTACTTGAAGGTCTTAGACGAGGAGCTACCCGGTATACCACTTCATCAACAACACTCGGATGCCGCGATCTCTTCAATTTCTGAAGACTGACGAAGCAAGGCGGACCAACTCCCACCCCATCTCCTCATAGGAAAACATGCTGAGCGCATCTCATTTGCGCCAACCATCAAAGATCATCTTTGAAAATCAAAAGGGGTTGAGCTTACGACTTTAAACAAGCACTTATCGGGAGGCAACCCGAATTTTTCTTTATTTTTGTTTTAGTTCTCCATTCTACCTAAAAAAACCTAATAAAAATATTTTTAATACTTTAGAAAACTATAAATTATAAAAATTATATAACAGTTCTGACGCATACTTTCATGTGCATATGAACGATGAAGAAGCGGAGAAGGACCCAAGAGGAGATGAGAAGAGGATCTACACTTTCAATGAAGTCAAAGGGAGAGCTACTCGACTGAGCAGACATGCTGCTCGGTCGAGCTCAGGAGTAGTCGCAGGATAGAGATAAAAACATCACCTGGAATCAATTCGACTCGACCGAGTAGCTACCCTACTCGGTCGAGCTCAGGAGCAGTCGTAGGATAGAGCTGAAAATGTCGCTCTGGAATCAATTCAACTCGACCGAGTAGCCATAGTATACTCGGTTGAGCTCAGTGCAATAGCAGAAGAGAGCAAAACAAGAGCTCTGAAATTATTCAGCTCGACCGAGCTGGGTAAGGAGCTCGACCGATCTGGGTAATTAGCTCGATCGAGTTCCAGGGTCAGATCGAGGGATCAATTTCGTTTTTTTCTACTCGAGCGAGCAGCATGCGCTGCTCGACCATGCAGCAACTTATAATTGGGGGGCCTATTCTTTTAAAATTAGAATGGGACCGACCGAGTAGCCATAGCTCGGTTGGCCCCATATATAACCGCCCGACCCCTCCCCTAATAATCCCCAAATCAAAATCTCAAAACACAGCCTGAGCTCGAGTCCTCTCTCACAAACCTTAACCCACTCGACCCCTCACTCAATCGACCACGGCCGCGCGCACCACCAGAGCACCGCTACACCCCACTTGGTCTGGCCCCTCCTATTTCTCCATTCCACCCCCCCTCTCCTCTCTCTCTCTCTCTCTCCCCACATCTCTCTCTCCCGCTAATTCCCAATTGAACCCTAAAATCGATTTAATCCTAATTTTGAACCCTAAACCCTATTAATTTCTTTAATATGATATCAACACTTTTCCTATCATCTAATGCATGTACATTTGGAGCATTAGGATGCAGCGCTTGGGTTTGGATTGTGTTCGCCGCTTGGAGCTAGCTTGGGGGATGACTCGCTTGGAGGCTTCGCATTCACATTGCCGCCTGCGACCGTCGTGCTTCTCGATATTTGGTACACTCTTTCATGTCTATACTTATATCACCATATATTGTGTTTGCACCCGGTCGCACATTACACACACGATGCCGCCTAGGACACGGGGCGGTATGAAGCCCTCGACGAAGAAGAGGAAAGCCGATGACTCCGACGCTTCCTCTTCTCGCTGGACACGCCGTCGACCATCTCCACCACCATCACACTCCCCATCCCCTACCCCACTCGCACTAGAGGGACCACATGCTAGTGCCGCCATTCTCATTCTCATTCTCATATCCGCACCACCACCCCCACCTCAGCCACCCTAGGGGACCCTGAAGTCTTACGACAATGTCTTTAGGAACCATGTGCACCGCGAGAGATTCGCGACCATTTCCCGTCGCCCCATCATCCCCACCAGATTCGCTGACATCCCAGTCCTCCAGAGTCTAAGGTTGCTTGAGGGTGTCTAGCACCTTTACCAAGCCATAGGTTGGGAGCACTTCTTGTTGAGTATTGATTCCCTGTATTTGGTTTTGATGATGAACAAACATAAATATCGTGAACTAACTCTTTGTGAGCGCAGTTATGGAGATCGTCGCCAAAAGTCTACGTACATCAAAAGCGACGTCTCAAGACTTCTCAAAGCACGTGATCGTGTGCCTGAAGCTTCGTTGAAGCTCAAGGAGCATTATTGAAGTCAAGAGATTCGGATTGAAGCTTTGAAGACGAATCGTCTAGTTTATTTTATAGTCTTCTAGCTTCTTTTCGTAGAATGTGAAGCCTCGAGTAGGACTTACTTTATAATCTTCATAACGCTCATATCTTAGAGTTAGGATTATCGTAGAAGCCCATAGAAACTTTCCCGAAGCTTTACGCTTCATTTCGCGGCTTCTTGTGCATCTTAGTTGGTTCAAGAAGAAGAACCAACCGACTAGATTGTCATCTAGTCGGTTAAGAATCCTTCTTGAACCGACTAGATTTCCTTGCTCAATTCATCCTAGGCACTGTTGACCAATTAGTCGGTCCAAGAAGGTTCACCGACCGACTAGTTGTCCAACTAGTCGGTTGGGAATCCTTCTTGGACCGACTAGTTATACTTTAATTTCTTCAGCCTAGCTACTGTTGACTTGTTAGTCGGTCCAAGAACATCCATCGACCTACTAGTTGTGAAACTAGTCGGTTGAAATTTGTTCGTAGACCGACTAGTTCTCCTTGTGATCAGCCTATTGAATATCATCTACTTAGTCGTTCAAAGAACACTCACCGACCGACTAGTTGTCAAACCAGTCGGTCGGTTGGCAAGTCTTCTTAGACCGACTAGTTCTATCTCCTGAATTCTCTATCTTGGCTGTCAACCTTCTAGTCGGTCCAAGAAGAATCACCGACCGACTAGTTGCAAAACTAATCGGTCAGTGATCCTTCTTAGACCGATTAGACTGCTTCAGAAATAGATGAGTTCTATGCACCGCGTCCACGGGCACGTGCACACCAAGTGAGACTCACGCACGCACGTGCTCACCCACATGCATATGTTCATCCACATCATTATCATATGAACAATTACCATCATACACCATATCATATGATGCCACCACCATTTCATCATGTGCCATATGCTTATCCACGACATGCATTTCCTAGGCCACCTCCTCGTAGGCCACATGCATCACGTAGACATCAACAACGTATGCATGCTCCCAATAGGAATAGGGCTCCCAAGACATTCACTATTTGGGGCCCGAAGGACACAAGCATTCATGAAAAACAAGCATACATTAATTCTTATTTCATGAATGTAGTGCACAATGATGACTATGTTGGAAAGTCTAAGTCCAATTGGACTTGGCTTCCAAAGGTCTAATCTTTTAGGACCCAATGACATTGGGTACCATGGAATGATATTTTTATCTTCAGGTACTCAAGAAAAAGAAACGGAGCAACAAATCCAAATTTAGCTCCAAGGATGGGTGGATACTCTATAGCGGGTGTTCAAAACACATGACGGGTGAAGCTCAATTGCTCTCCAGAGTGGTGCCCATTGAAAATGGGAACCGAGTGGTCTTTGGAGGCAACGAGAGCGGAACCATCATTGGTGTTGGAAAAGTTGATAACCCCTCTAAACCTCTAATAAGTGATGTTTACCCTGTTAAATGCTTAAATCACAATCTCATTTCAATAAGCCAACTTTGTGACAAGGGTTACAAAGTTAGCTTCGCGAAAGGAATGTGTCATATTTTGAGTAAAGATAATAATAATGTGTTGTTCTCTGGCACACGCCATAAGGATATATATATCCTAGACATCCCCAAGTCACATGAACAATGTCTCATTGCCAACACAAGTGAACAACACTTATGGCATCGACGTTTTGGTCATGTGAACTTTGGAACGTTTTTCAAATTATCCAAGTTAAACTCTATAAAAGGATTTTCTAAGTTTTCTTTTCAAAAGAAAAGCTTTTGTGACTCGTGTCAACGAGGCAAACTTCCAAAATCGTTATTCAAACCTAAGAAAAGCATTTCATCTAAACGGCCTCTAGAGCTTTTACATCTAGATCTTTTTGGGCCAACTAGAGTTGCTTCATTAGGGAATGCTCGATATGGACTTGTCATCGTTGATGACTTTTCTAGATTTACTTGGGTATTTTCTTTAACTAATAAAAATGATGCTTTTGAAAACTTCACAGTATTTGTTAAGAAAGTACAAAATCTCATTGGAACCACCATTGTCACTATTCGTAGTGATCATGGAGGGGAATTTGAGAATGAGTCTTTCTCAAATTTTTGTGATGAAGTTGGTATTACACACACCTTTTCTTTCCCTCGCGCACCCCCTCAAAATGGTGTTGTTGAGAGAAAGAATAGGACGCTAGTGAAATGTGCTCGCACAATGCTCGATGATAGCCAACATGGCCATCAATTTTGGGCAGAAGCGGTACATACCGCTTGCTATATGTTTAATAGAATACTCTTGAGGCCCGGTACCAAACAAACTTGTTATGAATTGTTGTTTTGTAGATTGCCTCAAGTTAAATATTTTAGAGTTTTTGGTGCAAAATGTTTTATCAAAAACACGTATGGTAGTTTGGACAAATTTGATCCAAGATCCGATGAGAGGATATTTGTTGGATATTCCTCACGTAGCAAAGCCTACCGGATATACAACAAAAGAAACTCAACAATCGAGGAATCACTTCATGTTTCATTCAATGAAAATTTTGTCCCTCCTAGAATTATCAATGATGATGATTCTATGGAAGTAGTTTGTGACTCTATTGGTAATTCTAATTCTATTGATTCTATTGATACTAACCATACTGATGATTCTTTTGAGAATGTTCCTAGTGATCAGGGAGTTCCCAAACGGCTTCATACAGTTCGTGACCATCCCCATGAGCAAGTCATTGGCAACATACTTGATAGTGTCAAGACGAGATCTCAAGTCAACTACTTCGCTCATTGTGCCTTTGCCTCTTCAGTAGAGCCAAAGAATATTAACGATGCGTGCGAAGACAGTGCTTGGATCCTAGCCATGTAGGAGGAACTCATTCAGTTTGGGAGGAATGAGGTCTGGGAGCTAGTTCCATTGCCTTCGAAGAACCACACCGTTATAGGAACGAAGTGGATTTTCAAGAACAAGACCGATGAGAACCAAAACGTCATCCAGAACAAAGCTCGGTTAGTAGCTCAAGGCTACAGGCAAGAGGAAGGTATAGATTTCGAAGAATCCTTTGCTCCTGTAGCTAGATTAGAATCTATTAGGTTGTTGTTATCTTTTGCATGCCATAAAGATTTTAAACTCTTTCAAATGGATGTAAAAAGTGCGTTTTTAAACAGAGATGTCGTTGAGGAAGTTTATGTTTCTCAACCTCCGGGTTTTATAAATGAAAAGTTTCCAAATCACGTTTTCAAACTTAAGAAAGCACTTTATGGTTTGAGACAAGCTCCTAGAGCTTGATATGACCGCCTAAAGAACTTTCTTTTGGATTTGGGTTTTAAAATGGGTGAAGTTGACTCTACACTTTTTGTTAAGTATGTCAATCATGATATTATTTTAGTTCAAATTTATGTTGATGATATCATTTTCGGTGCTACTAACTTCACTCTTTGCGAAGAGTTTTATAATGTCATGAAGGACCAATTTGAGATGAGCCATATGGGTGAGCTCAAATATTTCTTAGGTCTCCAAATTCGCCAAATGCACGATGGAATCTTCATCCACCAAACCAAGTACCCGGTGGAGTTGCTAAAGCAATTTGGAATGTAGAATGCTTCTGGCAAGAAGACTCCAATGAGCACTACTACACATCTTGATAAAGATACGGGCGGCAAAGATGTAGACATTCATCTATATCGAGCTATGATAGGTAGCTTATTATATCTTACTGCAAGTATGCCTGATATAATGTTCGCCGTATGTGTTTGTGCTCGGTATCAGTCACAACCTAAGGAATCACACTTAGTAGCGGTTAAACGTATTTTCCGTTATTTAAGTTACACACTCGACTACGGATTACTTTATCTAAAGTCTAGCACTTATGAGTTAATCTCATATAGTGACACAGATTATGCTGGATGCAAATCCGACAGGAAGAGTACTAGTGGCACTTGCCATTTTATAGGAAATTCTCTTGTTTCTTGATTTTTCAAGAAGTAGAATTTCGTATCACTTTCAACCACCGAGGTGGAATATATTGCCGCCGGTGCTGCGTGTGCTCAGGTTCTTTGGATAAGACACACTCTTAAAGACTTCGGTATAAACTGTGATACTTGCCCTATCATGGTGGACAACCAAAGTGCAATATGTCTATCTAAGAATCCGGTACACCATTCCCGTTCCAAACACATAGATGTCCGTCACCATTTCCTAGATGATCATGTTGCTAGAAAGGACATCATTTTAGTGTACGTTGAAACCCAGAAGCAAATCGCCGATATTTTCACGAAACCACTCAAAGAAGACTCCTTTGTGCGGTTACGTCGAGAATTGGGGATTATGGGTGAATCCGAGATTTAGGATTCATTTTTTTCGATAATCCTGCATGTTAATGATTTTTACATGCTCATGCTAGATTTGTTGTGATATTCTGGATTTGTGATTGGATTTTTGATTTGCGCGTTGGATTTAAGATTTTCTGGTATTTATGGGGTAGAATAAGAGTGTATGAGAGTATTTCGATGTCTCGTCCAAGTGTTCTTTGGAGAAAACTCAAAATTTCAAATTCTCAAATTTTTGGACTCCATTAGTCGGTCCCAGTACATTCACCGACCGACTAGTTTCACTTCTAGTCGGTTAGTGATTGAACTCAGACCGACTAATTCATGCTCTATTTTTTACTTTTGTTGCTGTTTGCACTTAGTCGGTCCAAGCTCATCGGCCGACCGACTAGATTGCATTCTAGTCGGTCAGCACTTGAACTCAGACCGACTAGTTGTGCGGGGGCATTTGCGTCTTTGACTCCGTAAGTCGATTTATAACCTCCCGCACCTATTAGAATTCATTCTAATCGGTGCGATATCTCTTTCCTCAAACCCTATCCCGCGTTCCTCAGCTCACTCCGTCGTGCTCCGCCACTTCCGGTCGGCGTCGGCCACCACCGGTCCTCCAGTGTCGATCATCTCTCGTCCTAGGGTATATCCCCCCCTCTCTCTCTTAGTTTTAGGGCTCAATTTCTGTTGATTCCGATCGTTCTTTTTAGAGTTCGTATTAAGGTTCATTTCGTTCTTTTCGTTCGATCACTTTCATATCTCGTTTGATCTCGTGCTTTGTGTGTTGTCTCGTCGCGATCTCATGGCGAAGACATGCATCCCTATCCGTCCTACCGCTCTGTCTGCCATGACCGTATAGCTATCAACCACCCCTACTCCTCCCAAACGTCGTGCCAAAACCACTCGTCCTTCCTCTTCCTCGCCTCCCCTCAAGAAGAAGAGGACTGCCGTTTCCAAACCCAAACCCCAGCCTAAGAAGAAGATTGTGACTCCTGGATCCTTCCGTGCTCCCACTCCACCCTCTAACTCTGACGATGAGTATATCCCGGAGACCGAGCCTACCGAGAAGGCTCCTACTCCTCCTCCTCGATCTTCCTCTCGTTCGTCAAAGGGGAAGGCTCCCATGCCTTTGGGTGGGGTTGATATCTCGTTGTGTCGTGATGACCCGTTGTGTCTTGCGGCATAAAACCGTATTGAGCACTGTCCGTTGATTCTCGAGCATTTCGTTCAATTATCTGACTTTCCTCAGCTCGCAGATCTCCTCTCATATAGTGGCCTTCTAGATTATCTTCGCCATGATCCCAAGGCGAATCCTCATCCCTACCCCAGACTCGTCAAATTGTTCTATGCCAATCGAGTTCGGGGTGAGTATGATGACAACCACTTCATTGAGACCACTGTCTTGGGGACACCTATTGTCCTCACGGCAGAGATCTTAGGGCAGTTGATTGGTGTCTCCTCCTCTGGCATGCTCCCTTCAGATATCTCCGTGGATAATATCCACGATCTTGACCAGTCCATGCTTGCTGAGATGTTCCACGTTATTCCTCCCGCCATGATTGGCGTTCCATCGAAATCATTCAAGTCGAATGCGTGGGTCATAAATATCATTCTGAAGTCATGTCTTCTCCCGAAGTACGGCTCCTCCAACTTGCCCTTCCAGCCTTTCCTCAAGCTTATCTACGCTCTTTTTATGGGGAGCGAGATAAATTGGGCCCGCATCATCTTGGATAAGATGGACTCCTTTGAATGCATCTGGAAGTCCACAAAGTCAGCTCATATTCCATATCCTTGCCTGTTGACTCTAGTATTTCATCACTTTGGCGTTCCTCTCCCACCTGATGATCAGCGTCCGTTGGGTCCTCCCCTGAATGCGACTGCCGTCAAGAAGTCTCTTGCGGCCTTGCGTCACGTTCAGAGGAATACTCCTTCTGCTCCTCCTCCGCCTTCACGCACTGACTCTTCAGCTTCCCAGAGCCATCAGGAGGCTCGTATTGCTCGATGTGAGGAGATGCTTACTCTCATCTGTAACCATCTGGGCATTGAGGTTCCTCCTACGCTTTCTGATGAGGAGGCTATGGATGCTGCTGAGGATGAGGAACGAGATGCTTCTCCAGTTCGTGCCCCCGAGGGTACTTCTGTTGGCACTTCTTCTGCTCGTGCTCCCGTGAGCACTCCTGCTGCCACCCTCCCTTCGGTGGACACTCCAGTCGTTCCAGAGACCACCACTTCTTCTGCACAGCCTGCTGCTGCTGCTGATCCTGCCTCCGCCTCCCGAGCTTGCGTTGGAGGACTCTCCCATATGCACTTGGATGATCTATTTTGTCGTGAGAGAGTCGGTTATGATAGTTGGGTGGTTATGTAGTTTTGATGTATTTTTGGATGTTTTGGTGATACATTTTGATGTGTGTTCGTTTTGATGTCTGTTGAGACATGTGTTGTATGTTGTGCACCGATCTGATGATCGTTTATATTTGTGTTGGCGGATGTATACTTTTTGATGTATCCTGTTATATATATATATATTTATATATATATATACATCATGTTGCCATTTACTTCTGTGTGCACATATATTTCTTTTTGTCTCTAATGTTGATTTCGTCGCTCGACGATTATATTGATTAAATAGAATTGTTTCTATGAAAACATAGAATTGTTTTCCATGCACTAAATTCACTAAGAATGTTGATATGGAGAGTATGTTCCATAACTCAATACGTGAAATTGATTTGAGTTTTGATGATTTCATTTTTCGATTTTCGACTATGGTCTCGTTGGCACGCTTTGATTTTCTTCGTTATTTTACATTGGTGTCATTTGGACCGTGGTCGTATTCTTCGACTCTTGTGCTTTTATTTTAGCCATTGTTGTTGTCGTTGATCTCCTCCAGCTCTTTTTGCTAATGCCAAAGGGGGAGAGAATTAATAATGACGATGTGCTAAATGATAATTTAAAGCAATTTACCGTGAATCTAATTTGATATGTTAGATTCAGGGGGAGTTAAGATATAAAAATGGTTTTAGATCCTAAATTTCAATAATTGGGTTCATATTTTATACTTTCCTCGTCTGCTTGATGCGTATAATTATTATTTAATATGGAATTAACGTGTCATCAATGCAGGGGGAGTAAGTAAATTTCATTTGACTCATTATTATTGATTATTATTTATGTTGGTTTGTCATCACCAAAAAGGGGGAGAATGTTGAATATTGATTCCTCGGATTTGGTTTTGATGATGAACAAACATAAATATCGTGAACTAACTCTTTGTGAGCACAGTTATGGAGATCGTCGCCAAAATTCTATGTACATCAAAAGCGACGTCTCAAGACTTCTCAAAGCGCGTGATCGTGTGCCTGAAGCTTCGTTGAAGCTCAAGGAGCATTATTGAAGTCAAGAGATTCGGATTGAAGCTTTGAAGACGGTTCGTCTAGTTTATTTTATAGTCTTCTAGCTTCTTTTCGTAGAATGTTAAGCCTTGAGTAGGACTTACTTTATAATCTTCATAACGCTCATATCTTAGAGCTAGGATTATCGTAGAAGCCCATAGGAACTTTTCCAAAGCTTTACGCTTCATTTCGCGGCTTCTTGTGCATCTTAGTTGGTTCAAGAAGAAGAACCAACCGACTAGATTATCATCTAGTCGGTTAAGAATCCTTCTTGAACCGACTAGATTTCCTTGCTCAATTCAGCCTAGGCACTATTGACCAATTAGTTGGTCCAAGAAGGTTCACCGACCGACTAGTTGTCCAACTAGTCGGTTGGGAATCCTTCTTAGACCGATTATTCATACTTTAATTTCTTCAGCCTAGCTACTGTTGACTTGTTAGTCGGTCCAAGAACATCCATCGACCGACTAGTTGTGAAACTAGTCGGTTGGAATTTGTTCTTAGACCGACTAGTTCTCCTTGTGATCAGCCTATTGAATATCATCTACTTAGTCGGTCAAAGAACACTCACCGACCGACTAGTTGTCAAACTAGTCGGTTGGTAAGTCTTCTTAGACCGACTAGTTCTATCTCCTGAATTCTCTATCTTGGCTGTCAACCTTCTAGTCGGTCCAAGAAGAATCACCGACCGACTAGTTGCAAAACTAATCGGTCAGTGATCATTCTTAGACCGATTAGACTGCTTCAGAAATAGATCCGTGGGCATTTAATGCTACGCATTTTGCTTCTCTCTTCTCTCTATCATATATATACTTAATGAGCTTATTGCTGCATTCAAGGCTGCCATTATTGAGACTTAGAGAAATCAAAGAGAAGCATTCAACTCCATTTCTAAATCTATCTCTTTCTCACAAGAATCTCTCCAAACTCCTTGAGCCCTATTTCCTCAAGAGAGATTCTCTTCATTGTGAGCCTCTCAAGCCAAGAGCTTGATTCAAAGTCACCAACTCCATCCTAGCCTTCGATCGCTGTTCATCTTGGTGGAGCTAGGGTTTGGTGACATTCTCTCCTTCAAAATCTTCCTTGCCCTAAAATCAGTAAGTTTACTCAAGGCATAGGATTTTGTTGGTAAGTGTTTTATTGTTTCATTTACTTTGCTATTAAGTTTATCTCTCAGTTGTGAGAGAAGATCGTGATCCCGGGTTGTGGGAGTCACGTTTTCATTTGTGTATGATTTGATCTTGTAGAGGTTTTTTACAAGAATTTCATAGTGCAAACTTGGGTTAGAGGATTCTAACTCAAGTAGCCGGAGGGGATCCGGGTGTTTGGGACGTAGGATCACCGGGAACAAGTCGGGGAGACTTGGGTGGATCCGAACCCGTTACATCGCTTGTTTGCAATTGTCTTTCTTTGTTGTCATATTTTCATTCCGCATTGTTGGTTGAGTTTACACAATAATTAGGAATAATTATCTTGATTATTTTAAAGTACTATTCACCCCCTCTAGTACTTGTGCAGTAGCTATCAGGGCATTACACTTCTTGCATATGACTACCACCACCTATGTTCGCCTCACCTACGAAGCGCTGAGCTCCATAGTCTAGGTAGACTAGGGCATTAGTTTCAGACTCTTGGACCGTGAAGTTGTCGTCACCTACGCCATGATCCGAGCCTTCTTCAGCTTCCCATCCATCTCAGCTCCTTCTCAGGCCTTTGCACTTGACACAGAGCTCCCATCCTTTAGTGCCAAGAGTTTCTGGAGTCGGATAGCCGGCCTCCCACATTTCAGCACTAGTAGGACGAAGTCCTCATCTATCATTCACCTATGTCCGTGCTACGCTCAGCGCCACCTTGCCACGACTATCTTTTCTAGGACTGAGCTTGGCACCATCTTGGACTCTGAGCTGGTCCACCTTAGTGGGATGACCAGACCCGTCAGACGTGCTAACGATGGCACACTCCGACCCCACCTCCTATCAGACACAGCCCGTTGGCCTGGTTTCCACTTCCACCTCAGCCACGGAGATTTTTTTATGACGGTTTCTTCACTTTCTTTGCCCTCATGCTTGGCCTAGACCTTCCTACCGATCTCTTGGCTGCACCGGGCCCACCACACTGACTACCGATGTGCTTGAACACATGCACATCATCAGGCCCCACGATGAGCGCTATTGGATATACCTCTTAGGACCCCAGCGTGAGTATCACATGGTCCTCCCACGCCCTGACCTTACAGGCGTTGAGCCTGTCCATTTAGATTGGCTACTACCTGGCGTGCTCCCCATCCCACCCATTCACATCTTGGAGCCCATAGGACCACCCGTTGAGGAGGGCCATGATGATTGGGAGCTTAGCTCCGAGGAGGGCCATGAGCGAGTGTCACGCCCCGCTTTCCATTATACTTGGGAGCGAGGACGCGCGGGGTTCGCATGTGCTTAAAGCAAAGAAGATGTACTTTTTTCTTTCTTCCTTGACTTAAGCATAATAAGCGTTAATTAGCAAAGCAGGTCTCTGCATGCGAATTTCTCAGAAGCAGCATAAATAGTCACTACATTTTAAACACCATCATTTTAAAACAAAGTACACAAAGTAATTAAGGCCTAGCATGGTCGTACAATCTGCTGAAAGTAAACACACCTGAAAACAACAAGTTAAATAATAAAACTGAAATAGAAATAGCCCGTTGCAGAGAGGATCTCAGCGTCCTTGTAGCTCTGATTAGTGGGGTCCACCTCTAAGATAAGATCCTCAAAAGTAGGGTCCTCGAGGTACTCTGTCTCTGAACCTAACATATATTTCATAAATACATTGAAATATATGTCAGCAATAAGCTCGACAAGATATTTAAAGTAATGAAATGAAGAACAACTTAGAAAAGGACAAAAGAGTGTTAGCACACATTTATGGATAATAAGTGCAGAAAAGTAAAGTGCGAGCATGTATGAATTTGTGGTTCAAAAAGTAAAACAGTTGTATATTGAGTATTTGATTATTTGTGCTCGTGATAAGTCCATGTCTGAGTAGGGAAATGTTCTCGATACACCCTATCATCGGGGGTTTACCGTGACGCTTCTTGCCATTCCTAACCTGGAAGATGGCCAAAATGCTTGCATCCATTAGTATGGTATGGAGGTAGCCGTAAGATGTTTAAGCCACATTTACGGACTCTACTACAAGAAGCAACCCCACCCAAAGTGTCTGTCTAGTCACCGACTAGGTTGAATCCCATCTGTATTCGTTGGTTTCATCCCATCTGCATTTGATGGTTTCACATATATGTTTTCAAGTTATAACATACCCTCTTCCGAAATTAGTTCAACTTGATGGCATGCAGGTAGTAAATGTAGTTCAATTTAATAGCAGGCATGTAGTGAATTGTTCTAAACGATCAACATTAATATAACATGTCCATTTAAATTAGAAGACAACTAGTATAATGAAAACACATGATTTGGCTTCTAAAGTCGACAGGCACGTTAAAATAAGATTTTAGTACTAAGTTTTAGCAGTTCAATTTGCAATTCATATACGATAAAATATTTACCTCGGGGTGATGTTGGGTGTCCAGGTGATGGTAACGTGAGACACATTTTATCTACGTCATTTAGATTCGTGACATTAAGCTAAAAATCTAATGAAATAAAATTAAATTTAACTTTAAATAACACTGTTTATATGTATCCCTTTTTATACTAACACTTATACTAACATTATAATATTTATACTCTCATCTCTATCTCACCTCAACTCTCTGGCAACATAATATAAGAGCTTGGTGTCAAGTTTCCATAATAAAAACACATTTTATCACAACTTAATTAACATGTGGTTTAAATCACCACATCACGAGAAATTAATCTACAACATATGTGTATAGTTTAAGATGATTGAGAAGCCATTGTTTAAGATGATTGAGAAGCCTACTTACGACGTTCCAGCGACATGGAATGAGAAGTGAAATCCAAATTTTGCTTATTTGTTTTCTTTCTGATTCCTTATAGAATCTTTGTTATATAATAATCGACAGGTTTTGTTGCTCATCATGGTCCAATGTCATAGGTCCAATGGATAGTTTGACATGTGATAATACTCAAATTATCACACAATAGTTTATATGTTATCACACCAAAGCTACCCACAATGTTACAGGTCCAATGTCATATCAGTATAATCAAAATAAGTTGAGTACTACATTGATCCTGGTATGAGAAACAACTACAAACAACATTAGCTGGCTTGGGAAATGATTGTTTTCAGATGGGTATGTTCTGCTGCTATGGGTTATCTGTATGGTATGGTTCCAATTTGATAACTGATAAAGGCTATAGAGGAGGAGATGTTATTACCATATTGATGGCTATCATGGGTGGCGCAATGTAAGCTACGGTTTCTTTCGAGCTTACTCAACAACTACACATCTACTTGTTAGTTTTTTTTTGCTTTTCCTGTTTCAAGAACTAAGTATTAGGACTTCTTAAAAAGCTATTCATTCAAGGTTTAACAAAGCTTGATTAACACCTCAGCTTCAAGACTTTTTTTATGCAAGTAGCATTAGACATCTATTTCGAGAATGCCACTTGTAGTATCATTAACTTGGACATGGATTTGCCCATGAATAAAACGAAACGTTCCACATGCCCTCAATATGGTAGTTATCAAAATGAAGATGCAAGGAAAAGGAGAACGTACAAGTTTGCATACAAGTTTGCATTTCATTGCATGAGTTTGTAGTAAACTAAGTAGGGAGCCTACCTCGCGCGAGGGTTTAGGGCTGTACGGCTTGGAGTCGACGAGACGCGACAAGCTTGGAAAGCTCAGGAAGGTGCGACGAAGATGTTAGGGTTGTTCGGGAGAGAATGCGTAGTGATCAGAGTGCCCGCGAGAGGGACCAAAGTTTGTTTGGAAGAGAGGGGAGATAGCCGAAGTGCTCGCAAGAGGAACCGGAGTGCTCACGAGAGGAATCGGAGTGTTCGCGAGAGGAACTGGAGTGCTCACGAGAGGAAGGAAGAAGAGCTCGGCTTGTGCTCGTGTTCGTACTTATCGTCGCACGCTGGAAAGGGGAGGAGGGCCGACCTTTGTTTTTGGTGGCCGGATGTGGAGCAAGGTGTTCGTCCCCTTGCTGGCCTTGGATAGTGGAGGGGGAAAGAGAGGGTTATTTATGCTGGTTTATGTGGCTTGGGCAAACATAAATGAAAGGGATTTGTTTTGGCCTGGGTTATACAATGAAAGGGGATGTATATATATGAAGAGAGTGGATGTGTGTGTGTTTGAAAGTGTGTGAGAGTGTGTACTGGGGAAATGAGGGGATATATGATGTGCTTTGGGGAGAGATGTTGAGATTTATTTTACAAAAGGAAGGATTAATGGAGTGAGGTTTTGTGTGTTGAAGAATAAAGTTAGATCCACAAATTGTGGATCATGTAGCTTTGATGTTGGACATACCGAATTATTTCGGTGGGATTAATAGGTAGGGTTGGGGCTTGATTAGTGTAGGTGAATAATGTTAGTTTTAATAGTAATTAATTAAGTTATGGAGAAAAGTGCCAAAAACAGATACGTGCTTGCGCCGACGCATAGAAGAAAAGAACGCACGGACAAAAAACTCTCGGATGACCGAAGTAAAATACAGGCACACACACACACAATCAAACACGACTAAAATACATGCCATTACATCCTACCCTCCTTAGAATAATTCCTCCCCGGAATTCTTTACAGTGCAGGGAAAAGGTTGGGGTAACACCTTCGCATCTCGTCCTCTCGTTCCCAGGTAGATTCTCCTGGCGAGTCATGATGCCACATCACTCTCACGAGCTCGACGACCTTGTTCTTGAGCGCCTTCTAACGTCGATCAAGAATCTGTACTGGCTGCTGCTCATAGGTAAGGTCTAGTTACACTGTGATCTTCGAATGATCAACCACATGCGTAGTATCACTGATATAACGACGCAGCTGGGAGACATGGAAAACATTACGTACTCCCTCCAATGATGGCGGTAGAGCCAGGCGATAAGCTACCTCTCCAACTCGCTCTAATACTTCAAATGGTTCAACGAACCTTGGACTGAGCTTGCCTTGCCTCCCAAAACATATCACTCCTCTGTTTGGGGATATCTTCAAGGAAACATGATCTCCTGGTTGAAACTCCAAGTGACGACGCTTGGCATCAGCCCAATGCTTGTACCGGTCTTGTGCAATGCCTAGCTTGTCTATGATGTTACGCACTACATCCACTGTTTCAACAATCATCTCTGAGCCCAATAATTCTCGATCACCAATGTCATCCCAACTCAGCGGGGATCGACACTTCCTTCCGTAGAATGCTGCGAAAGGGGCCATGTCAATGCTGGTTGGTAGCTATTATTGTAGGAAAAATCTACCAGGGGTAGATGATCTTTCCACGAGCCTTTGAAATCCAGCATACAAGCTCGTAACATTACATCTAATATCTGGATGGTACACTCTGATTAGCCATCCTTCTGTGGGTGATACGCAGTGCTGAAACTAAGACTGGTACCCAAATTGGATTGTAGACTCTTCCAAAACTGAGATGTGAATCTAGTGTCCCGGTCAGAGATGATGCTCACAGGAACTCTGTGCAATCGAATAATCTCCTGCACCACAACTTATACTAAAAGAAGTGTTAAAGGTATAGGATAGATCATTACCTCCATATACTTCTTAGCAAGTATTTCTGTAGATTGTGCCACTCGGAAGGGTATGAAATGCGCTGATTTGGTTAATCGGTCAATAATCACCCAAATCGCATCATTTTGCTTAGTACTCCAAGGTAGTCCAGTCACGAAATCCATAGTGATGTGCTGCCATTTCACTCTGAAATCGGCAAGGGTTGAAGCAGTCCAGCAATGCGATGATGTTCAGCCTTCACTTGCTGAAACACAAGGCACTTAGCAACACTTCGAGCCATGCTTCTCTTCATTCCATGCCACCAAAAGTTCAGACGAAGATCCTTGTACATCTTGGTGTCCTCAGGATGAATAGAGTAAGGAGAGCTGTGCGCTTCATTCAATAGTTCATCTTTGATATCACCAGAAGGCACACAAACCATACTGCCATATCTCAAAGAATCATCCTCATGAATCAGGAAATCCTTCCAGAGTCCAGCTTCGACTTGCTCATTGATCTTTCGTAACTTCGCATCTCCAGTCTGAGCATCTTTGATTCGATCCACGATAGTAAACTGAACTGGCATATTCATCAATAATGCAGAAGCCCCACGTAAAATAACTTCAACCTCCATCTCACGTATAGCCTGCTGAAGTCTCATTGAGCCGAGAGAGTCATGATCGCTGGTAATCTGCTCAATGCATCTGGTACAACATTCACTTTCCCCAGATGGTACTGAAGATCGATGTCGTAATCTGCCATAAGCTCCAACCATCCGCGTTGCCTCATATTGAGCTCCTTCTGAAAGAAAATATACTTCAGGCTCTTGTGGTCGGTGTAGATCTGCTCACTCAAAAGAAAGTGCCTCCAAATCTTCAGAGCAAATATGACAGCAGCCAACTCCAGGTCAAGAGTTGGATAATTCTTCTCATGAATCTTCAACTGTCGAGAAGCGTATGCAACCACATGACCATGCTGATGCAGGACACATCCAAGGCCCTTACCAGATGCATCAAAGAAAACTTCAAATCCTCTGGTTCTATCCGATATAGCTAACACTGGTACAGTCATCATCTTGGCCTTCAATATCCCAAATGCCTGCTCACAAGAGTATGACCATACATACTTGACATCCTTCCTCGTAAGTCAAGTCATAGGCTTGGCAATCTTTGAGAAGTCCTTGATGAATCGACGGTAATAGCCAGCCAATCCAAGAAAACTTCGGATGTCAGAAGCTGATCGAGGAGTCGGCCAGTTCCTAACTGAAATGACCTTCTCCAGATCTACAGAGATACCGTCTCCTGATACCACATGCCCAAGAAAGGCGACTCAGTCTAGCCAGAATTCACACTTGCTGTACTTGGCGTATAACCGATGATGTTGCAAGGTCTCCAATACAATCCGCAGATGCTCGACATGCTCTTCTTCATCCTTCGAGTAGACCAAGATTTCGTCGATGAACATCACCATGAACTTATCCAAGAACTCATAGAAGATCAAGTTCATAAGGTTCATGAATACTGCTGGTGCGTTAGTCACACTGAATGGCATGACTACAAATTCATATTGCCCATACTTGGTCTGGAATGTCGTCTTAGGGATGTCTTTACTCCTGACCTTCACTTGATGATATCCACTTCGAAGATCCAGCTTAGAGAATACTCGCGATCCGCCAAGTTGATCGAAGATGTCGTCAATGCGCGGCATCGGGTACTTGTTCTTTCTGATTACCTTATTCAGTTCTCGATAATCCACACACATCCTTCGTGACACATCCTTCTTCTTGACCAAAAGAACTGGCGCACCCCAAGGAGATACACTGGGTTGAATCAATCCCTTCTGCAACAGGTCGTCGAGTTGTTTCTGAAGGTCTTCCAGTTCAGCAGGAGCCATGCGATAAGGAGCCTTCAAAATAGGTTGAGTGTTCGCATAAGGTCGATAGTGAATTCCAGAGCTCGATCAGGCGGTAATCCTGAAATATCTTTAGGAAATACGTCTGCAAAGTCATGAACCACTCTAGGCTTGTCGGGCTCAACTTGCATCGATGCAATGATTAGTTCGTTCGGCTTGGCCCAAAATTTGATAGGCCCAAGTGAACAGTCTCCGCTCATGAATTCAAACACAGGATGATCAGGGATTTCAAACACTACTTTATTTTTGTGACAATCGATAGTAGCATAGAATTTTTCTAACCAATCTATGCCGAATATCGCATCAAAGTTTGGCATGTCGACTATCATAAAATCTGCGAACAACTCGTGTCCACAAATCACCATAGGGCACGACCGACAGCCACTGGAAGTTCTCACTACTCTACTCGCAGTAGTGATGTTCAAGCAATTTGGTAGAGAGTCAACATGAATAGAATGTCTCTCTACAAATCCTCGGGATATGAAGCAGCGAGTGGCCCCAGAATCAAAAAGGGATATGGCTGGATAAGAGGCTATTAAGACAACACCTAGTACATAGGAAATATGTCTTAGCTAAAAGATAGACAAGTAACGCATGCATATACTATAAGCATTAAAAAGAAGGGTTTTAAGTATTACCTGATATCACTTGCCCATCCGTCTCAGCCTCCGCGGCTGTCATGGTGAAAATCTGACGCCTCGGCTGGTTCTTCCTTGCCAGTGCAAAAGCCTTCTGTTGTGGAGCCAGAGGTGGTCCATGCTGGGTGATAGGCTCATATTTTACACCTTTTTTCTACATATTTGCATGCCATTTCGATTGCTCATATCGCGATTTTCATGATTATTTGACGATATTTCGATACTTTTCACTATTTCTTGTTTTTCGTTTGATTTCAGGAGTGGTGTAATTTGGAGCCTAGAGGACTTGCACGCATGCCAGAACATCGCTCATGATCATATCAGATAGTTAACGACACTGGAGGCTGAGTGGAAGAAGAAGGGCATTGAAGGAATCGACGAGGAAGCAAAAAGGTGAATAAATGAGCTCTGAAACAGGCCACTCGACCGAGTAAGGCAGTTCACTCGGCAGAGTGACGCAGCCTACTCGACCGAGCAAGACTGACACGACGACATCTGCCAGCTTGAGTACCACAACGTACTCGGCCGAGTGGTAAATTCCACTCGGCAGAGTAAGAACTCCAATCGCCCGAGTGGAGGCCAAAATTTTGAAGAGAGCAACACCAACTTCTCTGTTTTTCTGGACGATTTGTAGACTGACGTACTCGGCTGAGTCAGAATTCTCATTCGGCAGAGTAATACTTCCACTCAGCCGAGTGGCGCAGAGGCTCAGTCGGGATAAGTAGGGTTTCTGGCGGCGCAGGGACAGTTTGGTTTGTACTTTTTGGTTCTTTTGGACATGTATTTAAGCCCAATTTTGTCTCCAGCCCCAGGGAGACTAGATAGACTTCTTAGAAGTATTTTTTCTTAGTTTCTAATCATAGTTAAGCTTTTGTATTGGCGAGAGATTGAAGATTGGATCTTAATTTTCTATTGAAAGCTTCTTTGGTAATGTTGGGTTGTCTTGATCTCTTGCAAGTTTTGATTTTTATGCTATATCTCTTATTGAATCTTGATTGCATGATGAATTCCATTATTGATCTTGTTTTCCTATCGATTTCTAATATGATTTGTGAGTAGCTCCTTTGCTCTAAGGCAAAGGGATGAACCCTATAGATCTAATGTTTGAATTGTGAGATCTATTGAATGCTATGCTGTTAGGCTTGATTGAAAGGTTAGATCTTGATTGATTTATTGCGGATAGATAGGGATTTCTCTTGGATCTCGTGAGCTCGACAGAGGATCTTGATACAAGAAAAGCCATATATATTCGATTTAGGTTTACAATCGAAATTCCCTAGATTTGGTGCACGACGGCAACCAAAGCTAGCATTTTTGTTGTTTTCCTATACTCATATTCGTTGCACGATAGTGAATGGATACGAACTATCAAGACCTAGATCCGAACTCAAGTTGCGCGATAACGAGCTTGGGTTTGGATTGGACGAGATTGCCGATCTTAATGCTAGTAGTCTTGACTAGGCTTGCGCGACAGCGATGCTCTAGTTTAGAGTGATATAGACCTACAATAGCGTGACAACGTGAGTTGGTTCTCCAATTAGTTGCGGCAAGTTCACATTGACTCGAGTTTGATTGCATGATATTTCATAACTCACGTCGATGACTTGAAATCCATAGTGGGGATTCCCTAGCCATAGACATCTTTATTATATTGAATTTGCATTATTACTCAAACGATTATTACACCATCCATTCTCAAACTACTTTTCCACCAAATAGCTTAGTAACCAAAGTAGAGTATTTGTAGGGATCTTCTAACCCTTGCAATACTGACAACACACACTTGAGGGGGGGGTGAATAGTGTAATGGCAATAAAATTGTCCAAATAAAATTTAACTTGTAGATGCAGAATAATAAATACAAGAGAAATTAAATGGCACAATCAAACCAAACGCAAACACAAAGATTTACCCTGGTTCCCCAAACTTGGGTACATCCAGCCACACCAATATTCACTATATTCCCACAAAGAGAAGTGAATACAAATCTCACAAGGAGATACCCCACAAAGAGGATTTATGCCATACACAAGGACCCAACCAATCCTACACGAGGATCACGACTCCCACAAAGAGAATCACTAACTCCCACTCAGAGAATTAGGGTTAGCCCTACACTAGGACACTCAAACTCCCACAAAGAGAGTTACTCCCACAAAGAGAGTTCCTAGTCCCACAAAGAGACACTCTAGTCCCACAAAGAGACAATCTCCTACAAGGAGAAAATCCTAATCCCACAAAGAGAAATAGGAAAACAATTTACACCTTGTAAAGTAAATACTCTTACCTATGCCTTGAGATGCTTACTCATGAATGAATGCAAGGCATGGAAGAGGATCTCCAAGTGTTGGAATATGCTTGAGAGCACTTGGATGATTTCCCTTGAGCTGGACTTCAATGCATGAAGAAAGTTGAATGCTCAATTAGAGGGAAATGAGGGAGCTTGAGAGTGGCTTATTGATCTCTTGAGATTTTCTATAGAATCAAGAGTTTATCAAATGTTGTCAAGAGTTCTCAAGAATGGCAGCACACCCATATATATAGGAAACCTATATCAAGCCCAAAAACCCAAAGAAACAGCCAGAAAATCAAATCCGCAACAGCTAGAAACTGGGTGAAAACGACAGGAACAGTCGACTGATGATCATAAGACACTCGACTGATCAACGACTAGAAAATATCCAACGGCTATAATTTGAGCCTGGACAGTCGACTGACGAAGTCAGTACAGTCGACTGACAAACAGGACAGGCGCCTGTAAATCCTTCAGCAGACGGCTGCTGCAGGGGATGGATCGAAACAGAGAGCTGCACTCTTTCTCCAATTCTTCGCACAGGCGACTGAAGTTAATACTACAGTCGACTGTCGAATAGTCAGGCGATTGTATATACTTCATCAGTCCACTACTGTAAAGTATGGAGAGAAGACAGAGAGATGCAGAGATTGCACTTACGCTAGATAGGTGACTGTTGACCAAATCTCAGGCGACTGCAGATTTACGGGTGACTGGGAACTGATTGACAGGCGACTGTGCGTAAAACTCAAGTTTGAGTCAAATAGAAATGTTGACTTGAGCAGTGCATATCAGGCGACTGTAGAAGGATCTACAGGCAACTGGAAATCATCCAGTCGACTGTTTTTCCCTCACCAGGCGACTGACAGAAGAAGTGAACCTATTGGGTTGGATTCTATGATAATCCTAAGGTTCATTAAGATGGTTAGATGCATGAGCATAAAAGAGTAAACCATCTAGCAAGGCATTACATCAACCCTAGACTCAAAAGAGAGAGAAAGCAATAAAGTAAATTACATGAATTACAATGCTTTCAAAAGAGTCTAAGTCTTCAATCTTGATGCCTTGAAAAGCTCTCCATCATCTCCAAGCTTTGGCACTCCTTGAGTCCAAACTTTGGCTCTTCTTCACAAGATGTCCATCCTTACACCAAGTGATTAGTCTCCAAGAAAGATATCCTTGAAATAAACTGAGAGACTAAAACATGAGATTCATTAGCAACAACATAATATTGTGATCATCATCAAAATAAGATTGGTATGAAACACCAATACTCAACAATCTCCCCCTTTTTGATGATGACACACATTATGTTAATCATAAAGAATTAAAGCACAAAGCTAATGATCTCCCCCTACTTATATGCACCAATTAAATAATAAGCTACACAAAGGTAAAAACTCAAAAATCAATAACAACATGGTGACATATAATAGGCATGGATTACATAAACCAATTGCAAAGTAAAGAAAATGCAAACAAGAAAGGTTTATCAAATCCCATATATCTCTTCCCCATAGAGATATCTCTCCCCCATATGCATATGTAAATATCTCTCCCCCTATAGATATGATCACATAATGCATATATCTCTCCCTCTTGACATCGTCAAAAAGGTGGACATAAAAAACATCCCCCTTTATCATCTTAACAAAGATGTGACAATATGCAAGAAAAGAAAGATATGTATGATACCAAATATAAAATTTAGTGGGTATCAATTCACTATCCCATGCTCCCCCTAGATCATAGATATGGTCAAGTTTTGACTTCTAGGATCTATTACCAATTGATTATTGGAGCCATGGGCCTTAAGTGTATCAAAGCAATAGATATGGAAAAATCAAGCTTCAAAGATACACACGGATATTGCCAAAACAAATGAGATATGAAACAAGTTGGCAATAAACAAGAGGTTTGGTTTGAGACCCAAAATAACTAAATACAAATAATGATCTCAAAACAAAAACCTCCGGAATGAGAGTTAAAATATGTCTTAAAATAATTCAAACATATATAATATTAACTCCCCCATTGACATACACATGGATCATGCATGTATGTCAATAAGCCCCAATGTCCCAATTTTCATGAAAAGAAATAAATTTGAAGAATATTTTCAAAAACATGAAACACACACAATAAATGGGTATGCTTAAAATAATCATAGAAGCACAATACCCATGCAATATGCAAATGTGTGAGGAACCTAAACATTAGGCAACCAAACCCAAGAGGAGTTTGATTTCCTAACATAATCACACGAGGTGATCACATCCCTAACTAAAGAGTTGATGTAACTATCTCTCTCTTGCTCACTAGCCTGAGTGGGAATCCATAATCTCAAGGATTTCCTAGGCAAAGGTTTTGCCTTAGCAAGAGGGAATGATGTGGCATGCTTAGGTGTAGAGACAAGTTTCTTAGCATGCAAAGAATGAGGATTTTGCTTCTTAGCAAAAAATGAAGATTCTTCATTCTTCCTCATCACCTTGTGATCTACATGCTTCTTGTGAGTGTTATTGTTGTACAAGAGAGCATGGTGATTCTTCTTAGGTGCTTTAGCAATATTTCTTGAATTTGCACCAAAGGAAGAATTAGAGGTGGGTTTGGGAACCATATTTTGAACATAACCCAAGCCTCCTCTATGATTTGTCGGATGTTGTTTTTCCAACAAATCGTGGAGTGAATCCCTAGAATACACAAAGCTTATGAGCTTTCGGGATTCCTCTTCACATTTCAACGTAAGTTGTTAAATGTGAGCATCTAAGCTAATGTTTTGAGCAATGAGATTTTCATTAGAAATGCTCAATTCCTTAACTTGAGAGAGAAGTGTGTCTCTCTCACAAGTGTCATACACATGCCTTTCATTATGAACTACACTAGATGATTCTAACGCATGCACCCTACTCATAGCATTATCAAGTTTAGCTTTCATTTTATCATATGAATCGATGCACTTACTTGCCAAATTGGAGGCCACACTTAGGCGGTATTCAAGCTCCTCATAGGATGGCTTTTCCTCCTCGGTTTCTTCATCACTTTCCTCCTCGCTTGAGCTTGACAAAGACTCTTCCCTATTAGCCATGAAACAACTTTCCTCTTTGGAGTTGAGCCATGTCTCTATCTCTTCATCGCTAGAGTTAGATGAAGTTGATGAAGAATCATCAAAGGCAACAAGACACCTTTGATCGTGCTCCTCTTCATCTTCTCCTTCCTGCTTCTTAAACATTTCATATTTAAATCTAAACACAGTTTGTTTAGATTTCTTTACCTTCGTTGTCCCTTCATGACAAATCTCCAAGGTGTGCCAAATATTATTCGCCGTTTTGCACATGGAGATGCGGTTGAACTCACTAGCAGAGAGAGCGCAATGTAATGCGTTCATGGCTCTTGCATTGAACTTGATTGAGTCCTTCTCCGCCTTTGTCCTTGAAGCCGCAGGAGTAATGGGCTTCTCAAATGGCACCTCCGTGATGTCCCATAGGTCTTGACCCTCCATATAGATCATCATTCTGATCTTCCAACTCGGATAGTTGGTTCCGTTGAAGAGCGGGGGTCGAACGGTTGAGTGACCTTCTTCAAGAGACGCGGAAGTAGCGTTGAATGCCATCGTTGCAGTATGCTTTAACCTCGCTCTGATACCAATTGTAGGGATCGTCTAACCCTTGCAATACTAACAACACACACTAGAGGGGGGGGGGGGGTGAATAGTGTAATGGCAATAAAATTGTCCAAATAAAATTTAACTTGCAGATGCAGAATAATAAATGCAAGAGGAATTAAATGACACAATCAAACCAAACGCAAACACAAAGATTTACCCTGGTTCCCCAAACTTGGGTACATCCAGCCACACCAATATTCACTATATTCCCACAAAGAGAAGTGAATACAAATCTCACAAGGAGATACCCCACAAAGAGGATTTATGCCATACACAAGGACCCAACCAATCCTACACGAGGATCACGACTCCCACAAAGAGAATCACTAACTCCCACTCAGAGAATTAGGGTTAGCCCTACACTAGGACACTCAAACTCCCACAAAGAGAGTTACTCCCACAAAGAGAGTTCCTAGTCCCACAAAGAGACACTCTAGTCCCACAAAGAGACAATCTCCCACAAGGAGAAAATCCTAATCCCACAAAGAGAAATAGGAAAACAATTTACACCTTGTAAAGTAAATACTCTTACCTATGCCTTGAGATGCTTACTCATGAATGAATGCAAGGCATGGAAGAGGATCTCCAAGTGTTGGAATATGCTTGAGAGCACTTGGATGATTTCCCTTGAGCTGGACTTCAATGCATGAAGAAAGTTGAATGCTCAATTAGAGGGAAATGAGGGAGCTTGAGAGTGGCTTATTGATCTCTTGAGATTTTCTATAGAATCAAGAGTTTATCAAATGTTGTCAAGAGTTCTCAAGAATGGCAGCACACCCATATATATAGGAAACCTATATCAAGCCCAAAAACCCAAAGAAACAGCCAGAAAATCAAATCCGCAACGGCTAGAAACTGGGTGAAAACGACAGGAACAGTCGACTGATGATCATAAGACAGTCGACTGATCAACGGCTAGAAAATATCCAACGGCTATAATCTGAGCCAGGACAGTCGACTGACGAAGTCAGTACAGTCAACTGACAAACAGGACAGGCACCTGTAAATCCTTCAGCAGACGGCTGCTGCAGGGGATGGATCGAAACAGAGAGCTGCACTCTTTCTCCAATTCTTCGCACATGCGACTGAAGTTAATACTACAGTCGACTGTCGAATAGTCAGGCGACTGTATATACTTCATCAGTCGACTACTGTAAAGTATCGAGAGAAGACAGAGAGATGTGGAGATTGCACTTACGCTAGACATGTGACTATTGACCAAATCTCAGGCGACTGCAGATTTACAGGCGACTGGGAACTGATTGACAGGCGACTGTGCGTAAAACTCAAGTTTGAGTCAAATAGAAATGTTGACTTAAGCAGTGCATATCAGGCGACTGTAGAAGGATCTACAGGCGACTGGAAATCATCCAGTCGACTGTTTTTCCCTCACCAGGCGACTGACAGAAGAAGTGAACCTATTGGGTTGGATTCTATGATAATCCTAAGGTTCACTAAGATGGTTAGATGCATGAGCATGAAAGAGTAAACCATCTAGCAAGGCATTACATCAACCCTAGACTCAAAAGAGAGAGAAAGCAATAAAGTAAATTACATGAATTACAATGCTTTCAAAAGAGTCTAAGTCTTCAATCTTGATGCCTTGAAAAGCTCTCCATCATCTCCAAGCTTTGGCACTCCTTGAGTCCAAACTTTGGCTCTTCTTCACAAGATGTCCATCCTTACACCAAGTGATTAGTCTCCAAGAAAGATATCCTTGAAATAAACTGAGAGACTAAACCATGAGATTCATTAGCAACAACATAATGTTGTGATCATCATCAAAATAAGATTGGTATGAAACACCAATACTCAACAATATTGTCATTAGTCCTCCCTGTGATTCGATACCTGCTTGCCACTTAATCGTGCACTTGTGGTAAAGCTGCATTGTTTTCTGGGCGTATATCTGGAAGCGATCAAGTTTTTGGCGCCGTTGCCGGGGAGGTGACAGTATTTTATTTTCTTTACTTAGCTATTTTTATTTCTTTATTTTATTTTCTTTTATTCCTCTATTATGCTAACAAATATTTCTATTTTCTCTTTTCTGTGCATGAACACGAGATCGAAGGCATCCGAAGAAGACATACTATTTGATCCTGAGATCGAGCGCACTATAAGGAAACTGAGAGCAGAAAAGACATCAATTATAGAGGAGAATCAATTGGCGGAGGAAACTAGAGATGAGCGATTATAGCGGACCGCTAGGCTTGTCTCCATCCGTGATAGGCTTACCCCGAACAATTCGGTTACCACATCTTACATACTTATGCCGGAGTTGGCAGCCGACAAGAACTTCAAACTATAGACAATGCTTATTGTACTGATGCAACAAGATCCGTTTCATGGGAATTCTCAAGAGAATTCGCATTATCACCTACAAATGTTCTTGGCGAAGTGTGCCACTTTTCAGATGCCGAATGTGCTGGAGGATGCTATCCGGTTGCATCTCTTCCCTTTCACTCTTCATGACAAAGCTTTATATTGGCTAAGGATGCAAGCGCACGGGACATTCACTACTTGGGATGAGTTAGCGAGCGCGTTCGTCAGCAAATTTTACCCGCCATCCAAGACCGTGAAGATAAGAAACTCATTAATGTCTTTTAAGCAAGGGTCCCAAAAGTCTCTCTATGAAGTGTGGGAGCAGTTTAAAGATCTCCAACATCAATGCCCCCACCATAGCATCAACGATTGGGAGCTTTTTCACAGTTTCTACAATGGATTGCGGCCGGACAAATAGATGATAATTGACGCCACGACCAACAGAGCTATTATATCAAAGACACTGAAAGATGCTACAGCGTTGCTAGAGGAGATGACCTCCAACAATCAACAATGGGATGATGTGAGGGGTCAATCATCATCATCATTGAAGCCGGAAAGTATCTATGAAGCAAAGGCAGTGGCCGAGTTGACCACAAAGTTTGACTCTCTCTCCAAGGTTGTGGAAAGGATTGAAAAGCGGATGTGCTAGTCATATAGAGTGCCCAACACACCAACATCCGGAGGGAGCAAGAGTGATTGGCAAGACCAAGGCCAAGTCATGTTTATTGGAAGCGAGCAAAATGAAGGAGCTGTGGAGTAAGTTCAATACGTCGCCGGTGGGAGTAACAATGGTTATTGGGTGAACCCAGCTACTAAGGGTCACCCCAGATTTTCCTATGCCAATAACGAGGGGGCCTTGACTCCCCTTCATAAACAACCACCACTGCAACAACAACAAGCCCGGCCTCCTCAACAACAACAACCGTATCAACAAAGGCCGTCCCAACAACAACAATATCCACCAAGGCAACAAGCGGTGCCTTATAAACCCCCAGATATAATCAAGGATAGAGATCACAAAACACACCGCCGGTACTACCAAGATCCGAGCACGAAGCTAGAGTTGAGGAGTTCATGGCCGAACAAAAGAAGATTAATCGAAATTAACGACAGGCCAAGATTCTCTCAATACTATCGTGGCACAATTGGCAGAACAAATTACTTTGCTCAACAAGGCTCAACAATAATTGCCGGCTCAACCGGAGCAAAACCCGAGAAGCAACACTGGCCACATAAATGCGGTAGTGGCGGTGACTACGAGAGGCAGGAAGGATATCACTCCCGCTAGGGTTCGAGCTAAAAGCCCAAGGAAGGAAATTCCGGTTAAAAAGGAATGAATTAATGAAGAAGAGAGCCCTAAGACGGTAAATAACGATAGAAAATCTGAAGCGGATGAACCTCAAAGGGAGCGAGCCTACAAGCCACCAATACCGTTTCCTCAACGGTTGGCGAAGGCCAAGATGGAAAAGAGTTTCACTAAATTTCTAGAGTACTTGCAAGGGATTAGCCTAAACATCCCATTCTTGGATGCGATAATTGAAATCCCGTCGTACGCCAAGTTCCTCAAAGACTTAATCACGGGGAAGAAGCGAACGGAGAAGATTATGGTAGCCGAGCAAGGAATTTGGTTCGCCAACAAGGAAAGGATGCCAAAGAAGATGAAAGACCCTGGAAGCTTTCGGATTCCATGCACCCTTGGCGGAATCCCCCTCCCAAAAGCTTTGGTAGACTTAAGAGCGAGCGTAAGCCTTATTCCGCTCACCATGTTCAAGAAGCTCAACACGGGGACCGACCTAAAAGCCACTGATATGAAGATCCAACTCGTCGATGAGCGAATTACTAGGCCAATGGGGATTGTCGAGAACATGCCTCTTCAAATACTGGGAGGTCGTTGTGTACCATGCGACTTCATCGTCATGGACATAAAAGAGGAGGGCGATACATCGCTTATACTTAGACGACCCTTCTTATGCACCGCGAGTCATAGTAGAAGTGAGAAAAGGAACGTTGTCTCTCAATGTTGGCGACATAACGGTTGAATTCCATCTCCCCAAGACCATGAAGCAAAGATCTTGGATGGAAGAAGCAGACTACGTGTCACGCCCCGCTTCCCAAAAACGTGGAGGCGAAGCGTGAGAAGGTCCGCTCAGACTTGAAGCTACAAAGCTGCAAGTCCGATAAGCGTCAATCAAATTTAAACTGCAGGTCCTTGCAACGCGAAACGAAACAAAGATAATAATAACGAAAGAGACAAAAGAAACATCTCAGAATATCCATAATAATAAATTCCAACATCGCAGAAAAGCCATCAGGCTAAAAGAAAGAGAGTCTAAAAGAGGCCCAGCATGGCCAACAAAAGTACAAAGTACAGAAACAAAGTAACGGTGCAAGCACCGACATCTAACAGCAACCGAAGGCAAAAGCAACGCCAACAGTCTCTAAAACTGGTCTCCGGTGTCCACGAACTCCTCGACGAACGTAGGCACAGTGTCAGCAAACACCACGTCCTCAGCAACTGTCTCTGGCTCAGGGTCTAACATGTGGCACCCAAAAGAGCAAGGGGCACATGTCAGCAAGTCTGGAAGACTTGTGCAAGTGAAACTGAAAGTACAAGTAAGAGCAACCTAGCAGTTCTAGCATGATGCAATGACATGGCAGTTAAAGTATGAGTGCAGCAGGTAAAGTAAAGTAAAGTAAAGTACGAGCATGGCATGGCATGGATGACAAGTATTACATGAATCATTCACAAGGAAAGTACAAGACAAGGAAAGTAAGCACCTCGTGCACAGAGATTCCGCCTTTTGGCTAGAGTGGCTGCGCGGGCCAACTCCTAAGCTCAAGTGATCGTTTATCCCTACCCCTCCACGTGTGTCGAGCCAGGGCCTTACCCCCGAACGGGAATGCTCACTTCTGGAACACGAGCCAGGAAGTGTTTTGCCTTGCTGGTCTAGGGGTGCACTTAGCCAGTCAAGGGAGTACAAGTACAAGTATTGTAGCGTGTGCTACCAATGCGACATTCAATGCATGGATGACATGACATGACAAGTAGTAAGGCGTACAGGTAAGGAAAGTAAACGTGACAGTTTAGTATGCATGAACAACAAGTTTAAAGGTTGGATCTAGCTTCGTTGTCAAGCTAGATCAATTAGGTGACGGATCTAGTTTCGTTGTCAAACTAGATCAAGTAGGCGTCTAGCCAGCTATCATTTCACTGACTAGTCTCTTTTACGCTAAAAACAAGGAAGTGGCCTAAAAACATGGCCCTAAACAAGATTTGGCAAGTTTCACTTGCCTGCAATTATCACGTCAAGAAAACACCGTCCAACGAGTCCAAAGTCACGATTCCTACGTGCACAAGTCCACCGGCCTACATCCGTTTTATTAATCTTGATTAGTGATTGCTAAAACATTTAAAATACTTTAAAATACTGATTTTTAGTCTTGGTTAACGTGCAATTGGGTTGGGGGTCCTAGGGGTGCAAAACGTTACCTCAACACGACGCGAAAGCTACACCGGCGTCGGGTAGCGACGCCGGGGGTTGGAATAATAAGATCGCGCTCCAAGTCCAGATTCCAAGTAGATTCCTCACTGGAAATTTCAGAGCAATCGACTGGGCGACGATTCCAGATTCCAAAGCTCGCACGTCCGACGACGGGCTACGACATGCGACGACGTCATACACGACGAATCCTCAAAGAGCAAGCACCTAGGTGGGGCCCACAGTAGTCCTAGGGGCCTTTGGGGGACCCACAATAACTCTGGAGAACTTGGGGGGCCCACGGAGGCAAGCGGTGCGACGGATGCGGGGTTGCGACGAGTGGCTCTCGGTCGTACACAGCCAATGCGGGGAGATCTCTCGGTCGTGCGCTGAGAATTGCGGAGCTGCGACGTTTTGGGGTGTGCAGCGGCTGCGGGTGGCTGTGGTGCGAGGGTTGCTGTCGGTCAGATCGGCAGGGAGCCTCGGTCAGACGCTTGGATGCGGGGCGGGGCAGCGTTGCAATGTTGCAGCGCTTGCAACAACGGTCGGTGCGGAGCAGCGGGTCGGTCGTGCGGGGTGCGGAGCGGGGCGACAAGCGGGCGACGGTGCGGAGCGCTGTGCTGCGATGCGGAGCGACTTGGTGCGGGCCAATCCCTCGGTCAGACCGAGGGAACGGAGCGGTGCGGAGCAGCTGCGAGCGGAGCGGCTTGGATGCGGGGCGGGGCTTCGGTCGGAGCGGGGGAACGTGGCCGTTTCCTTCGGTCGCTGCGGTGGCTGAACGTCGCAACGATGCGACGAATCGTCGCAACGTCCAATTTGAGTTTTGGAAGAGGCTAGGGCTAATTTCTAGCGAAAATAGGTCTTCCTAGGGGTTGCTTATATAGTATAGATGGGTTGACTTGGTCAAGGGCTAAATCTAATAGGATTAAAATATTAAAATAATTTAAAATTTGAATTAAAACTACTCCAACTCACCCAAGGGTTTGACTTGGTCCAAATGAGCTGGAAATTGGCTCAAAAATTCTTTAAAACGTTTAAAACTCAAATAAATTTTATTTGGCCGAAAATAATTTATAAATTAATTATTAAAAATAATATAAAACTTGTTAAAAATATAAAAGTGGTCAAATAAACTCCAAAAATTATAAAATAAATATCGTGGTGATCGTGACGAAGAATGTGAGCTAACTAAGAAGACGGTTCTCAAATTTGACGTCGGAAGACGAAACTAAAAATAGAAACGTCTCCCGTCAAAAGTGAAAATCGTCACGTCTCATCGAGTAAGTTTGAATTGTGGAAAAACGACCCGAGAAGTGTCGTTCCAAGATAGTGCCACTATTTAATACTCTCAGAGACGTTCACAACTGCATATCACACAAAAGTATTCACACACAAATAAAGTCTAAAATAAACACGTGCACGAACAAAGTACAGCGAAAAGTGATCGTTACATCCTCCCCACCTTAGAATAAAGTCCGCCCTTGGACTTTCTAATATATCTAGTCGCTCTAATAACTACCCCAATCAAGTCACATTATATTTCAAACCAGGTATAGCTATTTCAAGTGCTTATATACGCACTAAGTAGTCAAACATTATCACTACTAACACGCATATATATATATACATTCACATACATTATACACTTATACCTATTAAAGTCAGTCAAATCCATACACGTATCTCAGTCACGTATATAAGCATGCACCCCTTATATAACTACTACAAACAATATTTCAGATACTCATATAAGTATGATCTCGCACTAGCACATACAATCATTGCTCTACGTATAGATAGCTACCTATGCACAAACATCAAGGGTATACTACCCTCTAATATCATCCAATACCAAACATCTCAACACATGTAGTCTCACCATACCATTTTTAAATCAAGTGCACTATATCTAATATAAATTCACCACTACTATAATTTCATAATATATATAGTCATTCAATGCATTCCATTATTTCACCATACATTCACATTACGTACGGTCCTATAACTGTATTTACGACACGCCACATATATCATAGTCATCAATTCCTATAACTAAGCTATATTGGTATAGCGACCCACAATCATGTACGTAACACTACCAGGCACAAACACTTCTATCACTATACATACATCAAACATTGCTATATTCAAACTTCAGGCATACATTCAATATACTCAGAGTATACCCACTCAAGCTTGAGTGAGACTCAATACATGCATCAGAATATTCTATATACGTAACACGGCATTCATATCTAGACCAATACCACTCCCCTATATATACATCTACCAATACAACCATATACATTCCATAGATCAATCACACTTAATATTTAGTCAGGCAATACTCACGTAGTTCAATCATTCTATATACCATAATAATAATACAGACATCAGCACGCGTATTTTTATAATACACTCCCTAATACATGCATATGTATTCATCGTATAGTCACTCACATGTAACATATATATTCACACCATAGCCTACTACCTATAGCTGGTGTACCAATACCTATTATTATTATCACACCTAACATACATGTAGCTTCACCAGCATATTGCTTCAACCATTATAAGTATTTCTAATTACATACACAACTTAGATATTTCAACGCTAACTCTAATACACACCGGCATCCCTAGTATAGTATAGCTATCCACACACCAAACTATAACTACTAACATGCAAACAACTTCACACATCACGAATAACTCCGAGTATGTATATAACACACAATAAGCAATCATTAATATACCATGGGAGAGTGCACTCATTCAATCCAACATATGCGAAATTTGAAAACTGTCGTACTTCAAAAATTGAAATCCTCATCTGGAAAGAGATATTTGGGGATTGATAAAACGTGTTGTTTCAAAATAAGTTTGGGTCGAATATTCATAATAAGAGAAAATGGTCTATTTGTAAAAAAAATCATTAAAAGGGAGTAAAATCATTTACACGAATATTGAAGACGTAGTTTAGAAAATATTATACGGCAGTAATTCAATATAATGTTTGTGAAAGTCAAAGAAGGAAATCAAGTAACGGAAGGATTTAAACTCATGTTAAATGCTTTCAAAACTTTTAGGTTATGAAAAATTTTAAAATAATCAATATTGAAGCTGCTTTTCAAAGGAACCAGGATTTGCAAAAATGGAAGAAAAGAAAAAAAAACTGATTTACACATGGTCCTTAGCATACGAGCACAACGAACCTGATACAGTTATATAAAAATAATTGAAATTCTATTTAGTCTCGAAATTTTTCTAAAAGCACGTAGGGAAAGCGGAAAGATAATATTAATAACTTGGTAGTAGAATTATCAAAATTGATAGTGAAGCTTTAAAATCAAATCTATGGAAGGTCCAAATTTAGGAAATGGTTTAGAAATAGTAATTTTACCAAACCTGAAATAAGGAAGACGATGAGCATAATATTGACTTGCGGGAAGCTGAAATCCCAAGTGACTTGAAAAGTATATTAAAGTAAACACGACGTATCATTCGAATAACGCATATAAGAAGGGAAATTATGAATCGAATTGGGCAAGGCTAAAGTACAGTTCAGAAAGAAATTAATATATGAAAGGAAATATGTATTTTCATAGGTTCAAAAGTGTAGGCTGAAAAAAACATTATAAACTATTATTCCAAAATTTCGACAATAGTTTTAAAAATTTTTAAATCAACGAGGAGCATGAAGTATAAGTATATTAAAATTTGAACACATTTAAAACTTAGGGAAAGAGGAACTCAAAAAGAAAATACTTTCAGAAGGTTCAAGATTTGTGATGGAGAGATTTGAAAATTGACGACGATTGTCATGAGGCGATCTCGAGGATCGAGGCAAGGAAAACGGTCAGATGTTCAAAATATACATACGCCTAGGATATGGCCCAGGATACCTACGGGAAAACTCCTACGGTCGCCCAACTAAAGCTTAAGAAACTTAGCGCTTGGTCTTTCTAAGGGAGCTAGGCGGTAATGGAATGCGTCCAGCTTGGTCCGAAATCGATGAACCCAACGAACGACAGAAGGAAATTCTAGAAGTCTTGATATGGTCAGGGGTAGACGAGGACCACTAAGGTAACTCCTACGACGATTAAATCAATTCTCGGCAAGGAAACTAATTAACAGTCTAACAATCAGCCCTATTTTTTTGCAAACAATCATACGCAAGCAACCAAACATGTTTTAACAGGCCAGATCTAACTAAGGGAAGAAACAACTAGGTCGAGCGTTACCTGCGATAACCTCATCCACCGTCTCGCTCTCCACTGCCGTCATCAGGTACGCCTGCCTCCTCGGCTGCATGGCCTGCTGGAAAGCCTGCTTCTGAGGAGCGAGAGGTGCTCCACGACCTGCAGGCATAGGTACTCTCTGTTGCAACGGCTGTGCGGCAACGGGATCTTTCCAAGGTACCTTAGAGCTCGGGCACTCCTTCATAGTATGAGTAGGAACTCCACAAATCAGGCACTGGCCCAGCCTCTTCCTGCACTGTTTCTTCTCGTGACCAGTCTTGCTACAATGATGGCACACCTTCCGACTTGGCCCAGTTACTGGTGCTTCCTTCTGCGGAATTCTCTCCGATGCCTTCCGCAATTGATTTGCATGCCGACAATCCTTCTCTGAATGAGTAGCAGCACCACAAATCAAACACCGGCCTAGAAATCTTCTGCAATGCTCCTTGATGTGCCCGGTCTTGCCACAGAAATAGCAAGTCTTCAGAGTAAGTCCGCCACCAACTCGAGTCTCTCGTCTTCTCGCCATCTAACGACATAGAAACGAACAAAAATTTAGACTCCATAGCTTAATGACTTAGATGTTGTAATTTATTTAATAGACATTCCGTTACTATCGTTGTTCCGTTAGTTCGCAATTGCAAGATTGGACCTGCATGGGCCACCAACAAAACCTGTCACGCCCCGCTTCCCAAAAACGTGGAGGCAAAGCGTGAGAAGGTCCGCTCAGACTTGAAGCTACAAAGCTGCAAGTCCGATAAGCGTCAATCAAATTTAAACTGCAGGTCCTTGCAACGCGAAACGAAACAAAGATAATAATAACGAAAGAGATAAAAGAAACATCTCAGAATATCCATAATAATAAATTCCAACATCGCAGAAAAGCCACCAGGCTAAAAGAAAGAGAGTCTAAAAGAGGCCCAGCATGGCCAACAAAAGTACAAAGTACAGAAACAAAGTAACGGTGCAAGCACCGACATCTAACAGCAACCTAAGGCAAAAGCAACGCCAACATTCTCTAAAACTAGTCTCCGGTGTCCACGAACTCCTCGACGAACGTAGGCACAGTGTCAGCAAACACCACGTCCTCAGCAACTGTCTCTGGCTCAGGGTTTAACATGTGGCACCCAAAAGAGCAAGGGGCACATGTCAGCAAGTCTGGAAGACTTGTGCAAGTGAAACTGAAAGTACAAGTAAGAGCAACCTAGCAGTTCTAGCATGATGCAATGACATGGCAGTTAAAGTATGAGTGCAGCAGGTAAAGTAAAGTAAAGTAAAGTACGAGCATGGCATGGCATGGATGACAAGTATTACATGAATCATTCACAAGGCAAGTACAAGACAAAGAAAGTAAGCACCTCGTGCACAGAGATTCCGCCTTTTGGCTAGAGTGGCTGCGCGGGCCAACTCCTAAGCTCAAGTGATCGTTTATCCCTACCCCTCCACGTGTGTCGAGCCAGGGCCTTACCCCCGAACGGGAATGCTCGCTTTTGGAACACGAGCCAGGAAGTGTTTTGCCTTGCTGGTCTAGGGGTGCACCTAGCCAGTCAAGGGAGTACAAGTACAAGTATTGTAGCGTGTGCTACCAATGCGACATTCAATGCATGGATGACATGACATGACAAGTAGTAAGGCGTACAGGTAAGGAAAGTAAACGTGACAGTTTAGTATGCATGAACAACAAGTTTAAAGGTTGGATCTAGCTTCGTTGTCAAGCTAGATCAATTAGGTGACGGATCTAGTTTCGTTGTCAAACTAGATCAAGTAGGCGTCTAGCCAGCTATCATTTCACTGACTAGTCTCTTTTACGCTAAAAACAAGGAAGTGGCCTAAAAACATGGCCCTAAACAAGATTTGGCAAGTTTCACTTGCCTGCAATTATCACGTCAAGAAAACACCGTCCAACGAGTCCAAAGTCATGATTCCTACGTGCACAAGTCCACCGGCCTACATCCGTTTTATTAATCTTGATTAGTGATTGCTAAAACATTTAAAATACTTTAAAATACTGATTTTTAGTCTTGGTTAACGTGCAATTGGGTTGGGGGTCCTAGGGGTGCAAAACGTTACCTCAACACGACACGAAAGCTACACCGGCGTCGGGTAGCGACGCCGGGGGTTGGAATAATAAGATCGCGCTCCAAGTCCAGATTCCAATTAGATTCCTCGCTGGAAATTTCAGAGCAATCGACCGGGCGACGATTCCAGATTCCAAAGCTCGCACATCCGACGACGGGCTATGACGTGCGACGACGTCGTACGCGACGAATCCTCAAAGAGCAAGCACCTAGGTGGGGCCCACAGTAGTCCTAGGGGCCTTTGGGGGACCCACAATAACTCTGGAGAACTTGGGGGGCCCACGGAGGCAAGCGGTGCGACGGATGCGGGGTTGCGACGAGTGGCTCTCAGTCGTACACAGCCAATGCGGGGAGATCTCTCGGTCGTGCGCTGAGAATTGCAGAGCTGCGACGTTTTGGGGTGTGCAGCGGCTGCGGGTGGCTGTGGTGCGAGGGTTGCTGTCGGTCAGATCGGTAGGGAGCCTCGGTCAGACGCTTGGATGCGGGACGGGGCAGCGTTGCAATGTTGCAGCGCTTGCAACAACGGTCGGTGCGGAGCAGCGGGTCGGTCGTGTGGGGTGCGGAGCGGGGCGACAAGCGGGCGACGGTGCGGAGCGCTGTGCTGCGATGCGGAGCGACTTGGTGCGGGCCAATCCCTCGGTCAGACCGAGGGAATGGAGCGGTGCGGAGCAGCTGCGAGCGGAGCGGCTTGGATGCGGGGCGGGGCTTCGGTCGGAGCGGGGGAACGTGGCCGTTTCCTTCGGTCGCTGCGGTGGCTGAACGTCGCAACGATGCGACGAATCGTCGCAACGTCCAATTTGAGTTTTGGAAGAGGCTAGGGCTAATTTCTAGCGAAAATAGGTCTTCCTAGGGGTTGCTTATATAGTATAGATGGGTTGACTTGGTCTAGGGCTAAATCTAATAGGATTAGAATATTAAAATAATTTAAAATTTGAATTAAAACTACTCCAACTCACCCAAGGGTTTGACTTGGTCCAAATGAGCTGGAAATTGGCTCAAAAATTCTTTAAAACGTTTAAAACTCAAATAAATTTTATTTGGCCGAAAATAATTTATAAATTAATTATTAAAAATAATATAAAACTTGTTAAAAATATAAAAGTGGTCAAATAAACTCCAAAAATTATAAAATAAATATCGTGGTGATCGTGACGAAGAATGTGAGCTAACTAAGAAGACGGTTCTCAAATTCGACGTCGGACGACGGAACTAAAAATAGAAACGTCTCCCGTCAAAAGTGAAAATCGTCACGTCTCATCGAGTAAGTTTGAATTGTGGAAAAACGACCCGAGAAGTGTCGTTCCAAGATAGTGCCACTATTTAATACTCTCAGAGACGTTCACAACGGCATATCACACAAAAGTATTCACACACAAATAAAGTCTAAAATAAACACGTGCACGAACAAAGTACAGCGAAAAGTGGTCGTTACACTACGTGGACCTTGTTGACGGGGTAATAGATGAAGCCATGCCTTATGCCGTTGGAGCCTTGCCCACGGAGAGCCTCGATGGAGCCCCAAATACCGAGGACGGCATCCCAAATGGAGAACCACCGGATCCTCCCATTGAAGAAGTAATCACGCTCTCCGATGAAGAGAAGAATGACGCTGATGTTGCAAGGATTAGATAGCTCTGCAAGCTCTCTACGGTGAAGCAAAGGGAGAAGGCACCGCCGATAAAAACACCTCAATCACCGGGAAAGAGGAAAGATACTAAGAACACAAGCTTGGGGGAGTCATCCCTCAACACCATTAGAGAGGAGACACACACTAGGGAGACCAAGAAAGAACTAGCACCGCACCTGAACCCTCAAGGCCTCCCCGTAAAATTTGACATGTGCATCTCCTATGCGCCGAATATCATGCGCTAAACGTCATATCTTAAGGGGTCGAGCTCAAGACCTTAAACGAGCGCTTGTCGGGAGGCAACCCGACAGTTCTATCTTAGTTTTTAGTTGAATTTTACTTTCATTTTTGTTTTAGATATTTATTAGTCTATAGAGTCAAGAGTCTCGGAAGAATCTGACAACGGGCTACGTTTTTCATTTCAAGAAAAAGATGATAGGAGACCATATGAACGGAGGACGGCCATGTCGATGGAGAGCACACCAAGGGCGCACTCAAACGCCAAAGGAAGGAAAAAATGATGGGAGAGAAGGAAACAAAAGGTGTCGCAAAAACAAAGAGTCTGGAGCTGAAAACAACAGCCCACTCAGTCGAGTGACTTGTCCACTAGGCCGAGTGAAGACCCTACTCGGCTGAGTAGATTACTATACAGGGAAGTTTCGAAAACCCCTCTCTGGAAATTATAAGCCACTCGGCCAAGTGACTTTGTCACTCGACCGAGTGGATCTGACATATTTAGCTCTTAAAATGATCCGAGTGGCATATCTACTCGGCTGAGTAACTTTGTCTACTTGACCGAGTGATAGTTCTTACTCGGTCGAGTCGGAGACTGACGTAAATCTTTGAGAATATCCTAATCTGTTGCGACTCGACGAGTAATATTTCCACTCGGTCAAGTGACTCGACCGACTTAACAGTATTTACTTCGAAAATCGCGGCTGCTCGGATCAAAAATTTCTAGATCTCTAATTCCTCCCCTCTCCCTCCCGACTTGCCTGAACACCCCTCTCCACTCGCCCGAGCTGCCACCCACTCGCCCGAGCGGCACGACCCCACTGTCACCGGAGCCCCTTCCGCCGCCGCACCCCTCGCCGCCGGCCGGTGATCGGCAGCCCTCCACACCCCAATTCGCCCCTTTATCTTATTTCCCATTTCGTAAGACCAAATCCGTCCCGAATCCAAATTGAACCCTATTTACACCTATTTCTCTTGATCCACCCTTCGATTATTTGATATTCATTGCTAATCCATTGTTTTTGTTCTTCAGGATAGCTTGGGGGAGATCGAGCACCGATTTGGAGCTACATGGGAGGCATCTTTCGTTCAGGTTGCTTACGAGGAGTCGCATCGTGCTTGGTACACCCTTTCCTAATTTTATTTTGGCACGTTGTGATTGTTTGTGCATGTCATGGCATCACGATGCCCCCACGCACTAGGTCTCGTGCGCGGCAGCCCGCTTCCAAGTGGAAGAAGACCGACGACCCAGGTCCTTCTTTTGCAAGAGCAGACTCCCCGCCTCCGAGCGAGCCACCACCCACACTTCTGCCTCCCACTTCACCCATTCCACCCCCACCAACACATCTTGCCACGACCATTGACATGATGGGGATCACTTTCAGAGATGACACACACCGTGCCAGATTTAAGAGACTCTCCCATCGTTTGATAGTCCCCTCTAGGTTCATGCACATAGCTGACCTTGAGAGCCTATGGGTATTTCAGGGGCTACTCCAGCTGTACGACAATATAGGGTGGCATGATTTTATTTCGGTATCGGTGGACACCTATGTCCGTCCGACCCTTGAGGTCTTGACTTCTATTCGTAGGATTCCCGGGGGTGCACTTTTCGCCTGATGGATCGGAAGTGCGAGATCACTCTCGATATGCTCTGTGCCTTTTTCCATTGGCCCACTGTCCCTGACCCCGATCGTGCTTTTGGTCCCACGCACCACACCCCTCCTTCATTTGATGCACACGCATTCTGGACCTTGATCACGGGATCGCCACTTGCCATTGATCCTAGCCAGGTCAAGGCATCCTCTATCGTCCACCCTTACGTACATATTACTCAGTGCCTTATGGCGACCACCATTCTTGCGAGGTATGAGCCTGTGACGATGTATATGCATGAGCTCTATATGCTCTACGCGATGTTGAGAGAGAGAGCATTCGAGGGCGACATGGATCTCTTAGTCCCCTCCATTCAGATTGATATCGCTAGCTGGTATCTTGACTGCATCATTTCCTCAGTCATCGCCAGGACGATGATTTGTTGTGGCAGTCTGATCACCTTGCTTGCTCCTATGTATGAGATTGAGCTCCCTGCTGGCTTGCTCTGACCTACGGGACCAACTTCCCTTTCTATAGATGTTATGGCCTGTATGAGGATGCTGCGTCCTCATGGTCAGCACTACTGGGTTTGGCTACATGGTCCATTTTCAACGGATTATATGTTGCTTTTGAGCCCTGCTCGGATCCACATTGGACCCGCAGGTGGGGAGTGTAGAGCAGAGATGGATCTCCTCATCCCAGCTACCTATGTACTTGAGCCCGAGGACGCCCAGCAGGAGCTCCTTCTCGGCCCTTTTGCCCCAGAGATCCCTATCCCACAGCCTACACCTGATCTGATTCCAGCCCCTGGTACTTCTGTCCACACCTCTGCCAGTGTCGGGAGTACAATTGCTGTGTCTGTCACCACCACCACCATCACCACCTTTGTGCCGTTGAGTGTTGATCATATTTCTTACATGAGACTTGAGAGCGCCACCCCTGCTACATTTGAGAGAGGCAAGCCTTCCCTCATTTCGACATCCGTGACCCTATCCTCACTCGATTTCTCGACCCCTGGGGAGTCATTTTCTATTGCTTTCACGACCTCCCCAGTCGTCGACTCTTCTGTCTCCGTTGCCGCTATTTTCACCGAGAGTGTCATGACGTCTGTCTCCACTTCTGTGTCCACGACTTCTCTGCCTGCCTCATCCTCCTCTGCTACTGCTCACACTTTTGGGAGCATTCCTGCCTCTCAGCCTCCAACAGAGGCTGAGCGTCTTTTAGCGAGCACCGCCTCTCACCCCCACCCACTAGTGTCCCCACTTGTTTATGGTGGCCGTGTGCGTCAGCCCTGATCTCCTCCAGTGCGACCCTCTGCTCCCGCTCCTGACGCCCTTGTCTAGTATCTCCGTGCTATCGAGGGGACCGTGAGTGGGCTCAGAGCGGATTTTCAGGCTCTCGCCTCTACCGTTAGCTCTGTGCAGGAACGCATCACCGTTCTGCCTGGTATTCAGCTCACGCTGAACTGGATCCTTGCACGCCTGCCTCAGCCTCCACCACCAACACCCGGCCCATCCCTAAGGAGCTTGCACCCCCCACCACTGCCCCCACCACAGGGAGGTAACATCCCTCCACCACCAGTCTAGGCACGTACACCTGATGCCTGCCATGATATTACTGCTCCACCTCTCGCCCCATCATTTTGCTTGCCGGCACGTTTTGATCACTTTTTGCTTAGCACTATACTATATATCGGTCTGGGGGAGAGTTTGCACTTCTGGCCCACATTTGTTCCCATTTTGCATTGTCCATCCATCACTTTCATGCCTACTACATCCATCATTAGCATATATCATTTCATATTTACTTTCTATATTTTTCCTTTTAAAATGCATGCATCCACACCCACCCTCCCATATCTTATGCGTCCTCGTGCAACACTTAGCACATTGAGGACAATGTGATGATTAGCCTGGGGGAGTGTGTTCATACACGCATTTCTATTTTCTTTATTTTTGCCCTTATTTTTCACTCATTTTCACTCACTTTTTCATTTTCTTGCCATGCATCACGTTTTCTTACTTTTGGAGTGACTTGCATATGTATAGTTAGTTACTTTTTTTCTTCTTTACTTCTCCTACTTCATTTGCTAGAGATGAATTCCATATGATGACTATATCTTGGTGTTTGCTTTACTCATATGTGTTGAGTATTGATTCCCCGGTTTTGGGTTTTGATGATGAACAAACATAAATATCGTGAACTAACTCTTTGTGAACGCAGTTATGGAGATCGTCGCCAAATTTCTATGAACATCTAAAGCGACGTCTCGAGACTTCTCAAAGCACGTGATCGTGTGCTTGGAGCTTCGTTGAAGCTCAAGGACCTTTATTGAAGTCAAGAGATTCGGAATGAAGCGTTTGAAGACGGTTCGTCAGGTTTTATTTATAGTCTTCTAGCTTCGTTTCATAGAATGTTAAGCCTTAAGTAGGTCTTACGTTTTAATCTTCATAACGCTCATATCTTAGAGCTAGGATCTTAGTAGAAGCCCATACAAACTTTTTCGAAGCTTCACGCTTCGATTCGCGGCTTCTTGTGCATATTAGTTGGTTCAAGAAGAAGAACCAACCGATTAGATGGCAATCTAGTCGGTCGGCAAAGCTTCTTGAACCGACTAGAATGCTTTCTCAATTTCTAGCTCACTTACTGTTTACAGTTAGTCGGTCAAAGAAGGTTCACCGACCGACTAGTGGTGAAACTAGTCGGTTAGGAATCCTTCTTAGACCGACTAGTTGAGCTTCCACTGTTCAGCCTAACTTACTGTTTACAGTTAGTCGGTCAAAGCACAACTACCGACCGACTAGTTGAGAAACTAGTCGGTTAGAAGTTGTTCTTAAATCGACTAGCTGTATTTGATTCAGACTATTTGATTTCATCTCTTAGTCGGTCTAAGTTCACTCACCGACCGACTAGTTGTGAAACTAGTCGGTTGGCAAGTCTTCTTGGACCGACTAGTTCTATTTTTCCTGAACTTCTTCTTTTGGCTGTTCTTCAGTTAGTCGGTTCATGTTGAATCACCGACCGACTAGTTGATGAACTAGTCGGTCAGTGATCCTTCTTTGACCGACTAGTCTGCTTCAGAATAGAGCCGTTGGAGCATTAAATGCCATGAATTTTTCTCTATCTTTCCTCTATCCTATATATACTTGGAGTGCTGCTTTCATAGCATTCAAGGCTGATATTAATTGATCTTTAGAGAATCAAAGAGAAGCATTTAATCCTCATTCAAAGCTCTTTCATTTCTCACTTGAATCTCTCCCTCACTCTTATTTCAAAAGAGAGATTCATTGATTGTGAGCCTTCCAAGCCAAGAGCTTGATTCTAGGTCACCAACATCTTCCTAGGCTCTCATCGCTGATCAATATCTTGGAGCTAGGGTTTGGTGCCTTCATCTTCCCCAAAATCCTCTTTGCCCTAAATCGTAAGTTTTACTCAAGGCATAGGTATTTTGTGGTAAGTATTTCGTATTTCATTTACTTTGAATATTGCAAGTGATTTACTCTCGGTTGTGAGAGTTTGTTTGTGATCCCGGTTTGTGGGAGTCACAATTTCATTTGTGTATGATTTGATCTTGTAGAGGTTTCTACAAGTATTTCATAGTACAAATTTGAGTTAGTAGTTTCTAACTCAAGTATCCGAAGGGAATCCGGGTGTTTGGGACGTAGGATCATCGGGAACAAGTCGGGGAGACTTGGATGGATCCGAACCCGTTAAATTGTCTGTTTGCGATTGTTTTCTTTGTTGTCAATATTTACATTTCCGCATTGTTGGTTGAGTTTGCAAGATAATTAGGAATTATCTTCTTAATTATTTTAAAGTACTATTCACCCCCCTCTAGTACTTGTGCAATAGCTACGTAGGGCATTACATTTGGTATCGGAGCCAAGTACCTAGCTATGTTTTCCAACGACAACAAAACCGTACGTCCACCTTCAGACTATATTACCTTCAGGAACCGTGAAGGAGCTTCTTCGGTGATGGAAGGACACTCCTCAACGAGGCCTCCCTTCTTCAACGGTACCAATTACGGGTACTGGAAATGCCAGATGGAAACGTTCCTCCGGGGTGCTTCACTATGGAGAGTCACGATGTCGGAGTATGTCGAGCCCGCCGAAGAAGATTTCGCTAAGTGGACTCCCGGTGAGGTTACCGCGGAGGTAACCAATGCCAAGGCAATGAATGCCTTGCAATGTGCTTTGGAGCCCGAGGACTTCAATACGATATGCACATGTAAGAGTGCATATCAAATATGGAACTCTCTCCTCATCTTGCATGAAGGAACGAGTAGGGTAAAAGACTCTAAACTAACAGTTGTCAATAAAGATTACGAGTTATTTCATATGCAACAGGGTGAGAAGATGAAGGGGTACTATGCTCGCTTCGTCGACATTACAAATGAATTGGAGGCTCTTGAGAAGACCTACACCCAAAAGGAGAAAGTCTCGAAGATCATCGACGTACTTCCTTCTTGTTGGGAGAAGCGTACCTTCGCCATCGAGGAAGGTAACGATATGAACAAATATACCGTTGTTCAACTAATGGGTACCTTGATGTCTTATGAGGTACGCAAGGATAGCAAGATGAAGATGCAAGATAAGATGAAGTCTTACTTGAAGCAAAACGAGCCAAAGAAAAAGGCGATTGCATTCACGGCCGCTCCATCTACATCTACATCTACCGATGATGAAGACTCGGAAGACGAGTTGGACTTGGAATCAATTGCCCTCATGGCAAAGAAGTTCAACCGGTTCTTCCGGAAAGGTAATTTCAAGAACAAATCTAAATTTAGTTCTTCTAATGCCTCCGCTCCTTTGTGTTTCAAATGCAATAAGCCAGGACACATGAAAGCGGATTGTCCTCAAAACAAGCACAAGGAGAAGTGGAAGGCGCCAAAGTTCGACAAGTCAAAGAAGTACAAGAAAGGGTACAAGAAAGGACTTGTTGGGACATTCACCGACTCCGAGGATTCCTCAAGTGGAGAGTCAGACGATGAGCAAGTGGAGAAAGCACACATGTGCTTCATGGCTAGAGAGGAAAATGAATAAGGATCTTCCTCCGATGATAGCGAGGATGAAGGCGATGAGGTAACAATGGATGAACTTAGATTAGCAAAAGAGCAAATATGGTCTAAGTATTCTAAATTAGTAAATAGATATACTAAGATAAAAGATGAGTTAGCTAGCATCCAAACCTCGCCTAAACCTATCATCATCAACAACGACGCCGTTGTTGAAGATTTGAGAAATGAGATTGTAAATCTCAAATCTCAACTTGATCATGTTCATATCGAGGAATCGGATGAACATGAGATGGCGGATTTGATTTCTCGGAACTCAACTTTGAGTATTGAGAATGAGAATCTTAAGTCTCGTGTTTGTGTACTCACATCGCAAGTATCCACTTTGGATGCTTCTATGCATTCTCTCACCGAGAAGTATGAGTGCACATTTGGCCGAATTAATAAATTCAATAAAGGTAAGGACCATTTGGATAATATCCTAAATGACTTACTTTCGGCCAATCACCACATTGGCTTGGGGTATAAGATGGGAAATTCATCCAAGTCGGCCACTACCTTTGTTAGGTCAACTTCCGATGCCTCAACAAGTGGGAGCAAACACTCTATTGGTAGTTCATCTACCAATGGTGCTTCCACCTCGTACACACCTTCATTTGGAAAGAAACACACTTTGGGTGGACCTCCAAAGAAGGGTTATGATTATATGTACACCAATACCATGCCACGTAGGAACACACATCCTACTCCACATGTTCACACATATGATGATTTTTATGCACCACATCCACGGGCATGTGCACACCACGTGAGACACCCTCACGCACGTGTTCCTCCACATGCATATGTTCACCCACATCATCGTATGAACAATTATCATCATGCACCATTTCATCATGTGCCATATGCCTATCCACGACATGCATCACGTAGAAATCAACAACGCATGCATGCTCCCAATATGATAAGGGCTTCCAAAATCTTCACTATTTGGAGCCCGAAGAACACAAGCATGAATGAAAAACAAGCTTACATGAATTCATATTTTATGAATGTCGTGCATAATGATGATTTCATTGGGAAGTCTAAGTCCAATTGGACTTGGCTTCCAAAGGTCTAATCTTTTAGGACCCAATGACCTTGGGTACCATGGAATGATATGTTTATCTTTAGGTACTCAAGAAAAAGAAACGGAGCAACAAATCCAAATTTGGCTCCAAGAATAATTGGATACTCGATAGCGGGTGTTCAAAACACATGACGGGTGACACTCAATTGCTCTCCGGAGTGGTGCCCATTGCAAATGAAAACCGGGTAGTCTTTGGAGGCAACGAGAGCGGAACCATCATAGGTGTTGGCAAAGTGGGTAATCCTTCTAAACCACTTATAAGCGATGTTTACCTTGTTAAAAGATTAAACCATAATCTTATTTCAATAAGCCAACTTTGTGACAAAGGTTACAAAGTTAGCTTTGCGAAAGGAATGTGCCATATTTTAAGAAAAGATAATAATGATTTATTGTTTTCTGGCACATGCCATAAGGATATATATATATCCTAGATCTTCCAAAATCACATGAACAATGTCTCATTACCAACACAAGTGAACAACACTTATGGCATCGACGTTTTGGTCATGTGAACTTTGGAACACTCTTTAAACTTTCCAAGTTAAATTCTATTAGAGGCTTCCCTAAGCTTGTCTTTCAAAAGAAAAGCTTTTGTGACTCGTGTCAACGAGGCAAGCTTCCAAAATCGTCATTTAAACCTAAGAAGCATTTCTTCTAAGCGGCCTCTAAAGCTAGTACATCTAGATCTTTTTGGGCCAACTAGAGTTGCTTCATTAGGAAATGCACGTTATGGACTTGTCATCGTTGATGACTTTTCTAGATTTACTTGGATATTTTCCTTAAGTAATAAAAATGATGCTTTTGAAAACTTCACAATATTTGTTAAGAAAGTACAAAATCTCATTGGAATCACCATTGTCACTATTCGTAGTGATCATGGAGGGGAATTTGAGAATGAGTCTTTCTCAAATTTTTGTGATGAAGTTGGTATTACTCACACCTATTCATTCCCTCGCGCACCTCCTCAAAATGGTGTTGTTGAGAGAAAGAATAGGACGCTAGTGGAATGTGCTCGCACTATGCTTGATGATAGCCAACTTGGCCATCAATTTTGGGCAGAAGCGGTACATACCGCTTGCTATGTGCTTAATAGGATACTTTTGAGGCCCGGCACTGAACAAACTTGCTATGAATTGTTGTTTGGTAGATTGCCTCAAGTTAAACATTTTCGAGTTTTCAGCGCAAAATGTTTTATTAAAAACACGTATGGTAGTTTGGACAAATTTGATCCAAGATCCGATGAGGGGATATTTGTTGGATATTCCTCCCGTAGCAAAGCCTACCGGATATACAACAAACGAACCTCAACGATCGAGGAATCACTTCATGTTTCATTCAATGAAGGCTTTGTCCCTACTAGAATTACTAATGATGATGACTCCATGGATGTCCTATGTGATTCTATTGGTAATTCTAAATCTATTGATTCTATTGATACTAACCCTACTAATGAATCTTTTGAGAATGTTCCTAGTGATCAGGGAATCCCAAACGGCTTCATACCGTTCGTGACCATCCTCATGAGCAAGTCATTGGCAATATCCTTGATAGTGTCAAGACGAGATATCAAGTCAACTACTTCGCTCATTGTGCCTTTGCCTCCTCGATAGAGCCAAAGAATATTAACGAAGCATGCAAAGATAGTGCTTGGATCTTAGCCATGTAGGAGGAACTCATTCAATTCGAGAGGAATGAAGTTTGGGAGCTTGTTCCATTGCCATCAAAGAACCACACCGTTATAGGAACAAAGTGGATTTTCAAGAACAAGACCGACGAAAACCAAATCGTCGTTCGGAACAAAGCTCGGTTAGTAGCTCAAGGCTATCGGTAAGAGGAAGGTATAGATTTCGAAGAATCCTTTACTCCGGTAGCTAGATTAGAATCTATTAGATTATTGTTATCTTTTGCATGCCATAAAGACTTTAAACTTTTTCAAATGGATGTAAAAAGTGCGTTTTTAAACGGAGATGTTGTTGAGGAAGTTTATGTTTCTCAACCTCCGGGTTTTATAAATGAAAAATTTCCAAATCATATTTTCAAACTTAAGAAAGCACTTTACGGTTTGAGACAAGCTCCTCGAGCTTGGTATGACCGTCTAAAGAATTTTCTTTTGGATTTAGGTTTTAAAATGGGAGAAGTTGATTCTACATTATTTGTTAAGTATTTGAATAATGATATTATTTTAGTTCAAATTTATGTTGATGATATCATTTTCTGTGCTACTAACTTCACTCTTTGCGAAGAGTTTTCTAATGTGATGAAGGATCAATTTGAGATGAGCCACATGGGTGAGCTCAAGTATTTCTTTGGTCTCCAAATTCGCCAAATGAACGATGCAATCTTCATCCACCAAACCAAGTACACGGTGGAGTTGCTAAAGCGATTTGGAATGGAGAATGCCTCCGGAAAGAAGTCTCCAATGAGCACTACTACACATCTTGATAAAGATACGGACGACAAAGATGTAGACATTCGTCTATATCGAGGTATGATAGGTAGTTTACTATATCTTACCGCAAGTAGGCCCGATATTATGTTTGCCGTATGTGTATGTGCTCGTTATCAGTCTCAACCTAAGGAATCTCACTTAGTAGCGGTAAAACGTATTTTCCGTTATTTAAGTTACACACTTGATTTTGGATTACTTTATTCAAAGTCTAGCACATATGAGTTAATCTCATATAGTGACGCAGATTATGCGGGATGCAAATCCGACATGAAAAGTACTGGTGGCACTTGCCATTTTATAGGAAATTCTCTTGTCTCTTGGTTTTCCAAGAATCAAAATTTCGTATCACTTTCAATCATTGAGGCGGAATATATTGCCGCCGGTGCCGAGTGTGCTCAGGTTCTTTGGATGAGACACACACTTAAAGACTTTGGTATAAACTGTGGTACTTGCCCTATCATGGTGGACAACCAAAGTGCAATATGTCTCTCTAAGAATCCGGTACACCATTCCCGTTTAAGCACATAGATGTCCGTCACCATTTCTTAGATGATCATGTTGCTAAAAAGGACATCTTATTAGTGTACGTTGAAACCCAAAAGCAAATCGTCGATATTTTCACGAAACCACTCAAGGAAGACTCCTTTGTGCGGTTACGTCGAGAATTGGGGATTATGGGTGAATCCGAGATTTAGGATTCATATGTTCAATAGTCTTGCATGATATTCAATTTACGTTTATATATGCTCATGCTAGAATTATTGAGATTTTCTGGATTTCTTGGTTGAATTTTCGGAATTTATGCTCTAAATATTCATGAACGTCGTATGTAAGATTTTCGATGTTTTATGGGGTAGTATAATGATTAATGAGAGTATTACGATGTTTTGTCCAAGTGCGATTAGGAGAGGACTCAAAATTTCGAATTCTAAAATTTTTGAACTCTGTTAGTCGGTTCATGTTCATTGACCGACCGACTAGATTGCGTTCTAGTCGGTCAGTGAATGAACACAGACCGACTAACTCATGCCTATATTTTGGCCACAGTTACTGTTTGCACTTAGTCGGTTCAAGCTCATTGGCCGACTGACTAGATTATCATCTAGTCGGTCAGCGCTTGAACTGTGACCGACTAATTGCACAGGGACTGCTTTGGTCTTTTCGCATTCCGGTCGACTTATACACTCATTGCACCGACTAATTTCTATTCTAGTCGGTGCGAAATTATCTCCCAGCTCAAAAACCCCTTCGACTCCTCCTCTCCCTCCGCCGTCGATCGTCGTTTCCGGCCGTTCTCCGACCATCTCCTCTGTCGCAGATCTCTCTCATCTCCTCCTGTCGACCTAGGTATCCTCCTCTCAGCTCCTAGGGTTTGATTTCTGCATCTAGGGTTAGGTTCATTCTGTTTAGGGTTTGTCTAGGGTTTGTGTTAGGGTTTAGATATCGTTTTCTTGCTTGATTTCACGCGTGTCTCGTCTCGATTATGGTGAAGACACGTATCCAGATCGAACCCTCACGTCCGTCACCTATGACTGTAGAGTCGCCTCCTACGGACCCCCCGCAACCTAAACGTCGATCAAAATCGACCCATCTTTCGTCGTCTTCGCCTCCTCTTAAGAAGAAGAGGACGGCGATCGCCAAGCCTAGATCTCAGCCCAAGACTAGGAAATAGCCCGTGTCTCCAGCTTCATTCCGTGCTCCCACTCCTCTTGCTGATTCTGACTCCGACACAGAATATATTCTGGAGTCGGAGCCTACCACTAGGTCTCCTACTCCTCCACCTCGATCTAGCACCCGTCAGCCTAAGGGGAAGGCTCCCATGCCAGTTGGCGGTGTCGATATTTCACTATGTCACGATGACCCGTTGTGTCTCGCGGCATACAATCGTATCGAGCACTGTCCTCTGCTATTGGAGCACTTCGTTCAGTTCTCTGACTTCCCTTACCTAGCCGATCTTCTTTCTCATTCTGGCCTAATCGATTATCTTCGCCATGACCCTAAGGCGAATCCACACCCGTACCCCCGTCTAGTCAAGCTTTTCTATGCGAACCGTGTTCGCGGTCAGTACGACGAGACCCATTCCATTGAGACGACTGTCTTGGGGACACTGATAGTCCTCACGACAGAAATCTTAGGGGATTTGATAGGTGTCTCCTCGTATAGCCTTCTTCCAGCTGATATCTCTGTCGATGACATCTCTTCTCTTGATCAGGTCATGCCTCTGAGATGTTTCATGTTATTCCTCCCGCCATGATTGGCGTCCCATCCAAATCTTTCAAGCCCAACTCTTGGGTCTTGAATCTTATTCTGAATTCATGCCTCCTTCCGAAGTATGGCTCATCGAGCTTGCCTTCCCAGCCATTTCTTAAGCTGATCTACGCTCTCTTCATGGGGAGCGAGATCAATTGGGCTAGGATTATTCTTGACAAGATGGATTCCTTCGAGTGTATTAGAAAATCCACGAAATCTGCTCACATTCCATACCCTTGCCTTCTGACTTTCGTATTCCGTCACTTCGGTGTCCCTCTTCCTCCCGATGATGAGCGTCCCCTTGGTCCCCCTCTGAATGCGACGGCCGTCAAGAAGTCTCTTGTGACGCTTCGTCACGTTCGGAGGACGACCCCAGCTGCCTCTGCTTCAACTGCTCCTCCCATTCCTACTCTTGCTGAGCTTGCACGTTCGTTGAGACGTGTGGAGTCTCGTTGTGCTCGTTCGGAGGCGATGCTAGCTCGCATCTGCTCCCGCATGGGCATAGAGGTTCCTCCGTCTGTTTCTGACGAGGAGGAGATGGATGAGGATGAGCTCCAGGAGCTCGTTGGATCTGTTGCTCGTGCCCCAAAGGGTACGTCTGCTGATGCTGTTACTTCTGTCGGTGCCCCCGAGAGCACACCTGCTGCCACCGTTCCTCCGGTGGATACTTCGTCTGGTGCTCCCGAGGCCACTCCTATAGCGACACTCCCGTCTGTGGACACTCCTGCTGACCCAGTGACCACCATCCCTCCCGCAGAGCCTGCTGCTGCTGCTGACCCTGCCTCCACCTCCCGAGCTTGCTTGGAGGACTCTCCCTAGTGCACTTTGGATGATATATCTTGTAGTGAAAGAGTGGGGTAGGATAGTTTGGGTGGTTATGATTTTTGATGTATCTTTGATGTATTTTAATGTATTTTGGATGGATGTCTGTATGTTTTTGAGATACTTCGATATCTGTTGTGATGTGTGATATATGATGTGCTCCGATTATTCGATCGTGATTTTTGTATGTTGGCGGATGTATGCATTTTGTTGTATCATGTTCTGATATATATATATACATATATATACACACACACATCGTGTTGCCTTTTACTTCCTTTGTGCACATTATATTTTTTTTGCCTCTGATGTTGACTTCGTCGCTCGACGATTAATCTTGATTTAATAGAAATTATTTCTATGAAAACATAGAATTGTTTTCCATGCACTTAATTCATCAAGAATGTTGATATTGGAGAGTATATTCCATAACTCAATTCGTGAAATTAATTTAAGTTTTGATGATTTTATTTTTCGATTTTCGACTATGGTCTCGTTGGCACGCTTTGATTTACTTTGTATTTTCCTTTGGTGTCATTTGGACCGTGGCTGTATTCTACGACTCCCGTGCTTTTATTTGTAGCCATTGTTGTTGTCGTTGATCTCCTCTCACTCTTTTTGCTAATGCCAAAGGGGGAGAGAATTAACAATAACGATGTGCTAAATGATAATTTAAAACAATTTACCGTGAATCTAATTTGATATGTTAGATTCAGGGGGAGTTAAGATATAAAAATGGATTTCAAATCCGATATTTCAATATTTGATTCACATTTTATACTTTAGTTGTCTTCTTGATGCGTATGATTATTATCTATTTCGGAATTAACGTGTCATCAATGCAGGGGGAGTAAGTAAATTTCATTTGAATCATTATTATTGATTATTATTTATGTTGGTTTGTCATCACCAAAAAGGGGGAGAATGTTGAGTATTGATTCCCCGGTTTTGGGTTTTGATGATGAACAAACATAAATATCGTGTACTAACTCTTTGTGAGCGCAGTTATGGAGATCGTCGCCAAATTTCTATGAACATCTAAAGCGACATCTCGAGACTTCTCAAAGCGCATGATCATGTGCTTGGAGCTTCGTTGAAGCTCAAGGACCTTTATTGAAGTCAAGAGATTCGAAATGAAGCGTTTGAAGACGGTTCATCAGGTTTTATTTATAGTCTTCTAGCTTCATTTCATAGAATGTTAAGCCTTAAGTAGGTCTTATGTTTTAATCTTCATAACGCTCATATCTTAGAGCTAGGATCTTAGTAGAAGCCCATATAAACTTTCCCGAAGCTTCGCGCTTCGATTCGTGGCTTCTTGTGCATGTTAGTTGGTTCAAGAAGAAGAACCAACCGACTGGATGGCAATCTAGTCGGTCGGCAAAGCTTCTTGAACCGACTAGAATGCCTTCTCAATTTCTAGCTCACTTACTGGTTACAGTTAGTCGGTCAAAGAAGGTTCACCGACCGACTAGTTGTGAAACTAATCGGTTAGGAATCCTTCTTAGACCGACTAGTTGAGCTTCCACTGTTCAGCCTAACTTACTGTTTACAGTTAGTCGGTCAAAGCACAACTACCGACCGACTAGTTGAGAAACTAGTCGGTTAGAAGTTGTTCTTAAACCGACTAGCTGTATTTGATTCAGACTATTTGATTTCATCTCTTAGTCGGTCTAAGTTCACTCACCGACCGACTAGTTGTGAAACTAGTCGGTTGGCAAGTCTTCTTGGACCGACTAGTTCTATTTTCTCTGAACTTCTTCTTTTGGCTGTTCTTCAGTTAGTCTGTTCATGTTGAATCACCGACCGACTAGTTGATGAACTAGTCGGTCAGTGATCCTTCTTTGACTGACTAGTCTGCTTCAGAATAGAGCCGTTGGAGCATTAAATGCCACGAATTTTGCTCTCTCTTTCCTCCATTCTATATATACTTGGAGTGCTTCTTTCATAACATTCAAGGCTGATATTAATTGATCTTTAGAGAATCAAAGAGAAGCATTTAATTCTCATTCAAAGCTCTTTCATTTCTCACTTGAATCTCTCCCTCACTCTTATTTCAAAAGAGAGATTCATTGATTGTGAGCCTTCCAAGCCAAGAGCTTGATTCTAGGTCACCAACATCTTCCTAGGCTCCCATCGCTGATCAACATCTTGGAGTTAGGGTTTGGTGCCTTCATCTTCCCCAAAATCCTCTTTGCCCTAAATCGTAAGTTTTACTCAAGGCATAGGTATTTTATGGTAAGCATTTCGTATTTCATTTACTTTGAATATTGCAAGTGATTTACTCTTGGTTGTGAGAGTTTGTTTGTGATCCCGGTTTGTGGGAGTCATAATTTCATTTGTGTATGATTTGATCTTGTAGAGGTTTCTACAAGTATTTCATAGTGCAAATTTGAGTTAGTAGTTTCTAACTCAAGTATCTGGAGGGAATCCGGGTGTTTGGGACGTAGGATCACCGGGAACAAGTCGGGGAGACTTGGGTGGATCCGAACCCGTTAAATTGTCTGTTTGCGATTGTTTTCTTTGTTGTCAATATTTACATTTCCGCATTGTTGGTTGAGTTTACAAGATAATTAGGAATTATCTTCTTAATTATTTTAAAGTACTATTCACACCCCCTCTAGTACTTATGCAGTAGCTACAGTGCATTACAATATGCACATACTCTCTTGCCATGCTATCTTTTTTATTTCTGATATCATATGCGATACAATGATATGCATTTGAGAAAAAAGACGTCCATTGATCATTATATGAGTTTGAATGAAATTTTAGCATTAACAGAGTCTGGGAACTATTATTGTATACCCTTCGTAGAAAACATACCAGGCTTCACGCATTGATCGCCCATACTTGGAGTACTGCTTTGTCTTTCTATTATCACTTCTTTTTTTGCATGAAATGTGCTCTGAACTTCCAGTTTAAATGAATGATTGCCATTTGATATGATTGGATTAGTTTACCTTTTTGTTATCAAACTGAGTAGATTAAATTACCCTACTGAAGTTATTGTGCACATACAAAGAGTGAACTGAGCGTTATGTATATTTCTTTCTCCACATATCTTGAACATCATTTCTATACTTATAGTTGTTGGTGAATCTCCCCTATTGAATTCTATATTTGCATCTTTCCCATGCTAAAAAGAATAAGCTCCTTGAATCCCAAACAAAAAAGAAAAAAAAATTATATCCTTTTATCTTAGTTGGGATTGTTCTTGTGTATAAATAAAAAAAAGGAGAGAAAAGAAAAAAAAATGGAAGTTGCATTGTACATACACAATCTCATCTTTCCTCTTTTCTTTCTTCTTATTTTTCTTTGGAGCCACAATAATTTGGGCAAAAGACGTATTTACATATTTGATGCCACTTCGCTTATAGATAAGCTTGGGGAGGGGATCCAATGACGTGAGAGAGAGAGACTACCTATATGTGCATAAAAACCTAAGCTAAGTAATTTTTGATACTTAGGGAGACTACTTAGAGTATAACGACATCCATGAATTGAATATTGGCATGAAATTCAAGAAAACCATCTTTTTCTATTCTTATCAATTTGAAATGTGTGATATCTCTTATACTCCAAGTAGAAGTGGTCAATTGAAAACTGTGTGATCTATGATTGTGTATATTGTTTTACATGCCCTTGACGATATTGATTCTAAAATGATTTCGTGTTTCATATGATTTTCGACGTTCTTAGTTTTTTTTAACAAAAGCACCCATATGAAATGGTATCGAAGTGAAAAGCTTTAGCATGTTTATATTCTTTGGTCGTGCTATTTGAGTGTGCAACTCCAAGTTCTGAGAGAATAATCTAGCATCTTCACCTCTTCATCTTCTTTTTCGCTCATCTCTTTTCTTTATTTTTATTCGCCAAGTTCGCCTTTGTACTCATCTTCCTCGAGGATGAGTAAGAGGTAAGCTTGGGGGATTTTGATAGGATCATATTTTACACCTTTTTTCTGCATATTTGCGAGCCATTTCGATTGCTCATATCGTGATTTTCATGATTATTTGACGATGTTTCGATACTTTTCACTATTTCTTGTTTTTCGTCTGATTTCAGGAGATATGTAGTAATCGGGTGCAATTTGGAGCCTAGAGGACTTGCACGCATGCCAAAGCATCGCTCATGATCATATCGGAGAGTTAACGACACTGGAGGCTGAGTGGAAGAAGAAGGGCGTCGAAGGAATCGACGAGGAAGCAAAAAAGGAGAAGAAATGAGCTCTGAAACAGGCCACTCGGCCGAGACAGGTAGTTCACTCGGCCGAGTGATGCAGCCTACTCGACCGAGCGACGCAGCCTACTCGGCCGAGCAAGACTGACACGATGACATCTGCCAGCCTGAGTACCACAATGTACTAGGTCGAGTGGTGAATTCCACTCGGCAGAGTAAGAACTCCACTCGCCTAAGTGGAGGCCAAAATTTCGAAGAGAGCCAAGCTGACTTCTCTGTTTTTCTGGACGATCTACAGACTGACATACTCGACCAAGTCAGAATTCTCACTTGGCTGAGTAATACTTCCACTCGGCCGAGTGGCGCAGACGCCCAGTCGGGAAAACTAGGGTTTCTGGCGGTGCAGTGGCAGTTTGGTCTATATTTTTTGGTTCTTTTGGGCATGTATTTAAGCCCAGTTTTGTCTCCAGCCCCAGAGAGACCAGATAGACTTCTTAGAACTATTTTTTATTAGTTTCTAATCATAGTTAAGCTTTTGTATTGGCGAGAGATTGAAGATTGGATCTTAATTTTCTATTGAAAGCTTCTTTGGTGACGTTGGTTTGTCTTGATCTCTTGTAAGTTTTGATTTTTATGCTATATCTCTTATTGAATCTTGATTGCATGATGAATTCCATTGTTGATCTTGTTTTCCTATCGATTTATAATATGATTTGTGAGTAGTTCCTTTGCTATAGGGCAAAGGGATGAACCATATGGATCTAATGTTTGAATTGTGAGATCTATTGAATTGCTATACTATTAGACTTGATTGAAAGGTTAGATCTTGATTGATTTACTACGGATAAATATGGATTTCTCTTGGATCTTGTGAGCTCGACAGAGGATCTTGATCCAAGGAAAGCCCTAGATATTCGATTTAGGTTTACAATCGAAATTCCCTAGATTTGGTGCGCGACAGCGACCAAAGCTAGCATTTTCATTGTTTTCCTATACTCATATTCGTTGCACGACAGTGAATGGATACGAATTATCAAGACCAGTCAAGTTGCACGATAACGAGCTTGGGCTTGGATTGGACGAGATTGTCGATCTTAATGCTAGTAGTCTAGACTAGGCTTGCGCGACAGTGAGGCTCTAGTTTAGAGTGCTATAGACCTACAATAGTGCGACAGCGTGAGTTTGGTTCTCCAATTAGTTGCGGCAAGTTCACCTTGACTCAAGTTTGATTGAATGATATTTCATAACTCACGTCGATGACTTGAAAATCCATAGTGGGGATTCCCTTGCCCTAGACATCTTTATTATATTGAATTTGCATTATTACTCAAACGATTGTTACACCATCCATTCTAAAATGACTTTTCCACCAAATAGCTTAGTAACCAAGGTAGAGTATTGTCATTAGTCCTCCCTATGATTCGATACCCGCTTTCCACTTAACCGTGCACTTGCGGTAAAGCTACATTATTTTCTGGGTGTATATCTGGAAGCGATCACTGGGTAGCTCCACGAGCTCCATGCTGAATAGTCCCAGAAGCTCCATCAGTCATCGGCTTGTTGGTGCGGCGAGGGCAGTCTCTGGTAGCATGTGCAGATGCTCCACATATCAAGCATTGATTCATCAGCTCTCTACAGTCCTTCTTGACATGACCAATCCGCTTGCAGTGAAAGCACACTGGCTGGGGTCGATTGTTGGCTGGGGCAGTATGCCTCTTGAACGGTGCAGTCTGAGTAGGTCGGAGATTACCCCTGGGTGGATCCGGTGGATGTCTACTCCCTCCAATCTGAAGCACCTTCTTACGCTTCACAATAAGCTCATGCTTCCTAGTAGCATCCAACACTTTCTGATGTGTAGTCGGATTCGTCGAAGACATTGAAGCCTGAATGTCCAGGTCTAGTCCCTGGAGAAACTGATAAGCACAGTCTTCAGGATCTTCCACCAGATGTGGGGCGAATCGACTAAGCATCGAAGATTCTACCTCGTATTCGTCAATAGTCCGATTGCCTTGTTCTAGGTTGATGAAACGTTGCTGCAGTCCCCTCTTGACTGATCGAGGAAAATATTGAGCGTCGAAATGATCTCGAAACATAGTTAAGTTGATGGGCTTGATAAGACGTGCTTCTTCTCTGTCTCACCAGTTCCGAGCATTTCCAGTCAACTGTTTCTTGGCAACTTCTACCCAGCATGCCTGGTAAATGCGGGCAAGACTCAGGTCATCTTCTGTGTTTCGGGCCCATTCTGTTGCTTCTAGCGGGCCTTCTCTTCCAGAAAAGCTCTTCGGGTTCAACTCCCGAAATTGCTTGGCACCAGGCTCGGCTCGAGGAGGAGGTGGTGCAGGTGGTGTAGGCTGCTGACCCTGCTGGATCGGCTGATGTTGGGTCTCCATCATTCCTCTCATGATACTAATGAGTTCATGGATGTCGGTAGCACCATTTCCGCAAGTTCCATTTCCATTGCGAGTGTGCGGTCTTTCTGCCATGCTGAAAAAGGAACAAGGTAAACATTTATGTACAAAGTTATTCAAATAATCTGGTTAGTGATGATATTCACACTGCTTCTGAAGTATTTCACAGAGAGGAGGAGATCTGCATGGCCACCACTAAAACCTGTCACACCCCGACTCCCATTATACTTGGGAGCGAGGACGCGAGCAGGTCCGCATGTGCTTAAAGAAAAGAAGAGGTACTTTTTTCTTTCTTCTTTGACTTAAGCACAATAAGCGATAATTAGCAAAGTAGGTCCCTGCACGTGAATTTCTCAGAAGCAGCATAAATAGTCATTACATTTTAAACACCAACGTTTTAAAACAAAGTAGACAAAGTAATTATGGCCTAGCATGGCCGTACAATCTGCTGAAAGTAAACACACCTGAAAACAACAAGTTAAATAATAAAACTGAAATAGAAATAGTCCGCTCTAGCCTTTCGCAGGGAGGATCTCAGCGTCCTCGTAGCTCTGATCAACGGGGTCCACCTCTAAGATAGGATCCTCAAAAGTCGGGTCCTCGAGGTACGCTGCCTCTGAACCTAACATATATTTCATAAATACATTGAAATATATGTCAGCGATAAGCTCGACAAGATATTTAAAGTAATGAAATGAAGAACAACTTAGAAAAGGACAAAAGAGCGTTAGTACACATTTATGAATAATAAGTGTAGAAAAGTAAAGTGCGAGCATGTATGAATTTGCAGTTCAAAAAGTAAAACAGTTGTATATTGAGTATTTGATTATTTGTGCTCATGATAAGTCCATGTCTGAGTAGGTAAATGTTCTCGATACACCCTATCATCGGGGGTTTACCGTGACACTTCTTGCCATTCCTAACCTGGAAGATGGCCAAGATGCTTGCCTCCATTAGTGTGGTATGGAGGTAGCCGTAAGATGTTCAAGCCACCTTTACGGACTTTACTACATGAACCAACCCCACCCAAAGTGTCAGTTTAGTCACCGACTAGGTTGCATCCCATCTATATTCGCTGATTTCATCCCATCTGCATTCGATGGTTTCATATATATGTTTTCAAGTTATAACATACCCACTTCCCAAATTAGTTCAACTTGATGGTATGCAGGTAGTAAAGGTAGTTCAATTTAATAGCAGGCATGTAGTGAATTATTCTAAACGATCAACATTAATATAACATGTCCATTTAAATTAGAAGACAACCAGTATAATGAAAACACACGATTTGGCTTCTAAATTCGACATGCACGTTAAAATAAGATTTTAGTACTAAGTTTTAGCAGTTCAATTTGCAATTCATATACGATAAAATACTTGCATCGGGGTGATGTTGGGTGTCCAGGTGATGGTAACGTGAGGCACGTTTTATCTGTGTCATTTAGATTCGTGACATTAAGCTAACAATCTAATGAAATAAAATTAAATTTAGCTTTAAATAACACTGTTTATATGTATCCCTTTTTATACTAACACTTATACTAACATTATAATATTTATACTCTCATCTCTATCTCACCTCAACTCTCTGGCAACATAATATAAGAGCTTGGTGTCAAGTTTCCATAATAAAAACACATTTTATCACAACTTAATTAACATATCGTTTAAATCACCACATCACGAGCAATTAATCTACAACATATGTGTATAGTTTAAGATGATTGAGAAGCCATAGTTTAAGATGATTGAGAAGCCTACTTACGACGTTCCAGCGACATGGAATGAGAAGTTAACTCCAAATTTTGCTTATTTATTTTCTTTCTGATTCCTTAAAGAATCTTCGTTGTATAATAATCGACAGGTTTTGTTGCTCATCACGGTCCAATGTCATAGGTCCAATGGATAGTTTGACATGTGATAATACTCAAATTATCACACAATAGTTTATATGTTATCAAACCAAAGCTACCCACAATGTTACATGTCCAATGTCACATCAGTATAATCAAAATCAGTTGAGTACTACATTGATCCTGGTATGAGAAACAACTACATACAACATTAGCTGGATTGGGAAATGATTGTTTTCAGATGCTGCTGCTATGGGTTATCTGTATGGTATGGTTCCAATCTGATAACTGATAAAGGCTATAGAGGAGGAGATGTTATTACTATATTGATGGCTATCATGGTTGGCGCAATGTAAGCTATGGTTTCTTTCGAACATACTCAACAACTACACATCTACTTGTTAGTTTTTTTTCTTTTCCTGTTTCAAGAACTAAGTATTAGGACTTCATAAAAAGTTATTCATTCAAGGTTTGACAAAGCTTGATTAACACCTCAGCTTCAAAACTTTTTTAATGCAAGTAGCATTAGACATCTATTTCGAGAATGTCACTTGTAGTATCATTAACTAGGACGTGGATTTGCCCATGAATAAAACAAAACATTCCACATGCCCTCAACATGGCAGTTATCAAAATGAAGATGCAAGGAAAAGGAGAACTTACAAGTTTGCATACAAGTTTGCATTTCATTGCATAAGTTTGTAGTAAACTAAGTTGGGAGCCTACCTCGCGCGAGGGTTCGGGGGTGCACGGCTTGGAGTCGGCGAGATGAGACACGCTTGGAAAGCTCAGGAAGGTGCAACGAAGATGTTCAGGTTGTTTGGGAGAGAATGCATAGTGATCAGAGTACCCGCGAGAGGGACCAAAGTTTGTTCGGAAGAGAGGGGAGATAGCCAAAGTGATCGCGAGAGGAACCGAAGTGCTCACGAGAGGAATCAGAGTGTTCGCGAGAGGAACTGGAGTGCTCGTGAGAGGAACCGGAGTGCTCGTGAGAGGGAGGAAGAAGAGCTCGGCTCGTGCTCGTGTTTGTACTCGTCGTCGCTCCCCGGAAAGGGGAGGATGGCCGGCCTTTATTTTTGGTGGCCAGAGGTGGAGTAGGGTGTTCGTCCCCTTGCTGGCCTTGGACAGTGGAGGGGGAAAGTGAGGGTTATTTGTGCTGGTTTATGTGGCTTGGGCAAACAAAAATGAAAGGGATTTGTTTTGGCCTGGGTTATACAATGAAAGGGGATGTATATATGAAGAGAGTGGATATGTGTGTGTTTGAAAGTGTGTGAGAGTGTGTACCGGGGAAATGATGGGATATATAATGTGCTTTGGGTAGAGATGTTGGGATTTATTTTACAAAAGGAAGGATTAATGGAGTGGGGTTTTGTGTGTTGAAAGAATAAAGTTAGATCCACAAATTGTGGATCATGTAGCTTTGATGTTGGATCTCACCGAATTATTTCGGTGGGATTAATAGGTAGGGTTAGGGCTTGATTAGGGTAGGTGTATAAGGTTAGGGTTAATAGTAATTTGTTAAGTTATGGTGAAAAGTTCCAAAAACAGATTCGTGCTCGCGTCGACGCGTAAAAGAAAAGAACATACGGATACAAACACTCGGATGAGCGAAGTAAAATACAGGCACACACGCAATCAAACATGACTAAATTACAGGCCGTTACAGCGAGCACCCACCCCCACCACATCCGCACCTTTAGCGAGCACCTCTGTCCACACTTCTGTCAGTGCTCCCACCACCACCACAACTTCCACCACTCTAGCTGAGAGTTCCGGGGTAGTCCACACTTTTATCCCTGAGATCACTACACCACCATCATCACTACCTGTTTCTGAGGGCATTTCTGTATTTGTTAATCTTGAGCATGCACTTGAGACTACCTTTATTGAGCCAGTCGGTACCGAGCCTGCTGACACCGATGTCAATACACCCACTATCTCTGCACATGTGGAGTCCACCCCGACCACTCCTACCATTCCCGAGTCCACAGTCCCACTGTCCACACCCGCTTACGGCAGTACTTTTGTCTCCACTGCTGTTATTTTTCTGAGAGCGTCGTGGTATCTGCTGTTGGATTCAACGATCTAGGAATTATTGTTTGATGATGACAAACATATATGAACGATTTGATGTGTGTACTAAGTGTTTGCAGAAATGGAAAAGCGGTGGAGAAATTGCTATGCACATAGCACTTGGACTTGGCCAAAGAGCTACTCACAAAGCAAGGAGGACTTGGTCCAAGGGAAATAGATGAGAAGAGATCTTACTCCATACCAAAGATGATTTGTTCAAATCACCCTCATATCATTATACCAACTTGACCACGTCCACACTAACTTGACCAAGTCCTTATGAGCCTCTCTCTCTCTCTCTCTCTCTCTCTCTCTCTCTCTCTCTCTCTCTCTCCCCCCCCTCCATTGCCTTCCCTAGCCGTCTATACTTGGCAAAACCCTAGCTAGGGTTCCTAATCTTGCCGCATCTCAACCCAATTTGTCTTCCTATTTAAGCGTGCACTCAAGAGAAAAAAAGAGAGGAGAGACGGCCATACTATTAATCTCCCAAGCAAAAAGCTGTAGCAAACAAAAAAAAACACAGCCCATTCTAACTCTCTAAAGGAGAAGCCCACACACAAGAAAAAAACACCAAGGCAATATTCTCCAAGTCTAGGGCTTCATCGTCTTCAACACTCCTTTCAACCTCACGCATGCCAAGAAGAGGGAGAGGAGATCAAGAATAGAAGCTAGTCGTCATGGAAGAGAACCCATCACCATCCATCTTCGAGTAGCTTGTTTTCATTCTCCTTCATCCGTCAGCAACATCGAGCATCCCTTACTGCCATCGACGACGCTTTCCTGGTCCTGTCGAAGAGAAGAGCTCCACCTTGCCATGGAGATAGGGCTGCCGTGATCTTCCCACTGACGCGAACATCGAACCCATCTGTATGCCCTTGCCATTGACGAGTCGTTCCTCTTTCAGTTGCAGCATCGTCCTGTCGTCGCCGTTGTTTAAGTCACCCTCGCCGTCGGAGAGCAGTACGCCGTGAAGACCATCATACTGCTGCCAATGCCACGCCATCAACGAGTCATCTTACCGTCGTTCAAGCTTTCGCACGCCGCCGTCGCTGAGCTGTCGAAGCTGTCGGTGATCGTCGTCGAGTAGCAACCGTTGCAAGTACCCTACCGGAGCCAAAGTCGGAGAAGTTTCCACTGAAGTCGAACTCCGCAGTTGTCACCGTCGCTGAGGTTGAAGACTGAGCAGCCCACATAAACTCGAGTCAAAGAAGTTGCCGTCGAAGTCGCCCACCATCGGAGCTAGCCGCCACCGGAGAGTACGCCATCCCCATTGAGCTATCGGACGACGAAGTCTAGTTGTTCGCAATCTCCTCTCCGAGCTATGAACGGAGACATGCATGAAGAAATTTGTTGATGTGGCATATGTGAATCGGAGCTGTGCGTGAAAATAAAATCACGTGAAAGGAAGCAGAAATACTGACGTGGAAAATTGATTAAGGGGATTGCTTTACGCACAGACCATTTGTTATTTATTTTGAACTGGGATTGCTTTACGCACAGACCTATTTGTGCACTCAAATTCAAAGGGCTACGGATTGACATCCAGGAGCCAGATCGAGACACAGTTTGCGTCAGACTGGAGCTGACGACGTGCTGATTGACAGAGATGACTACATGGGCATGAACTGAGCATTTCTAAACTCTTTACTCTTTATATTCGTGTATTAGTGTAACGATCTCTGTGGGGGAAACTTTACCAGGTTATTGTATTTTTGGTGACTTGACGAGTTGGGGCTCATCAAGGGTGAGAGCATCTGACTAGGTTGATAATGTAGAGCACGCGGGAGTGCATACGAGCTAGGTGAGAGTTGAGTTGGGGCTCTTGACTCATTGTAGCCGTACCTTGATTACTTATCTATCTAGTAGCTACTTTCGGAGCTGGAGTAGGTCGTGGGGAAGACTAAACTAGGGTATATCTGTGCGTACTCTGTGATTGCATTTTATTTACTGTGCCTGTGCATATAACTGTGTGTGATTGTTTGTGGATTGCACGAATATTTTTATTAGCCTATTCACCCCCTAGGCTACGATCCAGATCCAACAAGTGGTATCAGAGCCAGTTTAGAGGATCTAGTCTAGATTTGATTAGGTCACCACGATTATATCTGATTGTGCATTTGCTGAAGGTCAGTCTATAGCCCGTCTCCCTAAGTTTAATGGAGTTGACTTTGCATATTGGAAGGCTAGGATGAAAATTTATTTAGTGTCTGTAGATTATGATGTGTGGGATATTGTTGAAAATGATTATAGTCTACCCACTATTAAAATTGAAGACATTGTTATGATTACGCCTAAAGACAAGTGGGATTTAGCTGATAAGAAACTTTATACTCTTAATGGTAAAGCTATGAATGCGCTTATATGCTCTCTTGATAAATCTGAGTGTAACCGTATCTTACATTGTCTAACTGCACAGGAAATATGGCATACGCTGGAAGTGACACACGAGGGAACATCGCAAGTGAAGGAATCCAGACTAGCGTTGCTAAGTACAGAATATGAGAGTTTCCGCGTGCTGCCATTTGAGTCCATCAAGGAGATGTTCGAGATATTCACAGACATCGTATATAAATCCAGCTCCCTCGGTAAGACATACTCTAGCCTTGAGCAGGTACGAAAGATCTTAAGGGTGCTGTCGAGCGCGTTCAGGCCTAAAATCACCGCTATTCAAGAAGCTAAGGATTTATCAACGATGAGAGTGGAGGATTTAATAGGCAACCCGATGTCCCACGAGCTTGGGCTGCAAAGTATAGAAGCTAGAGAGAAACCTGAAGAAAAAGCCAAAGCTCCCACACCATTAGCTCTTCAAGCTAGATCTTGATGAGGAGCAAGATCTAATGGTCAGAAACTTCAGAAGATACATTCAGACTGACCAAGGAAGAGCTGAGATGGGAAAAAGGTTTACTCGTTCCAATAATTTTAATTCTGATAGAATTTTCTCTGAGCAGAATCTACTAATAAAATGGAATGTTTTAAATGCAGGAGGAAAGGACACATGATGAGGAACTGTCCACAACATACAGCAAATGTCGCAGAGAAGAAGGAAAAGCCAAAGTGCTGATGTGGGACTTGGACAACGAAGCTGAGGATGAGGACGAGGAGCATGAAGCCCACTCTGTCTTGTGCTTAATGGGAAAACACAATGAGGTAGAATACTGCACTAAAGCTGAATTTTTGAATATTTGCAAATGTATGCAATCTATAATAGATGAGCAAGAATCTACCATAGATGATTATAGGGAGGGTAGCTTTGAATTGTAATAAGAAAACTATGAATTTTCTAAGGAAATTGATAAACTTAAAGAAGAACTTGTTGCATGTAACTCCACCATTAATATGCTGAAAATGGAGAAAGCTAGCTTGCCTTAAAAAGATGATTGTCCCTCTTGTCCCTCTTTGTTAAATGATATTAGCATGTATAAGCAAGATTTGATAAAGCTTGAAAATGATAACGAATTTCTTACTAAAAAGATTAATTTGCTAAATCTTGAACTGAAGAAAAAAATGAGTGATTTTGAAAAGAAAGAAGAGGAAAACAAGCGAGCTTTCATTAGTAAGTGTACTTTGATTATGAATGAAAATACGCATTTGAAATCCAAAGTCACTAGTCTAGAATTTTTATTAAAGAAATTTTCTATTGGAAAACAAAATTTGGACATTATTCTTGGAAATCAACTTTATGGCAATAATAGGCGAGGACTAGGATATGGTCTTAAAAATGTTGAAAAATCAAAATATAGAAAAGTTCACATTGAAATAACAAAGGTTGGAAATTTTCATGCAAAGTGCTCTACATGCGGTTGTGTTGGTCATATCTCTTATTATTGTAAATATAGGAACAAGAACATTAAGTTCAAGAAAATGTGGGTTCCTAAAGATTTGATGACTAACGTGAGTGGACATTGTTGGATTCCAAGGTCACACTTAACACCTTTCATGTAGGTGAGGTGGAGATTTGGCGAGGAGCAATGAATTGAACATTTCATTCTTTAGCTCCTTAGTCAAATGACAACGCGAAGGTATATCTTTTCCCTCTTTGCAATTCATTGCATATCTTCATAGATTTTGTGCGTGCTTGATTTAATTTTTGTTTGTGTGCTTGTTTGTTTGCTTTTTAGGCTTGTTTTAGTTCTTTATAAAAAAATTGGAAAACCAAAAATAAAAAAAATGTGCTTAATGAATACATCTTTATGATTCATTATAAGTGGTATTTTTTGAATGTTCACTCATATCCTTTGTAGAAATCATTGTATTATTGTTATAGCTACATGCGCATGTTAGAAACTATTTAGTACCCATGACATGCTTCATGAAATGATTAATTTGATTTCTACACCTATATACGCACTTCCATAAATACTAAACTTCTTGTACTTTTGGAGATTCTTTTGATGAAGTTGGAAAGTGAATGTAGGATGAATAAAAAAACTGAATTATCTAAGGGATATGGTGTGATTGCCATGAATAAAAATTGAGCACGAAAAGAAATAAATATGGAAAAAATAATACATGAAAATGCTCCGTATGTAAAATGGATACAATTCATGGCAAGTACACTACCCACGAGTATTCAACATATGCTTTATGGGTAATTTTTAGCGTTGGTGTATATTACTCGTCAAGCGATGCCTACCTCACATCTAAGAGTCCAAATAGGCTATGTTTTGGGGTTTGGTAACTTGAACTCATTTTTAATGAGGTGAGAAAAATCAATCCTATTGAAATTCATGTTAATTGGAAAATGTGGAGTGATTTGGTTGGTGTTCTAAATTGAATCTCCCATTGTACTTCAATGTTTATATTCTTACACTTACACATTGGTGGTGAAGTCTAAATTATGATTTTTCAATGAATTTGAATTGTCTACTTTATGGTAAATGACATGCAAGTGATAGATATAATCTTTAATACATTATTTTTTTGCATGTGTTATTAGATGACTTCATTAGTCCACTTTTGATGATAACAAAGGGATAGAAAGAAAAAGATTTGGTATTGGTGCCACAGGTGTCACATAATATGGTATGGTATTATTTGTTGAAGGGGGAGCTTGAAAATAGGGGGAGCATGCAAGAAATACTAGTGTATACTAGTGTTATTGTATTGCATGGTTGTGTGCTTGCTTGAACATCATGTATTACTTGTTTGCATACATCCCTCAATCTACACTACACACACATGTCACGATGAAATTGTCTAAATCGTTATTGTGCAAATCTTTAATTGGTTTGTCATCATCAAAAGGGGGAGATTGTTGGATTCAACGATCTAGTAATTATTGTTTGATGATGACAAACATATATGAATGATTTGATGTTTGTGCTAAGTGTTTGCAGAAATGGCAAAGCGGTGTAGAACTTGCTATGCACATAGCACTTGGACTTGGCCAAAGAGCTACTCATAAAGCAAGGAGGACTAGGTCCAAGGGAAAGAGATGAGAAGGGATCTTACTCCATACCAAAGATGATTTGTTCAAATCACCCTCATATCATTATACCAACTTGACCAAGTCCTCATGAGCCTACCTTTCTCTCTCTCCTCCATTGCCTTCCCTAGCCGTCTATACTTTGCAAAACCCTAGCTAGGGTTCCTACTCTTGCCGCACCTCAACCCTATTGTTGGAATTTCATAATTCCATATTTCTATTCCCATATGGTTTTGATATGACAAACACATTCAGTGCTACTAACTCTATGTATGCAGATACAAATCAATGCTGAGTTCCACACAATCAGATATCTTCATGCATACTCAATCAGATATACCAGTCATGAAGCTGGAAAGACAAAGGCACCTAATCCACGACTTGGATATATAATCACTTAATAAGGATCTCCTGCAAAGAAGCTTCTCAGATTCAGTTGCAGATGCAGTCCTATCTACGGCTTTATGTAATCAATGTAAAATTTACTTTATTAGAGTCAGAAAGCCTTGTGATAATATATCTTAGTCATCTAGGTTCCATTCCTCAGAGATCTACACTTCCTAAATTTGAAAATTCGCAACTTTGAAAATTGGCAGCCAATAACCCCATTTTGGTCGACCAATTTTAAACCTTCGAATTTGGTTATGGGATTGCATATGCAAACTCCCCTAACCGTGTAGATTCTAGAAATGTCTTCCAACGGTCGAAATTCCCTTTCTAAATTTTGATCGACCAATGTGTCCTTTTGGTCGACCAATTTCAAAACTAGCCGTTTTGATTCCAAATTTTCAGGGATGGTTCCTGCCCGTTTTCCAACGTTAACTACAGTCCCCAACCGTCCTTAAACACTATAAATAAAGGGGTAGACCCTCTCTTTTCTTACACACACTTTCCTCTTCTTTACTCTCTTATTTGTTGGAATCAAGTCTTCTCTTTTCTTAAGCTTTAGGCCATTAGTTGTTCTTTTCTTATTTGTAAGAAGAAATCATTAGATTTCCTTCTTCATTTAAGAACGGAAGAACTTGGATTTTTCAACATCATTTTGGAAAGTTGTTTGTGTTCATAATTGCAAGAAGAAATCGATTGATCTCTCTCTTCTTTTATGAACCAGAGAACTTCAAGTGTTGCTCTTCATTACATATCTTTTACATCTTGAAGTTCTTCTTCTAAAACACCATCCTTGAATTCATTCTTTGAAATTTATAACAAGGCTATATGTGTTTTTCTATTTCATTATTTTACAGGTTTGAATCTCTGTTAGAGATTGTACAAAGTTTGGGACACGGGGAGTGTCGCCATTTTTGTAAGTTCGTGCTTGCGGGGCAAGTGATTATAGTGGATTAAAAATCTCTACGTGGTAGAGGACTGGAGTAGGATCACAAGGATCCGAACCAGGATAAATTTCTGTGTTTGCGATTGATTTAATTTCAGTACTTATCTTTTTATTTCTGTGCCATCTTTGCAAATATTACTAACATTTTATTTGTGACATTTTTTTAATATACACTATTCACCCCCCCTCTAGTGTATGGATCCCTACAGGCTAAAATTACATTTGGTATCAAAGCAAGGTTAAGATGGCAGCAAGTTCCTCAAACATGAACGCAGTTCCTCACAACTACAATCAGCATCCTGAAGGGCACTCTCAAACTCGTCCTCCTCTATTTGATGGTTCAAATTACTCATATTGGAAAATACGAATGGAGATTCATCTCCAAAGTATGAATTATGAGATTTGGGACATCGTAGAATCAGGATACGAAAAGCCAACAACTCCTGTTGCTGATTGGACCACCAACGACAAAACTGCAAAAACCAACAACTCAAAGGCCATGAATGCTTTATTTTGTGCTATGGATAAACATGAGTTTAATCGAGTATCTCAGGCCAAAAGTGCTAAGGAGATTTGGCATATACTTGAGGTAACTCATGAAGGAACCGGTAAAGTGAAGAAAACCAAGATTTCTGTTTTGGTTCACAAATTCGAGTTGTTCAAGATGAAGGACCAAGAGACAATTGGAGAAATGAATACCAGGTTTACTAATATTATAAATTCTTTAAGTGCTCTTGGAAAAACTTACACTTCTCTTGAACAGGTTTGCAAAATTCTTAAAGCTTTAACTCCAGTATGGCGTCCAAAGATCACCGCTATTGAGGAAGCCAATGATCTTTCCACATTATCTATGGAAGATCTTATTGGTAACTTAATGGCCCATGAAGTTACACTACAAGATGAGAAAGAAGAATCAGATCAAAAGAAGAAAGTACTTGCCTTCAATGCAACATCAGATAATGAAGATTCAGATGATGATATGCCATTTTTTACCAAAAACTTCAGAAAATTCTTTCAGAAAGGTAAGTATAATAATTTTAAATCTAAGAATACTGATTCTTCTCTTTGCTTTAATTGCAATAAGCCATGACATATGAAGAAAGACTGTCCTCTTCTCAAAGCAAAGTTCAAAACTTCCAATAATGATCAATCCAGAAGAGAAAGGAGGTTTGACAAAATGAAAAAGGCATTTGTAGCAACATGAGATGATTCTTCAGATGATGAAGATGATGATCTAAATGAAAATGCTAACATGTGCTTTATGGCACAAGAAGATGAAGATGAGGCAAGTTCTTTTAATAACGAAGAATTACTTGATGCATTAAAAGATCTCTATTCTCGTTTCAAAAAATTGAATAATCAACATAAATCTTTGAAACAGAATAATGATGATCTTCTTATTAAATATCAAGAATTATCTTCTTCTAAGAACACTACACCTATTGAGAATACATCTTCTCAAAATTTAAATCTTAGTAAAGAGAATGAAATTCTCAAAACTAAGAATCTAGAACTACATACTCAAATATCCGAAATGGATAAAAATATTTCATCACTAAAGATGAAATACGATGAGATGTCTTCCAATATTAATAAATTTAATAAAGGAAAGACTAATCTTGATGATTTACTAAAAATACAATATCCTGCAAATCATAGACAAGGTCTGGGATATTCTCATAAGGATGCACCCAAATCTTGTAACACTTCTTCTTCTTGTGGAATAACTACTTTTGTTAAACCTCAAAAGAAGAATCACGCATTTATTTACACAAAGAAAGTAAACATTCCTACTTATTCTTCACAAAGAAATGTTTCTAACATTTCAAAACCATCTTCTAGGAAACCTACTACAATTAGTATATGGGTTCCTAAGAATTCATGCTTAGAAGATAGAAATGATTATCTTTCTCATTATATACATGCTATAGTTCATTCTAATGATTATATTAAAAAGCCAAATTCCACTTGGGTTTGGCTTCCAAAAATCTAATCCCAAGGACCCTCAAAAAGGGGTACCAATGCTTAATGTTTTATCTTTCAGGTACCTAGGAAAGAAAGATGGATTTTGGATAGTGGATGTTCAAAACATATGACAGGAAATGTCAAACTACTTTCAAACGTCAAGTACAAACAAGGAGGCACAGTTACCTTTGGTGACAACAAGAAAGGAAAAATCATAGGCACTGGAACAGTTGGCAATACAAATCAGCCTATCATTGAGAATGTTCACTTGGTTGACGGTTTGAAACATAATCTACTTTCCATTAGTCAGTTATGCGATAAAAATTACAAAATAGTTTTTGAACAAAATGATTGCATTATTTATGATTATGATATGTCATCTGTTTTGTTTCGTGGTAAGCGTAAAAATAATATTTATATCTTATGCATGTCTGTTACCACAAATAATCATTGTTTAATGATTACATCTAATGATACACTTTTATGGCATAAACGTTTTGGACACACTAATTTCAAAAATCTAGCACACATTTCAAAACACAAATTAGTAAATGGAATGCCAAATATTTCTTTCAAACACAAACTTTTTTGTGATGCTTGTCAACAAGGAAAAATGCACAAATCTTCTTTTAAATCAAAGGATGTTATCTCAACAAAGAGACCATTAGAACTCTTACATTTAGATTTGTTTGGTCCTTCTAGAGTAGCTTCTTTAAATAAAAGTAGATATGCATTTGTCATTGTTGATGATTATTCAAGATATACTTGGGTTATATTCTTACAAAACAAGAATGATGCATTTGAAGAATTTTCAATATTTTGTAAAAAGATACAAAAAATCAAATCTTCTAACATTGTCACTATTCGTAGTGATCATGGAGGAGAATTTGAAAATGAATCATTTACCAAGTTTTGTAATGAAAATGGCATTACTCACAATTTTTCTTTTCCTCGTGCTCCTCCTCAAAATGGAGTAGTTGAAAGGAAAAATAGAACCTTACAAGAATGTGCAAGAACAATGCTTTGTGATAGTAATTTACCGAAATATTTTTGGGCTGAAGCTGTCGCAACTGCATGTTACATTATGAATAAAATTCTCATAAGGCCATTGCTTAATAAAACTTGTTTTGAATTATTCTTTGATCGCATTCCACGTGTATCATATTTTAAAGTGTTTGGATGTAAATGTTTTATTCTTAATACTAAAGATGCACTTGATAAATTTGATTCGAAATCTGATGAAGGTATTTTTATTGGATACTCAACACGTAGCAAAGCCTACAGAGTATATAACAAAAGAACTTCAACAGGTGAAGAATCACTACATGTCACATTTGATGAGAATCCCTCATCTAAGTCTCCCATTTTTGATGATGAAGAAAATATATTACCTTTATCTAATTCATTAGATAATATCAAACTTGATGAAATTGATGCTACTAATCATTCTGTTGAGTCTATTTCAGATAATACAGATCTTCCCAAGGCTTTTGCACAAGTTCCAAATCATCCATCAGAATTAATCATTGGAGATATCACAGATGGAGTTAGAACTCGTCGTCAAATTGAACAAATGACGCATTGTGCTTTCCTTTCATCCATTGAACCAAAGAACATCAAAGATGCATGTGAAGACAGTTCATGGATTATCGATATGCAGGAAGAACTCAATCAATTTCAACGAAATGATGTTTGGGAATTAGTTCCCAGACCAACAGATCATTCAATTATTGGTACCAAGTGGGTATTCAAAAATAAATTGGATGAATCTGGTCAGGTAATTAGAAACAAGGCACGATTGGTTGCACAAGGTTATAATCAAGAAGAAGGTATTGATTATGATGAAACCTATGCACCAGTTGCTCGTCTTGAGTCTATTCGCATGTTGTTATCATTTGCATGTTTTAAAGATTTTAAATTATTTCAAATGGATGTCAAAAGTGCTTTTTAAATGGATTTCTTAAGGAGGAAGTTTATGTTGAACAACCTCCTGGTTTTCATCATGAAAATTTTGAAAATCATGTTTTCAAATTAAAGAAAGCTCTTTATGGTCTCAAACAAGCACCTCGTGCTTGGTATGAAAGACTTAAAAGCTATCTTTTAAATTCTGGTTATAATATTGGTAAAATAGATTCCCATCTTTTTATTAAAAATATTAAATCTGACATAATCATTATTCAAATATACGTTGATGATATTATTTTTGGTTCTACTAATGAATCTCTTTGTCAAGATTTTTCTAAGATTATGCAGAAAGAATTTGAGATGAGTCACATGGGTGAACTCAATTAATTCCTCGGTCTTCAAATCAAACAATTAAAGGAAGGAATCTTCATTCACCAAAGCAAGTACTCTAAAGAACTCATCAAACGTTTTGGTTTAGAAAGTTCTGCAGAAAAACGTACTCCAATGAGTACATCTACATCTCTCGACAAAGACTTAAATGGTAAGAGTGTTGATCAACGTCTTTACAGAGGTATGATCGGCTCTCTATTCTATTTAACTGCCAGTAGACCAGATATTATGTTTTTAGTATGTTTATGTGCACGTTTTCAGGAAGATCCTAAAGTTTCACACTTAACTGCCGTAAAAAGGATTATTAGATATATTAAGCACACTTCTGATTTTGGTTTATTTTATCCCAAGTCAAGCACATTTGATTTATTATCCTATAGTGATGCAGACTTTGCTGGTTGCAAATCAGATCGTAAAAGTACCAGTGGTACTTGCCACTTTTTAGGTCATGCTTTAGTTTCTTGGTTTAGCAAAAAGCAAAACTCTGTTTCATTATCTACAACCGAGGCAGAATATATTGCCGCCGGTTTAGCCTGTGCTCAAATCTTATGGATGAAACAAACTATATCTGACTATGGTATTGATTGCTCTACTTGTCCTATTATGTGTGATAATACTAGTGCTATTAATCTTTCTAAAATCCTGTGCATCATTCTCGTAGAAAACATATTGATGTTCGTCATCATTTTCTAGATGATCATGTTCAGAAAGGAGATATAGTTCTTAAATTTATAGCTACTGAACATCAGATAGCTGATATTTTAACCAAACCATTGAAAGAAGATACTTTTATTAAGCTTCGTAGGAATTTATGGATTATTAGTGAATCGAACTTATGACACTTTCTTACTTTTATTTTTAGAAATTTTCTCAATTTTTTTCAGATTTTTCTGGCTATTTTTAAAATTGGTCGACCAATTCACCTATATTGGTCGCCAATTTTTGAATTTTTTATTATTTTTAATTTTTCGGTAACTACTTCGTCTTTCCCGCTTATTCTCGTTATCCGTTCCCTCCATTTTTAGTTTTAGAAACTGAACCCATCCATTCGTTTTCAAATTTTGGTGGGATTCGTTCTCTACCGATTGGAATTTGTCAGTTCCAACAACTTCCCATAACTATTTTTCACCTTATTTAATTCTTTCCTAGGGAGTCTCAATCTCACACAAATATCTCTGACCATTTTCTTCCCAACGCATCTCTGACCATTTTTAATTCTTCCCTTCATTTTCCCCAAAGAAACCCGCCGGTCTCTCCCGATTCCTCATCATCCTCCCCTCAAATCGCTGGCCTCCAACCTCTCAATCCGCCGGCGCCTCCTTCCATCCACTCGCCCGTGGTCGATCCTCTGCCTGTTCCCTTCAATCGAACCTCCGGCGCTCTCCTCGGCCGCCCGATCTTCCCTTTCGACGGATCCGACCCCGTCTTCGCCGACGACCACCTTCAATCGACGGATCCTCGCCTCTCGTTCGGTTCTCCTTCGACATCCTTCACCGATTCACTCCCGATGGCTCAGCCCCCTACGGATTTCATTGCAACCCCGGCACCGGCCTACTTCCGTTCTCCGGTGGCTTCTCAGCATTTCCGCCTCCTGGAGCGCCTTCCATTCCACCCTGAGCGTCACGTCAATTTCAATGACCACGGCTTCTCTCGGATCTTGGCCCCTCATGCATTCCACCGGACTCGTTGGTCTCTGGTCCACAGCAAACCGCACCCCCTACTTTCCGGCCCTCGTTCGTGAGTTCTACGCGAACCTAGATTCTTCCAAACAAGCCGGTATGCTCTCCATTTCAACTATCGTGAATGGTTTCTTCTTCCGTCTTACTGGACCCATGCTATCTTCCCTACTGCATCTGCCCTCCAACAATGTTCAGCCACTCCCTACCACTCTCACCGACCCCTCCATTAAACAGCTTTTGGCTAATGATTTTCGTCCCAAGCGTTCCGCAGCAACTCTACACCCACCTTCTAGGATGATGGTAAAGATCATTCTGACAAACCTCGCTCCTAAGATTGGCTCTCTGAATTATGTTAGTAACAACACAACCCGCTGTCTCTATGCATTAATGGGCGAACTTCCCGTATGCTGGGGATCTGTCTTACTTGACACTTTGGCCAAGCCTGTTAAGACTCATATCTTTTTGCCCTCGCTGATCACCAGAATTTTAGAGGCATTTCAGATTCCCTTCGCAAACTCTGTCACTATTTTCAACCCTGTTGATTTTACCTCTGCCACACTTACTCACATGCAATTGATCATATCTGACACTTCTGCCTCTGATGATGGTTCCGATGCTGATGCCGATACCGCTGACCCTGACATCTCTCCCACTCCCTCCCGTCCCGTCACTCGGTCCATGTCTCGCTCTCCCCGCACATGTACTCGTTCTCCTCGATCTCGTCCCACTCTTGCTTCCCGACCCACTCCCACTTCCCATACACTCGGCTCTTCTAGCGCTCGTGGCCGTGTTCCTGTTCGGAAACGGTACTCTCATTCTGCTGCATCCCCTACCACACCCATTACACCGTCATCCGGACATGATGCTGTTCTTGGTGAGCTTCGTGCTCTTCGCCATTCTATGACTCCTGGTTTCCAGGATATCCAGGCTGAAATGCACGATGGTTTTCGTGGGATTCAGACCCACATGAGTTCTGGTGATATTACATTACAGGAGCATAACAGGAGGATGGACGACCTTACTACTGCTGTTGCCTCTCTGGCAAACCACTTCGAGTCACTACACTTTCGGGTGGCTAGACGTTCGTCCGATGATCCTCCTTCCGGGCCAGGCTCCTTCTCTCGGCAGTAGTCATCCATGGTTCCTGTTTGCTGTTGTTCCTCGGTGTTTTCCAGTCAGTTGTCTATTTGGCTCTTTGCTGGTTGGTTTGGTGTTCCATAGGCACTTTGGTGATATGTCTGACGATAGTTAATTGGGTCGTTGCTAGGCATTTTGGAAACATTATGGTTCTGTTGGTTCTATTTGCTCTGTTTAGTTTGTTATTTTTGGAATATCTGTTGTTTAGGTCTGTGTGATATTTTTGCATCCTAGGCTCTGTGGGCTATATGGTATTGTTGTTCAAGCCTCATGTACTTTAGCCTTGGTGCTTATATGCCTCTTTGAATATTATGTCACTGGATGTTTTTGTTGTCACTCGTTATATGTTGATACAGTTCTGTGTTTCTTTTCTCTTTTTGGGTATTGGACTAAGTGGCCAGTATGTACTTAAGCCTTAGTTCTTAGTTCTTGTATTCTGTCACTAGTTTTATGGGTATTGTTATGCTCTTTTTGTTGTTTGGTATAGCTCTTAAGCAAGATGTTCTCTAAGTCTTTGGCTATGTTGTTTTGTCATATGATGTTCAGGCTATGAGATATATGATTGTCCTTTACTTCGTAAGTTTGGATATATTTTTTTTGTGTGCCACTACTCTGTGTATTTTTTTGTTATTCAGTCCGTAGTTTTGTGGTACTTCAATCTTCTGTTTGATATATTTCGCATGTTCATTTGCCTAGATTGGTGCTGGCTTCTTAGTCATTTTTTAACAGAAGTTTTTCTCACAGGACTTTGCTGTTCATTTATTTTTATACAACACTCATATATACTCAATACTTCGGCCTACCTACCTTATTCTACATTTTTTATTACTGCCTTATTCTACATTTTTTACCTGCCTTATACATTAATTATTTTTAAGGCACATTTCGGCCCATGCCAATGACCCTGTTTTGTTCATTTTTCATTTTTGGCCTACATAATTTTTGTTTTTCCTTTTGTGATCTTCTTTCTATTTTTTTCACAATTATAATGCTTTGGCAATTCATTTTAAATTGGCCTGTCCACTACTTATTTCGGCCGGCATTGGTCTATTTTTTATTATTTTTAAGGCCTGCCTTCTTTTATATTTTTCATGCTCTTTCCATTCATAATTTTTCATGGCTTGCTCTATATTACAGTCTTCATATTTTTCTTGGCTTACACCTGTTTTTCAACTCTGGCCAAATTCGGTTCAATTTTTTAGGCTATCTACTTTAACCGCATTTTCCCCCCTCATTACCTAACTTAACCTCTTTTTGAGGATTCCAAAGGGGGAGAATATATTTCATCTACTCAGGGGGAGTATTCACAACCTCCACATATTCAGGGGGAGTATATCTGATATGTTCAATTTTAACTATATATATTTTTCATGTTTGTCATCATCAAAAAGGGGGAGAATGTTGGAATTTCATAATTCCATATTTCTATTCCCATATGGTTTTGATATGACAAACACATTCAGTGCTACTAACTCTATGTATGCAGATACAAATCAATGCTGAGTTTCACACAATCAGATATCTTCATGCATACTCAATCAGATATACCAGTCATGAAGCTGGAAAGACAAAGGCACCTAATCCACGACTTGGATATATAATCACTTGATAAGGATCTCTTGCAAAGAAGCTTCTCAGATTTAGTTGCAGATGCAGTCCTATCTACGGCTTTATGTAATCAATGTAAAATTTACTTTATTAGAGTCAGAAAGCCTTGTGATAATATATCTTAGTCATCTAGGTTCCATTCCTCAGAGATCTACACTTCCCAAATTTAAAAATTCGCAACTTTGAAAATTGGCAGCCAATAACCCCATTTTGGTCGACCAATTTTAAACCTTCAAATTTGGTTATGGGATTGCATATGCAAACTCACCTAACCGTGTAGATTCTAGAAATGTCTTCCAACGGTCGAAATTCCCTTTCTAAATTTTGGTCGACCAATGTGTCCTTTTGGTCGACCAATTTCAAACTAGCCGTTTTGATTCCAAATTTTCAGGGACGGTTCCTGCCCGTTTTCCAACGTTAACTACAGTCCTCAACCGTCCGTAAACACTATAAATAAAGGGGTAGACCCTCTCTTTTCTTACACACACTTTGCTCTTCTTTACTTTCTTATTTGTTGGAATCAAGTCTTCTCTTTTCTAAAGCTTTAGGCCATTAGTTGTTCTTTTCTTATTTGTAAGAAGAAAACATTAGATTTCCTTCTTTATTTAAAAACGGAAGAACTTGGATTTTTCAACATCATATTGGAAAGTTGTTTGTGTTCATAATTGCAAGAAGAAATCGATTGATCTCTCTCTTCTTTTATGAACCAGAGAACTTCAAGTGTTGTTCTTCATTACATATCTTTTACATCTTGAAGTTCTTCTTCTAAAACACCATCATTGAATTCATTCTCTGAAATTTATAACAAGGCTATAGGTGTTTTTCTATTTCATTATTTTACAGGTTTGAATCTCTGTTAGAGATTGTACAAAGTTTGGGACACGGGGAGTGTCGCCATTTCAGTACTTATCTTTTTATTTCTGTGCCATCTTTGCAAATATTACTAACATTTTATTTGTGACATTTTTTTAATATACACTATTCACCCCCCTAGTGTATTGATCCCTACAGGCTAAAATTACACCTATTTGTCTTCCTATTTAAGCGTGCACTCAAGAGAAAAAAAAAGAGATGAGAGACGGCCATACTATTAATCTCCCAAGCAAAAAGCTGCGAAAAAAAACACAGCCCATTCAAACTCTCCAAAGGAGAAGCCCACGCACAAAAAAACTCCAAGGCAATATTCTCCAAGTCCAGGGCTTCATCGTCTTCAACATCTCCTTTCAACCTCACGCATGCCAAGAAGTGGGAGAGGAGATCAAGAGTAGAAGATAGTTACCGTGGAGGAGAACCCATCACCGTCCATCTTCGAGTAGCTCGTTTCCGTTCTCCTTCATCCGTCAGCAACATCGAGCATCCCTCGCTGCCATCGATGACGCTTTCCTCGTCCTGCCAAAGAGAAGAGCTCCACCTTGCCGTGGAGAGAGGGCTGTCGTGATCTTCCCACTGACGTGACCATCGAACCCATCTGCCTGCCCTTGCCATTGACGAGTCGTTCCTCTTTCAGTTGCAACATCGTCCTGTCGTCGTCGCTGTTAAAGTCGCCCTCGCTGCCGGAGAGCAGTACACCGTGAAGACCATCACGCTGCTGCCAATGCCACACTGTTAATGAGTCCTCTTACCGCCATTCAAGCTTTCACACGCCGCCATCGCTAAGCTGTCGGAGCTGTTGGTGATCGTCGTCGAGTAGCAACCGTTGCACGTATCCCACAGGAGCCAAAGTCAGAGAAGTTTCCGCTGGAGTCGAACTCTGCAGTCGTCGTCGTCGTTGAGGTTAAAGACTGAGCAACCCACGTAAACTCGAGTCGGAGAAGTTGCCGTCGAAGTCGCCCTGCCATCGGAGCTAGCCGCCGCTGGAGAGTAAGCCATCCTCGTCGAGCTATCGGACGACGAAGTCGAGTTGTTCGCGAACTCCTCTCCGAGCTGTGAATGGAGACATGCATGAAGAAATTTGCTGACGTGGCATATGTGAATCGAAGCTGTGCATGAAAAGAAATCACGTGAAAGGAAGCGGAAATGCTGACGTGGAAAATTGATTAAGGGGATTGCTTTATGCATAGACCGTCTGTTATTTATTTTGAATTGGGATTGCTTTACGCACATACCTATTTGTGCACTCAAATTCAAAGGGCTACAGATTGACATCCAGGAGTCAGATCGAGACACCGTTTGTGTTAGACTGGAGCTGACGACGTGCTGATTGACAGAGACAACTACACGGACACGAACTGAACATTTCTAAAGTCTTTACTCTTTATATTCGTGTATTAGTGTAACGATCTCTATAGGAAAAACTTTACCAGGTTATTGTATTTTTGGGGACTTGACGAGTTGGGTTCGTCAAGGGTGAGAGCATCTGACTAGGTTGATAGTGTAGAGTACGTGTGAGTGCGTACGAGCTAGGTGAGAGTTGAGTTGGGGATCTTGACTCATTTTAGCTGTACCTTGATTACTTATCTATCTAGTAGCTGCTTTCAGGGCTGGAGTAGGTTATGGGGACGACCGAACCAGTGTATATCTGTGCGTACTATGTGATTGCATTTTATTTACTGTGCCTGTGCATATAACTGCGTGTGATTGTTTGTGGGTTGCACGAATATTTTTATTATCCTATTCACCCCCCTCTAGGCTACGATCCAGATCCAACATCTGTCACCACTTCAATTTCCATGACGACTCTGCTGCTGATATACCGATTTCGACCTCTGCACCTGATCTCGCATCCGTCCACGTCCCATCTTCTACCGAGATCCCTGCTAGGCCACACTCTCCTGATTTCACAGTCAGACCTCGTGCACCACATGCACGAGTCCAGGTAGAGAGAGGTGTGCCTAGTGGTGCATGTCAGCCACCGAGCTCCTGCCATACTGACGTACGCTTGACAGCGGTAGAGGCCAAGATTGCAGGGCTGAGGCATGACTTCCTCACCTTTAGACAGAAGATCACTACCCATCTCCGGTCATAGTGGCGGGACACTCGAGAGATTCTAGATATTCTGAGGGCACATGGTTCACCACCTGCTACACTCGCACCAGCACCTCCAGTCACTCTTGCACTATCTACCGAGCCTCTTGCACCACCTGTTGACCCTCCACCTTCTGGTCCGCAGCAGCGGGACCCATCACCACCCCCAGACGGTGGTGCCGCTGCTTGATTCACATTTCAGCCAATGTTCTCCCATCTCACTCTTTCTTGCCCATGTTCTCCCCTCTCACTCTTTCTTGTGCCCATATGTCCACACGGAGCCTAGCACCGCATAGTTTGGGGGGAGAACCCATTTTCATCCATCTGCATATGCATCATCACATTATTTGCATGCTTGTTCATATATTAGGCATAGGACCATGCATTTTCCATCATTCTTTTTTTCTTCTTTTCCTTTTAGCTTTCTTATTTTAGGATTTCTCATTACCCACCCACCCCACCCCACCCTAGCATCATTCACCATCTTTCACGAGTGTTCTCAGCAGTGAGGACACTGCTGTGTTTAGCTTGGTGGATGAGCTCTATCGCTTATATTTATGTTTCTTTCACTTCACATCATTTTCACTTTATTTTCCACCCATTTCCACCACATTTTTTTCTTTTTAGCATCATATTCCTCGTCTTTTGATTTGTATTGCATGCTTGTTTTATTTTATTCCACTTTTTATTTTCTTTCTTTTGCTAGATGAGTTCCTTTTGATGACATCTCTTATTGCTTTCGTAGCCATCACGATGCTTATATTCCAAACCATGCTACTTTGAGTTATTTCATAATCTTGGTATTTATAAGTGCTTGCAAAACATATTTCTTTTGATGACGTCTCTAAGTGACTGCATGAAACTTATTGAAACTGAATGTGTAGAGTAATGTTTAGTATGCTCTCATTGGAAATGCACCGAGATTCATGCATCATTAGCATATCTAAAGCACCACTTGTATTTTCTTATTCGCTTTCTTGTTGCATGCTTGATATGATTGAAAACTTTACTGCTTGACTTCACTACTCGTTGAAATGATTAAGAATATCCTTGCTTACATATGAGTCTAGTTGATGTATTATTTTACTAAACCGTTTGTGCACCCTTTTAAATGAACCGAGTGTTATATTAATTATTTCTCCACATATATCTTTTATTCTCTACATGTCACTTGAGTTTGTTGGATCTCCTGGCACACCAAATACACTAGGGGATGAATAGTGTAAAGCACGACGATATTGCAAAATTAAAATTTAATAAAAAATTGCAATAAGGATGTGGAAATAAATGAACACAATCCAGAATAATCCAAACGCAAACAAAGAGATTTTTACCCTGGTTCGGATCCTTGTGATCCTACGTCCAGGCATCTACCCCGTAGAGATTTGAATCCACAAAACACTTGCTCCCTGCAAGTAATCAACATACAAAGATGCCAACACTCCATGTGTTGCAAACTTGTACAATCTCTTCAACAAGAGATTCACCAAATAAAATAAAGAAAGAGTATGAAACAATATCACATATAGCATTGATAATTGATGGAACTATTCACCTCCTAGTGTATTTGGTGTGCCAGGAGATCCAACAAAATCAAATGACATGTAGAGAATAAAAGATATATGTGGAGAAAGAATTAATATAACACTCGGTTCATTTAAAAGGGTGCACAAACTGTTTAGTAAAATAATACATCAACTAGACTCATATGTAAGCATGGATATTCTTAATCATTTCAACGAGAAGTGAAGGCAATCAGTAAAGTTTTCAATCATATCAAGCATGCAACAAGAAAGCGAATAAGAAAATAAAAGTGGTGCTTTAGATATGCTAATGATGCATGAATCTCGGTGCATTTCCAATGAGAGCATACTAAAATACTAAACATTACTCTACACATTCAGTTTCAATAACTTTTTGGTTTATAGTCCAAAAAGTTATTTTTCGAACGTTGGACAACTGCCTAAATTTTCAAAAAATTCTGAGCTGTTTTTCCAAAAATTAGTCTTCTAGGCAAAAGTATTAGTCGACTAACTAGTCTGCTAGACCAAAAATAGCTGTTGAAGTGTCCTTTGAAACGGCTATAAACTTCCAAAAACTACCAAAACGGCTAGGAACTGACAATATGAACGTTGGAAGCTACATCATAACTGTCATTAAATTACTAGAAAATTATTTAATAGAAATCAGTTATAATAACTGACGGTATAACTGTCTGGTAGACAAGGAAAACATATTAGTCGACTAGGAACAAAATTTTGAGAAATTTTCAGATTTTAATCCTTATGATTGGAAAGATTTTGACCAAAAATTATTTTTTCTTAATAAAATAAGAAAAATTGTATTAGTCGACTAGGGGAAAGTGCTGGTCTGCTAATTTTCTGAAGTTTGGATTTTGAGGCTGAGTCCTAAAGAACTAAGATAGATTATTATCAAGACTTTAACAATCTAAAGTTATGCAAGAATAAATAGTACAATTACATCATCTTTCTCAAGATATAAGAGTTCATTGCTTTAGCTTCATCTTGCATTTTGATGTTTTATCTTGCAAAGTAACTTTGACGATTGTCAGATGTGAAGAAGTTGAGTTTGATAATCTACATCCAAAGAGTTAGTATACACACACATATATACAAAATGATTGTATCATCACAAATTTTATGGGAATAAAACTTTATGTTTCCAACATTCTCCCCTGTTTTGATGATTACAATATATCTTAAGACAATATGAAATATATGTGGTATACGAGAATAAAATATTTTTAATTATAAAGCTCCCCCTGAATATATGCTTGATAGAATGAACAATCTATTTGTCAATGTGAATGATTATGTAACAATGTAATACCATTTAGCAAATGCATATATCATAATAAAATGAATGTTTGGAAACGAGTAAAAATTGTCTTGTAGTGAAAAATTGTATATGTGATAAACATGTATATGTGTGCATATTTAGTAATGTTTATACCTGTCATTTCATATTTTTCTGCCATATTTTTCTCCCCCTTTGAAATTATCAAACATGGGAGGGATTTAAGCAAAGTAGGAAATTAGTCGACTAATGAAATTGTCTGGTCGACTAATCAGTGCAGAATGCAGAAAACAGAGAAGAAAATTTAACCAAACAGACTGAAATTTCATTAATGCTGCAGAAGTAATACATCGACTAGGTCGTACATAGGACCGAGGATTGGCTAGGCAACATACAACAACCAAAAGCAACCTAAACCAAACTAACATTGTAAATACTGACGTGACGACAGAACAACCAAACCACACAACAACTTAATGCAACCAGACATCAAACCAGACAACTAAAAACAACAACCAGTCACAAACAGACATTAGTCGATTAACTGATAGTCCTAGTCGACTAATAAGCGAATTTCTCCTGAAATTGCTTAAAACAGACGAGGAGGCCTAGGTGGTCGGTGAAAGGTTGATGGAGAATACTGTGTCAATTGTGAAAGGATACTCGTAATCTGGGATTGAGTTCCTTGTATACTGTGAATGCTTGCTTGCATGTCATTCCTAACTTGTGCAATACTAGTCTCAAAACCACGCAAATGTTCTTGGACTCCCGCAAAACTGATATGCATATCAGCTTGAAGATGATCAATTTGTTCTTGGAGGGAGAACCGAGATGAGTGAGGGTGAACATTTGGAGACATGGGAGTCTTGCAACGACGAGGGTATGAATCGATCGGTTGCTCTTCTTCAACATGTGGAGTTGGTTGGAGCTCCATGCGATCTAAGATGGATTGATCAAACAAAGTGGATTATAAACGGCCACTTCATCATCATGTGGTTTGAAACGGGTTTTACGAGGGCTAACATAAAAGAGACGGACCAATCGACTTTTTTTGCCACATATGATGGCATAGAGAATGCGAAGACGAGTTTCATCAATGTAATTGAAAGACCCAACTTTTGGAAGAAGGTTGTTAGTTATGATCTTGAGAAGAAGGCTAGGAGTTGGATGTAAGTTCATGGAGATCATGCCGGAAGGACGAAAATCGGGACTAAGTAAATCAAGAGTGGGTTGATGATCCATGTGAAATCCAAGAGTTTGATCATTTGATCGAGGGAAGCTAAGACATTCGGCAAGAGTTTCAAAAGTGAGATGCTTTCTACACCTTGAAATTTGGTGTCGAAATAAATGTTTCCGTCATCTTGATAAACAATCATATTAGAGTAAAAATGTTCTACAAGAAGAGGATAGTATGGAATGTCTTCATACCAAAGGTGGAAGAGAGAAATGGTATGTAGAAGATGATGGAGATTGAAGTTCCGAATTTTCGGATCACTAAAGTTGATTGATTGTTTAGGATAGAAAGGAGTGAATTCCATGGCGGCATATTTCTCTTGGGCTTCTTCGGTCGGAGTGAAATGATGAGAAGGACGAGGATTTGAAAAGGGGATCATTTAGAGAAGAAGGAAAAGTACCTGTGAGAAATCTGTGGTCTCTTTCTCTGAAATGGAAAGGTTAGTCGAAACATTGAGAGTTGGTTTTTCTAATGAAGAAATGAAGATCCTTTGGTTTTTAAATAAGGATTGGAGGAGGGAAATTCAAAATTTTGAATCATCAAAAACTGAAAGAAAAACAGTGGAAACTTCCCTTAACTTCTCTAGACGTTGAAGAATAGATTGGTGCGGAAAAGGGTGGAAGAAAACTGTCGAAATCGCAGTTTTTCTGAAAACTGTAATTTATTGGTCGACTAGTCGAAACATCTAGTCGACTAATCGATGCGCAGAATATTTTGAGAGGAGGAAGATGCAAAAAATGGAGTTTTTTACAATATAGCAGGTCAAACAAGAGTACAAGAAGACCTGACTTCTGTCCATGACCTAGGGATAGGTTGTAGTTGAGTTTGACTTAACAAAGCCCCTTTCCAAGGAGAAGTGTACTTGACAAGTTGTCTTTCCAAAGAGCTTTGAAAATTGGAGGGAAAACAAAAAGTAAGTACTTTTTGTTTTTTAGCGGGGTCAAAAACTGAGTTGACCGGTCAGATCAAATTTGTGAAAAGAATATATATGCACGGTGCGAAATGTTCTCATTTGAAAATTTTCCTATATATATATATATATATATATATATATATATATATATATATATATATATATATATATATATATATATATATATATTGGCGGGTAAAAGCAATCTTTATTATCATAAGAGAGTATATACAAGTACATACACAAGTTATACAAAGTGGTTGGTGGGGAGAGGGGGGATAGGGCACAAGCGCCGTCACCCCCTACTTCCTACTCACTACCTGTATCAACTGTGTAACAACTGAGTATCAATCTAATCTTAGCCAGCATCTATGAAACCCCAATTAGAGTAAGGGGTCAGATCTGAAGCACGTTCCAAGTCGATGCCACGCAGTGAGATAAGAATATCAAAAGCAATGTCATCAAATAACACTGTCTTCTGCATGGCAATACCTTCAAAAATCCTCTTATTGCGCTGCTTCCAAATGTGCCAAACCATGGACGATAGTGCCGCTTTAGCTAGATACCCCACAGGGTCAGATTTGGTGTATCGCATCAGAATCAGATCGCAAACACCAGCTAGAGTAAGCGGTGGGGTGCCAGAATACCCCAATTTGAGAAGCCCCCTACATAAAATGTACCGGGAGTAACTGCATTCAAAAAACAGGTGGGTGGAAGACTCAGGGATGTTGGAGTCACAGAGAACGCAGTGCTGATCAGCAGTAACTCCCCACTTTGAGAGCCTGTCTCTGGTGGGTAACTTATCTCGAATGGCTCTCAAGAGTGTGAGGGACATCTTAGGAACATGTTTAGGGTGCCACACAATGGAGTGATACACAAAATTCGGGCCAGGTATACGGACTCCTTCCCAAGCAGATTTGAAAGAAGGACTGCCAGCAGCCCACGCCCATTGGTCAGGGCCAAGCCGCAATGTAACTCCCTGCAGGGTTTGGCTAATAGTCCGGATGCCATCAAGGTTACGGCTGCTATTATGATTACAAAAATCTTTCACAGTAAAGTGCTCAGTTCCAGTGACCGGTTGGTGAAGCAAATGTAGTGGACCCATAGGATGCCAGTTGTCAAACCAGAAAGAAGTTGTTGAACCATCACCTACAACTCGTTTAATAAGATGTTGGGAGAAATTACGATACCTGAGCATGAATTTCCATGTCCCGGAATTAGTAGGTTTTGGCTTGACAGTGTAGAAATCACTTGCGACTTCCTTGTAACGGGATCTCATATATTTCGCCCAAATAGAATTAGTAGAAAGAAGCCTCCATGTAAGGCGAACTCCAGAAGCAGCGTTCAAGTCTTTCAATAATCTCAAACCCACACCCCCTTCCTTTTTGGGAACACAGAGGTCCTTCCACGCCCATATATGGAGCTTGCCCCAAATGAACTTCCTACAAGCCGAAGTGATTGCACGAATAACAGAAGGCGGAAGGTAGAAAGCTTGCATCCAGAAAGCCATGATCCCATAAATAACCGAACGTACCAACTCAATTTTACCAGAGGTGGAAAGAAGCGAAGAACTCCAGCTTTGCAATCTTTTTTTGCACTTATCAATTAGTCGACTATACACAGTTGCTTTAGGATAAGTAGAAGAGAGTGGCAGCCCAAGGTAAGTAGTAAATGATCTGACCAATTTGACTCCCAAGATGTTAGCGAGGCTACCAGGCTGGCGAGCACCCTTACTGAAAATGGCAGAGCTTTTATCCCAATTAACGGAGAGTCCAGAGAACAGATTAAAAGTATGGAGGAGTTCTTTGAGCCCGGTAAAGGACCGCTGGTTAGCTCGAAGAAAACCAATAAATCATCTGCAAACAGCAGGTGAGAAACAGATCCCATACGTCGCATAGGCTGGATGGAACGGGAAGATTCGGCTCTCGCCATAAGAAGAGAGAAGGCCTCCATCACAAGCACAAAGAGATAGGGGGAGAGGGGGTCACCCTGTCTTAACCCCCTATTAGAAGAGAAGTAGCCTGCCGGTGAACCATCAATTAGCACCGAGAACATTGGGGTGGATATACAAGCTCTTATCCAATTTATAAACCTGCTACCAAAGCCCATTTGATATAGAATGAAGTAGATGAACTCCCTATTTATACTATCAAAAGCCTTGCGGAGATCCAATTTGATGCAAGATCTCGCCCCCATTGGATTGCTAAAATCCCGAATTTGTTCATGAGCAATTAAGGCACAATCAGATAGGAGCCTACCTTTCAAAAAAGCAGCCTGGTTTGGGGATATTAAATCACATATGGCATGCCGTAACCTGTTGCACAAGACTTTACTGATGATTTTATAGATGACATTGCAACATGCGATGGGTCTGTAGTCCCCCAGCTCCGTAGCGTTAGCATTTTTGGGGACAAGAGTAAGGAAGGTATGATTGACACATTGGGGCATATAGCAGGTATTGAAAAATGAAAGAGTACCAGAAGTTACATCCTTACCGACAATGTCCCAAAATTGATGAAAGAAGTTAGCATTGAACCCATCGGGACCTGGGGCTTTATCTTGCCCAATTTGGAAGACCGCAACTTTGATTTTAGAGGGCGAGACAGATCTATCCATCCAATTAGTTGCATCAAGGGTAAGCTTCCTTTTCGGGGTAAGCTTCGGGAACAAATTCCAGTAATCGACTTGGTTATACAAGTCCCTATAGAAAATAGGGCCTTCGGTTCTCAGAACTTCAGAAGTAGAAACCCGAACTCCATGCCTATCAATGAGGTGACTTAGATTATTGCGGGAGCGCCTACATTTCATCGCATTGTAGAAAAATTTAGAATTCCTGTCTCCCATAGTTAGCCAATCCTGCCTGCTTTTTTGGCGCAAATCAGATTCCTCTATGTCAAGGGAGTTAGCAAGATTGAAGATCAAATTCCTTTCAAGTTCATGAGTGCATGGATCAGAACTGTTTTTATTTGAAGCTTGAATTTTGTCATGCTCATTTCTCCAGAAAGTAGACTTCCTGGTGTCTTTATTAGAAAAAGACCAAAGTTTAATTTCACCTTTCAAGAACCTGAGCTTAGAGGCCAGGCTAGCCAAAGAATTAACCCACGGCTGGCGCTCCCATGTGCGTTGAACAAGATCCCTGAAGCCGGTTACAGAAATCCAGGAATTGTAGAATTTAAACGGCTTGGGATGAGAGACCACCTTGTTAAGAAGATGCACATGCAAAGTGGCATGGTCACTCGTACCTCCAGGGGTGAATTCCACAAAAGAGTGAGGGAGGAGATCGATCAAATCCATATTGCAAAGGACTCGATCTAATCTAGCCGAGATACGGTTAGGGCCAATGCGTCGATTATTCCAACTCATTCTATTCCCAATGCTTTTAAGTTCCATAAGCCGACACCCCGCAATACAAGTATTGAAAGAATCCATGGACGCCGAATCAACAGGACGTCCCCCAATCTTCTCAGAAGAAATACGGACACAGTTAAAGTCACCACCAACCAGCCAGGGGATGTTATTGAGTGTACTGGAGTCAGCCGTTAGAGCACTCCATAGAGAAAGCCTAGAATGCGGCAAATTGAGAAAAGTATTGGGCCTTAGTCTTGGACTCACTCTTGGACTTACTGCGGTATATATATATATATATATATATATATATATATATATATATATATATATATATATATATATATATATATATATATATATATATATATATATATATATATATATATATATATATATATATATATATATATATATATATATATATATATATATATATATATATATATATATATAACTAAGACATAATAATAACTTGGGCCTTAGTCGACCAGAACTGTCTGCTAGTAGACTAATAAAAATATAAAATAATTCTGAAAATTTCAGAAAAATTCTATATTGATATTAACATAATATATAACTATAATCTATAGTTAAAATTCCGATTCACTGACTATACCAAGTTCTCTTCTAAGTTTTAGAAAAGTCTCTTCTTTAAGAGGCTTAGTTAGTATATCGGCAATTTGATTCTTAGTATCTATATACCTAAGAATAATATCACCTTTTTTGGATATGATCATCCGAGAAATGGTGAAATATATCTATGTGCTTAGTACGTGCATGATGTATCGGATTTTTGGATAAATTTATAGCACTAGTGTTATCACACATGATTGGACATGTGTTACATTTAATGCCATAATCTAGTATCGTTTGTTTCATCCATAAAATCTATGCACATGCTAACCCAGCGACAATGTATTCCGCTTCGGTAGTACATAAAGAAACAGAATTTTGTTTCTTACTAAACCATGATAATAATGCATAACCGAAAAAGTGACAAGTTTCACTTGTACTTTTATGATCAGTTTTGTAACCAACAAAATCTGCATCACTATATGAAATTAAATCAAATAAATTTGATTTTGGATAATGTAAAAAAAATCAGATGTATGTTTGATATACCTAATTATTATTTTGACAACAGTCAAATGTGATAACTTAGGATCAGACTCATACCTAGCACATATGCAAACAGAAAACATAATATCTGTATAATGATAACATCAGAATCTATATGTTTGGTAAATAAAGTAGAATCTATCTTTCTTTTATGGGCACCTAAGAGATAAACAATAAATATTGGTACCCTTTTTATATGGGTCCTTAGGATTAGTCCTTAGGAAACCAAACCCAAGTGAAATTTGATTTCTTTATATAATTAGAAGAAAGAATAACATTTTGCATAAAGTTAGAAACATATAAATCATTGTTATATAAACAAATGTCTTTGGGAACCCAAATATTATGCACACTTGTTTTCTTAGAAGATGTATGAAAATTGGTCTTCTTTGCAATATGAATAGTATCCTTTTTCATACTATTAGAAGAATCAGTTTTCTTTGCTTTAATAAATACATGCCTTTTCTTTTCTAAAATATCATTATCAAGAATATTAGATTTGGGAGTATTCTTATACTCCAAACATTGTCTATGATTAGCAGGATGTTGTATTCTAAGTAAATCATCAAGATTATTATTTCCTTTATTAAACTTACTAATGTTAGAAGACATATCATCATATTTCAACTTTAGAGAAGAGATATCTTTATCTAAAATGGAAATGCATGAAATCATGTTATGATTCTCAGATTTGAGAATCTTATTTTCATGAAGTAGTTTTTCATTTTGAGAGGATAATGTTTCCTTCTTAATTTTTAGACTATCTAATGAAGAAGAAGAAGAGGTTAGTTCTTGATGAGAAAGAACTAATGCCTTATGTTGAGAATTCAATTTCTTGAATCGCGTATATAATTCATTAAAAGTATCTAGTAGTTCTTCATTATCTAAACTACTTACCTCATTATCAATTTGTGCCATAAAGCACATATGAGCATTTTCTTCATTAGATTGATCGTTGACTTCTTCTTCATCTGAAGATGAAGAGTTCCATGTTGCTGCTAGTGCCTTTTTTCTCTTTTCGAACTTCTTATCCTTTCTGAAGTTGTTGAATGTCCTTTCTTTAGGCTTAAGAAGTTGACAATCCTTTTTCATATGTCCAGGCCTATTACATTGAAAACACAAAGAAGCATCCGTAGATTTGGTCTTAAAACTTTTAAACTTACCTCTTCTTACAAACTTCTTAAAGTTTCTAGTTATCAGTGCCATGTTTTAATCGTCCATGTCTGAATCATCGGTGTCTGATGAAGCAACGAAGGCAAGAGTTTTCTTCTTTGTATCTGCTTGTTCTTTGCGATCTTAGAGTTGTACTTCATAGGCCATCAGGTTACCAACCAAGCTTTCAACGGTGAGAGTTGACAAGTCATTGGCTTCTTCTATGGCTATAGTCTTCTTCTCCCATTCAGACGTTAAGGCACGAAGAATCTTCCTTACTTGTTCTGTTTGAGTATAGGTCTTGCCAAGGGCTATTAAGGAGTTGAAAATGTCGGTGAAACGAGTGATCATTTTTCCAATTGGTTCATTCTCCTTCATTCTGAATAACTCAAACATGTGAACAAGAACAGAGATTTTAGTTTCCTTAACTTTATTAGTTCCTTCATGTGTTACCTGGAGTGTATGCCAGATGTCATAGGCTGCCTGGGAGACACGATTGAACTCATTCTTGTCCATAGCGCAGAATAGTGCATTCATGGAGTTGTAGGCTTCTCGTATTGAGTTTCCAATATGTTCCAAAGTTCGTAGTCGATGCTTTGAAGATAGATCGACATCCTTATCTTCCAATAGGAGTAGTTGGAACCATTGAATAATGGAGGCCTTGTAGTAGAGTGCCCTTCTGAAAATTGTGATGAAGACGTTGAAGTGTTCGTCGGATAGGTGTAGGCCATCTTAACCATGCAGCTCTGATACCAAATGTTGGATCTCCTGGCACACCAAATACACTAGGGGGTGAATAGTGTAAATAACGACGATATTGCAAGATTAAAAGTTAATAAAAAATTGCAATAAGAATGCAGAAATAAATGAACACAATCCAGAATAATCCAAACGCAAACACATAGATTTTTATCCCGGTTCGGATCCTTATGACCCGTAGAGATTTGAATCCACTAAAATACTTGCTCCCTACAAGTAATCAACATACAAAGATGCCAACACTCCCCGTGTTGCAAACTTGTACAATCTCTTCAAAAAGAGATTCACCAAATAAAATAAAGAAAGAGTATGAAACAATATCACATATAGCCTTGATAATTGATGGAATTATTGCGCAAGGTTGGTGATGGAATCTCCAAGGTTCAAGATGTGAATTGTGGGAGAACACTCTTGGAAATTAGACTTCCTAAAGGGGCAGAATTTCTACAGAGGTTCCCCTATGGAAATCTGAAAATCACACACTTTCTTGAGAGAGAAAGAAACTTTAAGAAAAGAGAAAGTGAGTGAATTTTCGTGTGTTTTAGGCAGAGGTCTGGGGGTCTATTTATAGTCCATAAGTTAGTTTTCGAACGTTGGACAACTGCCTAAATTTTCAAAAAATTCTGAGCCGTTTTTCCAAAAGTTAGTCGACTAGGCAAAAGTATCAGTCGACTAACTAGTTTGCTGACCAAAAATGGCTGTTGAAGTGTCCTTTGAAGGAGAACAGCTATAAACTTTCAAAAACTGCCAAAAACGGCTAGGAACTGACAATATGAACGTTGGAAGGTAGTTAATAACCGTCATTAAATAATTAGAAAATTATTTAATAGAAATCAGTTATAATAACTAACGATATAACTGTCTGATAGACCTGGAAAACTTATTAGTCGACCTGGAACAAAATTTTGAGAAATTTTCAGAATTTGATTCTTATGATTGGAAAATAGATTTTGACCAAAAATTATTGTTTCTTAATAAAATAAGAAAAATTGTATTAGTCGACTAGGGGAAAGTGCTGGTCTGCTAATTTTCTGAAGTTTGGATTTTGAGGCTGAGTCCTAAAGAACTAAGATAGAGTATTATCAAGGCTTTAACAATCTGAAGTTATGCAAGAATAAAAAGTACAGTTACATCATCTTTCTTAAGATATAAGAGTTCATTGCTTGAGCTTCATCTTGCATTTTGATGCTTTATCTTGCAAAGTAACTTTGACTATTGTCATATGTGAAGAAGTTGAGCTTGATAATCTGCATCCAAAGAGTTAGTATACACACACATATATACAAAATGATTGTATCATCAAAAACTTTATGGGAAGAAAACTTTATGTTTCCAACAGAGTTCACCTCCCAATGCTACTTACACCGCATCCATTCGCAAAAATCTCATAAAAGAAAAACTTGCTCCAAAAGTGCAAAAAAGCTAAAAAGGAGCCAAAAATCAGAAATACTAATCCTATTGCTCCTACAAAAGTCCAAAAAGAAAAATGAGAAACAAAGTTTCAAAAGCCAAAGAAAAAAAGAAAAAGAGAAAAATTCTCAGTTTAATTTTTTGGAGCCACATATATGCTTGGGAAATCCAAGACAAAATTCCACAATTATTTCCTTTGGATGCAACGCCTCAAGTTAAGCTTGATGGGGTTGAATTATTTTGACCAAACGAGTGAGCATGACATTAGAGTGGAGTTGTGCACGAATGGGGAAGTTTGATAATGCTGAAACTTAGCGAAATAACTTATCTATGGAGATTTCTTATGATTTGATTTGAATATGTGAATGTCCTGACTCTTATTCCATTCTCTATTACATGCTTGGTATGAATTTTCTATGCTTCAGTTATGTCTTTTGATTGAAAAGTGCATCGCCAATGTTTTGTATTTTCAACACTATGAAATGCATGACGTAGATATGAGTTGATTGTATGAGCTTTAGAGAAGTCCTTTTTGTTCGTCTTGAGCCTACAAGTACTATATTCACTTAAGATATGAAATCTCCTGCTAGCATGTGATTCATTTTCCGAGTTATCGTGATGTGTGGCGAATGACGTGAGATCTGAGAGAATAATCTAGCGACCCTCTCCTCTTTGCATTCTTTTTCGTTTTTCTTATTTTTACTCCCGGTGAGCTTCGTATTCGTCTTCCTCGAGGACGAGTAAGAGGTAAGATTGAGGGATTTTGATGTGTCCATATTTTCCATGTTTTTATCTCATGTTTTCATAGCATTTTTGCCATCCAAAGTTCACTTTTATACATATTATCGCGCTTTTCACGATATATTCGATTTTCGTATAGAATTATGGATTTTTAGGAACTTTGGAGCGATTTCGAGCAATTTTTGTACATTGACACATCTGAGCTATCTGGAGCGCCTATGGCGAGGTTCGATAGGTGTTCGACGAGGTGAAGAAGAAGATTGGAGGAGGAGAAGAGAAGAGAAGGAGAGAAAGAGAGAAAGGAGCTCATATACTGATTTTCCCCGACCACTCGGTCGAGTGCATCAGCACTCGACCGAGCTGACCTTCAACGCAAAAGAGAAGCTCATTCAGTTGATGTGCACATCCCACTCGACCGAGTAGAAACATCACTCGGTCAGCTCAACTTGGCTGACTTTAATTCCAATTCATATTCAAAGTAGGAGAGAACAGAAGTGACTCGACCGAGCAGTTTAGCCACTCGGTCGAGCTGAAACCCGATCAGAACGAAGATTTTCAAAGGCATCCTCAACTTACTGTAGCTCGATCGAGTAGACCAGCGCTCGACCGAGTACTTCAACTACTCGGCCGAGCGGAATTTATTTTAGAGCAGCACTTTGAGCCTAAAGAAGCATCCCCGAGTGACTCGACCGAGTATGGCGATCACTCAACCGAGCTGCTCATATCTGAAGCTAAACCAAGAAAGGAGAAGCGGCTGACCGTGTCACCACTCGACCGAGCGGTGCCACTACTCGACCGAGTAGGGCGCCGTTGCCTAACTGATTGGGGGCCCTAGAAGCCCTTTTTCCAGATTTTTGTGGGTCCATCCCCATTGTATTTAAGCATAGTTTTTATCCTAGTTTAGAAGAGGCTATTCAGATTTTTTTTCTTAGAAGTTCTTAGTTTTTCTTAGAGAGTTCTTGAGTCGTCACTATTGTTTTGATGACAAGTTGCTATTTTTATTATTGTAATTTTCTTAGAATCTCTTGATCTTAATTCTCTCTGATTATTTGTTCGTCTTCAGTGCTTTGGTAACGATCTCTCATCTCTCTATGCTTATTTCGATGTCTTTTATTGCGATCATGGTTTCTATCGCTATTCTAAACGCTTTTCTTGATATCACTATGAATTGTGAGTAGTCGTCTCTAGGGCTAATGATTAGCCCTAGGATCTTAGGATTTAGGTACAAAGTCAAGATTTTTACGTTGTTTTGGTATAAAAGGGATGTTTTTTGGTTGATCAAGCCAAGTTTGTAGGAGATCTCATATAGGGTTTGTGATCCACGGGAGTGGCACACACCTTGGACGGGTACCCTATGAACTTAATTAGGCATGTTAGTGAATTCAATTAGAGTTCGTGATCTACGGTAATGGCACACACTTTGATGGTTTCCACCAGCATCCTATATTACTAATTGATGACCTACAGAAGTAGCATTAATGAGAGCCATCAAAACACATATTGAAGCTCTAACCCACGGTGGCGGCGTGAGTAGAGATTGAGAATATTTGTCGTTCGTAATGCACGGATCGCGTGTAAGGCCATCCACTGTGGTGGGGCTGAGCACGGGTTACGTTAGACAAGTGGCACAACGGTGGTTGGCCATGAGTTTTACATTTTAGATGCAATAATCTCGCCTTAATAAAGCCAATTCAACGTAGAAATTGTAGCCTAGCATTGACATCCGATGATCCTAGTGGTGACTCCTATTGCCCTAGTTTTTTCTACTGTTAATCGAGATAGTAAAATTTCGTGACAATCTTTCTGAGTACGCCAAACTAGCATTGTTCTCAGACTTTAAATAGATCCAAGACTATAAAAGCGTCTGCCTCCTTATGGGTTCAATATTTTTCTATATTACAAAGTATTGACACCGTGCATTTGCAGTAAGTTTTCGGAGTTAAATTCGCAGCGCATCAATGTTGAATATGAGTTTACGTGCGATGAGTATAGTAGAGAGATGCATGCAAAGGGTCAAAGTAACTCAATCAAGGTATGTATAATTCATGTTCACATTTGATGATAATTGGAATTCTAGTTTGATCCAGGCGAACACGGCCAGTCAGGTTTGGCCAGGTAGGATCCCTATCCATAGATAGGGCGAGCCCTACTAAGGTGATCCAGCCTTTGACACCAAACGATCCTAGACACTGGCTCGAGGATACCTTAAGAACACAGATTATCAATTTTCTCTCTATCGATATATTTATGGGTTACATGTCTGATACTTTCGTAATTATGATAGGTGCAAGCATAATTAACACGCAATTGAGTATTTTCCTACTTAATTATGTCTCTAAGTTGGCAATGCGTAAGTCCAAGTCGATATTAATTTCCATTAGGATGATACTCATCGATAGACTATGTTAATGTGTTACCCTATAGTTCATACTAGTACACCTGTTTAAACTTCTAAACCTAGAATGAGAGTGACTTACGGGTTTCGAGATCGTTGCGGGAAGCCGAGGGTGGACCTAGTGCTATCAGAAGTTCTCGTGCATAAGAACTAGTTCATGCAAACATAAAATATGTGTATTTATAGGTTATTCAATTTTCAAACTATTTATTTTAATCGTTTATATTTTTATAATAGTTTAAAACATGTCAAAACATGTATTAATAATTTTTAAAATGCTAGAAGTGAATAGTATAATTTTATCAAGGAATAAAATAATTTTCTAAAGCTCATAGTTATTTTTATAATTTTTAAACACTTAGAATCAACTTTCTAGATTTAAAATGAATTAAAAAATAATTTTTAAAATTAAAATTAATTAGCGTAAACACTCGACGATTTGTTTAGAGAAAACAATAAGTCAGAAATTTAAGAACAATATGTCGAAATTTTACTCTCGACTAGCAAAATACGAAGGTATTTTTATATTAAGAAGTTTAGATGTTGTATGAAAATATACGCGTTTTAAGCAAATTAGAATTAATTACAGAAAACTTTGAAAATTCATAACTTTCAAAATAAGTACCCAATTCGAATGATTTAGGTGTCTATGCATTCGCGGTAACGCGTAGAATTTTTTTGGTATCTTTGGATCCTTTTTATGAGGCCTAGATTCTCATTTTTAATTTTTTTCTAATTTTCGTACCTTCTTTCCCTCTCTGCTTTCGCTCTCTACCTTCCTCTTCTTTCTTCTTTTTGCGTTGCTGATGAGGCTGTTTCTTTGCGTGTGCGTTGCAACGAGGGGGGCAGCAGAGGCCACAGCGGGGGGCCGACAGTGCGGAGGTTGGGGGGGGGGGGGGGGGGGGGGGGGGGGCGACTGGGTAGTCGGCCGACATGTGGCCGCGCGGTGACGAGGGGAAAAACGGGGGGGGGGGGGGCTGGGCTGTGTTCTCGACGGCTTCTAAAGGGGGTTCTGACGTAGAGAGGGTGGCGAGCCAAAGTGGGGGGAGAGATAATCTGTGGAGTGGGCTGGAGTTCGGCGGGGCATGAGAAGGAGGCGGTGGCAGAGCTTCGAAGGCCTGCGGATGGTGAGCAGCAACGAGGGAGGTCGGTGGGTGCTGTGGCCCTTGGATGAATGGGAAGAGTGGCGATGGGGGGTTTGCTGGAGGAGGGCGGTGGTATGGTTGGCCTCGGGGTGGCCGAAGGAGTCGGGGTGAGTTAGGGAGAGGGAGCTCTGAAGAGGAAGCCATGTGTTCTGGAGTTAAGGGAAGATGAAAGAGGAGAGGGTTGAGGGGTTTGTCTGCAAGTGAAACTGGGGATTAACTAAGATAATAATAATATAATTTTAAGTAAGTAATTAAAGGTTAGTTGGGGAAATTTGACTAGCCTATGACAATCTCTCCCACGTTTTAGTCAGGGGCGACTGTCGACAGGTTAGGTTAGGTAAGTAATTCCAAAAAAATCACCACGTGATTGTATCGTCATGAGGATAATGAAAATAATGTCTGTTTTAGATTTTGAGCTATGAAAAATACAAAAAAAATCGTTTATTCATATTTGAACTTCAGGTCGTTACACATGCACTTCTCTATCTATCCATCTGCACCAATTTTAGCTTTGATGCGGAGTGCATCAATACATTTTGTGCAGGATGGAAGAGAAGGATTAGGTTTTGTTTAGGCCAAAAATGACCGAAATAGTTGTCAAGCTGACGTGGGCTCTTCGTTCTGAGTCGGAGCCTCGTCAGTAGGTGAAGTGGGACCCTAGGTTGGAAGAACCTGGGTCGAGTGATGGATGTAGTTGATGATGCAGTGCTCGATCGACCCTTGGACAGCTAATGTGTCGATCGTTCGAGGCTGGAAAGCTCAGAAATGACCTTTACAGAAGACGACGGTTCCTCGATCTACACCACAGAGACACGTCAGGGGGTCGGATCTGGGTCCCGAACCAAATCCCCTCTGATGCTTAAGTTAGTATGGGAACTTAAGGAGTGGAGGGGCTTGGAGCAGCTGAGATCGATCCACAGACGCTCGTCTCAGGTCTGACGTCGCAAGCTCGATGATGTAAGAAATATCAGCTGAGAAAGTAGAGTTCTATGTCTTAGATCTCGTACCTTGGAAGTGGAATCCTTCCTCTATTTATAAGCATCCTGGGTCCCTTTAGCGACGTTGGGAAGATAAGGGCCACCCATTATGGGGCCACGATCATCCCCCTTTAATAGGAGTAAATGTTGTACACGTTCCCGTGAATTACGAGCCCGTCTTTAATCCCACGTTTGAGTGAGGGGAATGCAATAGTCGAATGGCCAATGGGCTTTGACTGAGTAGCTATCAGGCTTCCCTTTGGGCCCGGTGGGCCTTAGTCATCCATCGGTCGAGTCATCTCGAGTGCCGGCTCAATGACTCAACAATGGCCCCCGTCGCATGACCTCAAATGGTCTGCCCGCTAAAGTCTAGCGACATTACATCACATTAATGGGGCACGACAGTCGAGAAAATAACACTCAAGTTCCAGGCACCAAAATGCCCGCCTCGTCGATTCAGATGATTTGTCGATTCGAAATCCAAGACGCCCAGAGCCTTTGGATCTTCGATGCGTGATCCATCATGCGGCTGTAGCCTTGCCTATATAGGATGGTTCCAATAACAGAGTGCGAAGGTATCTTCTTCATTTGCATTAATTTAGATTTTCCTTCCCTCGAAAGAAATGGCTTCGTCCTCCATCCCTACCTCTAAAAGGAGCTTGGTCACCATCATGTAGAAGAATAAGGAAGGGGTTATGGAGCCGGGTTTGCTCACGAATCTGAGGTCCAAAGTCGAGGCTGGCCAGATCCCTGAGCTTCAGATGATTTACATCCGTCTTGATTACCAAATCCGGGTTCGTGGGAGGGACGAGAGGGTCCATTGTCCCGACAATCGAGAAGTGGGGGTATACATCAAAGCCTACGAACGAAGCCTTCGATTCCCCATGCAACCTTTCATGATGTACTTCTTATGTACCCTGAATATTTCTCTCTGCCAGTTGATGCCAAACGCTATTGGCATGCTGACAGGCTTTATAGCTCTGTGTGTGATGAAAGGAATTGAACCGTCTCTGAGACTATTCAGTTACTTCTTCTCGATCCCTCCCCTCAAGACCCCGGGTTGGTATTCGATAATGGCTTGTCGAGGAAGGAAGATGTTCGAACACCTTCCCTCCTCTAATTCTAAATGGAAAGATGAGTTTGTGTTTGTGGCCTTCCAAGGAGAGGCAAGTTTCTACACCGGCTGGGGTGCCCCTGACTTGGGCCCTGCCGAGGATAAGCCGCTGACTAGCGATGAGAAAAAAAGCCACCGACACATTGACGAGTCTGCCAAAGAATATGAGGTCGGTAAAGTGGCTGTGGTCTAACGACGTGTTGCGTCGGACCGTATGGATGAAAGGTTGGTTTGATCGTGCCCGCCAACTGTTCGACCTTTGTTCTTCGACCTAACTCGTTTGTTGCTTCTGCAGGCATGGCCAGTGTGGATTATCAGGTGGATCCTGCACTTAGGGAGGTAGTTGAGGCTTCCATCATAGAGGCAGAGGTGAGCATGTTGTCCCTCGGGTGCCGACTGTGGGGGAAAGTATGGTCCAACCGTCGGAGGATCGACCCAATATTGTTGAGAGGGTTGCTAAGGTAGCCCGCCTTCAGAGGAAGAAGAAGGAAAAGCCTACCTCTGAATTTGAAGTAGTTGCGCTTGAGCGGAATAAAAGGAGGTGGCAACTCGTTCTCAGCGACTCGAAGCCGTCTGGTTTGAATGCAGCCACAGAGCAGGTCTCCTGGCTGGGGAGGGATACCACTCAAGGGGGAGATTCAAGGAAGACTCAAGTCCCTCTGGAGCTTCTTCTGCATGAGGACTCCTGGCCTTAGGGGGTTTGTTCCCTCCTATCAAATTGTCTGAAGACATCCCCGATGAATTCAGGTCGATTTTACTGGAGAGTCGATCTCCCCAGGCCCCATTCGACTGCACCGTAGAGGAGCTCGTCCAAATGGAGTTTCTGATGAGGCAAGAAGATTTTGCTCTCCTCGATTGCAGGACCGCCTCCCGTATTACTGAAAATGCGACCCTTCCAAGGGACGGAGTTGTTGTGGAGATGGTCGACTATGAGCAGCTTGTGTCAGTATCTGTTCATGCCAGTGTCCAGGTAATTATTGCTCCAGCCTCCCTCATTGGTGATGCTAGCATGGACGTTGACCATCGTGTGTTGTTTGCAGGCTCTCGTGGCCACCGCGGCGTTGCGTCGTCGCGCTCCGGTGGTGGCCAATTATGAGGTCACCCTGGAGGCCATCAAGTCGGTCGTGGAAAGATATCAAGTTGAGCTGACTAGACAGCCTTCTCTCTGAGACGAGGTTGAATCGCCTTGATCGGCTTGATCGTGAGCTTCTGAAGGCTCGTAAGAGGGAGGCAGAGCAAGCTGCTCTAACAGAGCGGGCTGAGAAGGATTTGTTGGAAGAGTGAGCCCGTGCCAAGGTCGTAGCAGAGAAGGCGATTCAGGAATTCAAGGATTCCTTCCCTGACTTCGACGAGCTATACATGGAAGGCTACGAGCGATGTCGGTTGGAAATGAAAAACCGTTTTCCTAACCTCTCTGCTGAGATCGATCAGATCCCGATGATTTTTCCAGATCTTGGTGATGATGAGTTGAGCCAAGGCACGGAAGAGGCTACTCCCACCGACAAAGTTACCACTATGGCTGGTGATGATGCATGAGCAGATGCTACGGGAGACACAGAGTCCACGGACGTGCGGGATGAAGACCAAGGGCCTAGCCAGCCGTTGTAGGATCTCGGTGCTCTTTTTACGCCTGCTTTAGAAATTTTTGAATGTATAGGGGGTGATGTAGATGTAAACGAAAACAATGTTTTGCAATAGGAGTGCCAAAAGAATTGGCATATGTATCCTTATTTATCGTTGCATCTCTTTGTTTATTGTCGCTTACGTCACGTGGGGGTCGTAACGCCTGATGCCCCTCGATGGGTTGGATGCTACTTCAGGATGATCGAGGGTAAGCCATAGAACCATGTTAGAAGTAGACCACTAAGTTCCATGGTGAGGGAGTGATTTCCTCAACTCACGACTGACAGTACGGGAGTCGTTCAGTAATGAAAGGGTGGCCCTTCGACTTACAGCTGACGACATTTTGGGAGAGTCATTCAGTAGGGGAGGGGTGGCCCCTTTGACTTACGGCTGACGACGCGTTAGGAGAGTCATTCAGTGGCGAAAGGGTGGCATCTTTGACTTACGGCTGACGATGCTTTATATGAGAGTCGTTCAGTGTGGAAGGGGTGGCCCTTTCGACTTACGGCTGACGACGCTTTGTAGGAGAGTCATTCAGTGGCGAAGGGGTGGCCCTTTCGACTTATGGCTGACGACGCTTTGTGAGAGTCGTTCAGTGGCGAAGGGATGGCCCTTTCGACTTACGACTGACGACGCTTTGGGAGAGTCGCTCATTGGCGAAGTGGTGGCCCTTTCGACTTACGGCTGAAGACGCTTTGGGAGAGTCGTTCAGTAGCGAAGGAGTGGCCATTTCAACTTACAGCTGACGAAGCTTTGTGGGAGTCGTTCAATGTCGAAGGGGTGGCCCTTCCGACTTACGGCTGACGACACTTTGGGAGAGTCGTTCATTGGCGAAGGGGTGTGTAACTGCCTGTTTTTTTCGTGTACGTTTTTTCATAACGAAAACAATTTCAAACGATTTCAAATTGAGTAAACGATTTTTTTCTATTTTTTTCCGTTGCTCAAATCTAAAAATGGACTTCATTTTCATGATCCTCGCGATAATACAAACACGTGGTACTGTTTTCGTAATTTTTCGGACACGTTTAGTATCGGGGGGGCACAAATCACAAATTCGTATTTTTAATTATCTACATTCTACTAATTACATTTTACCATTTACTAATTACCATTAACACCTAATTAACGTATTACATTACCCTAACCTGTTGGTAACTGATGCACCCGGAACCTACACCTAGATTCCACCTGACGGTGTCACAGTCGCCAGGCGTAGTATGGCCCCTAGGTGTCTATCCCGGGCTCTATCCGCAAGCGGACGGTGTCAAATTATAGTATAAAGGATGTCGGATCCCACAGGGACGGTGACAGTGTATTTGAATTCTCAGATTATTTCTATATCTCGAAGTGAGATAGTTGTTGGGTTGAGAGAATTGGTTGTGGTATTGTTGTTGATTCAGTAATAAAGGGAACTAGGGTATTAGGAATCACCGCTAGGACCGTCGGAGATCGATGTTGGAATAGGTACCTTACGTTGTATTGGGGTTAGGGGATTAATCTCTCAATTTGTACCACTCTCGTGGGTTAGAATTCCGAGGTATTTCGGTGGCTCTCATTGACGCAATGGCGGTAATCGTCAACGTAGCGATATAGTTCGTCGGTGGATCCCCTCAAGACCCGAGCTGGGCATGGTCACGAGCCTTTGTTGGATCCATCGATTTCCCTATTCGAATCCTAAGGATACCCCTTAAGCACATCAATTCCACAGACCGTGGGCATGATCTTAGTACGGGTTATCCTAAGGATTTGGTAGGATCAACCGAAATACTCCCCTTTATTCCCTATTCAACTTAGAAATCCAGATCTACATCTCACACCTAGGGTCTTAGGGCTAATCCATCAACCCTAGAGGAAACTACTCACTCATAGAAATTTTAACGAATAAAAATATGATTTTTACAAGAGAAAACATTGTAGGAAATTAATCGAATAAAGATTGAGAAGCTTACGTGCCAAAGACGACGAAAACAGCGAGCAATAGTTCCAAAGAAAACCCAAAATTCCAGAACGTAATAATAGCAATAGAACTCCAAAAATTATCCAATAATCTTCAAGAATTTAATCTAGATCTAACAAGTTTTTCTAATCTCTTGCCATCTCCAAAAATAATTCAAAAACTAACAAAAAGAATCCACTCCCAAAAACGCCGCAGCAGATTCACTCTTCACTCCCTCAAGCGCGCAACAGACGGCCACAGAAAATTTCCAAAAATAGCCTTCAGCGTCGTCGACCGAGTCAGTGACTCGGACGAGTGGTAGATTGCTCGGTCGGCTACTCGGTCAAGCAGTCTTCTTGCTCGGTCGAGCACGACAGTAAGTCACGCTCCTCCAAAATATGCCACTCTGTTTGCTCGGCCCGAGTCAGCTCTGCTCGATCAAGCTGACAGTTGACTCGGTCGCCAAAGGATCTGCTCGAGCCGTGTAGGATGTTGCTTGAGCTTCGCAAGTTTGGCGCTGCTCGACCGAGCATTATGGGTGCTCAGTCCGAGCAAACCTGTGTATCTGATCTTCTCCTTCGTCTTGGCTCTGCTCGACCGAGCAGCTGCTCTGCTCGGTCGAGTCACCTGGGTAGATTATTTCTGAAGCTCCTGTAGCTTCTCTTCTCTTCTTGCTCTCTCCTCCACTCCTCCCATGGCTCCCAAAACTTGGCAAACTCCTACAGAGCTTTGCCAATGGGCTCACGGGCGTGTCAGATGTGTCCATATCCAAACTGGGTCCCAAATCGCTCCAAAATACCTGAAAATCCATAAAACACTACGAAACTCGAATATAACGTTAGAATTGCAATATCGTAGGAAAATACGGGATTTGAATGCGAAAATTATATGAAATGCGATGTCATGATGCTATGAAAAGATGTAAAATATGGACACATCAAAATCCCCCAAGCTTACCTCTTACTCGTCCTCGAGGAAGACGAATACTAAGTATGCCGGGAGAAAAACAAAAAGAAATAAAAATAAGAATAGAAGAGAATGGAAATGGATGGTGTCACGCCCCGCTTCCCAAGTATGGAAGGCGGGACGTGAAGAGGTCCGCTCAGACTTGGAGCCGTGAAGCTGCAGTCTGATAAGCGTCTCTTAAATTAATCCATTATCAGGCCCTTTGCATTACGACGAAACAACAATAATAATAATGAGGGATAGACAATAAAATTATCCCACATTCAACATCCACGAATTTAATTCCAAACATTACAGAGATAGTCATAAAATGAAGTACAGAGCCCAAAAAGAAGGCCTAAGCATGGCCGAAACTACAACAAGAAGTGGTGCAACGCAACGAACAACCTAACAGTAGCTACTAAGAAAGTAAACAACAACTAAAAGGGAGTCACCAGCTGAGACTAAGAGTAGAACCGGTATCCTCGAACTGGACATCAGTAACCCGTCGACCGCTGCAACATACTCAGGCTCAAACCTGACATGTGACACCCAAAGAGAAAAGGGCACATGTCAGTAAAAGTCTCCCAAGAGAAAAACGAGAAACTTTTGTGCAAGGAACATAAGCGCAAAAATGTACAACTAGCAGTTCTAAAGTAAAGAAGATGACATGACATGAATGCAGCAGTTTAAACATGAGCTTGAATGTAACAATTTAGAGATGAACATGAAAAGTAACATTGGCACGACACGTTGTAGCAAAAGCTACTAAACAATATTTACGATTTTCACGATTAACTTGCATTCACGATGTGCACAGGGTTTACGCCTTACAACTGAAGTTGCTGATCTGGCATACTTCTACACTGAGTGGTCGCTTAACCTTACCCCAATCCCAGAGTTTACGCCTTACAGCTGAACTGGCTATACGGGCACACTTCTACGCTGAGTGGTCGTTTAACCCTATCCCAATCCCAGAGTTTACGTCTTACAGCTGAAGTGGTTGTAAGGGCACTCTTCCACGCTGAGTGGTCGCTTAACCCTACCCCTCCACGTGTATCGAGCCAGGGTTTCCCAAGTACATGAGCTCGCCTCTGCATTACGAGCCAGGAAGTGTTTTTCATTATGGCATAGGGTTGTGCCCGCAAAGCAGGTGCCTAGCCTCAATCATTACAATAAGTGTAGCGGGTGCTATGCAATCACAATGAAACATTGGATGCATGCAATGACATGGCAATGAACAGATAAATTACATACCGTTAATTAAAATTAAACATGGCATGGCAGAATGAATGCAATCATGGTTAAACTGTCGGATCTAGCTTCGTTGTCAAGCTAGATCTAAAGGGGTGTCTAGGCTACTATCATTTCACCGCCTAGTCTCTTTTGCAAAATGACCTAAAACATGGCCTAAAACAAGTACTGTGCAAGTTTCACTTGCCTGAAATACTTGCTGGAATCACCAATCTCAAAGTCCAATCACAGATTCAGAAAGTCCAGAGCTTCCACGCTCAGTTCAACAATAGTCCAGATCACCTTATGTGCTCCAAATTAATCGTCCCAGCCTACAGTCCCATATTATTATTCTTCAATTTGTGAGTTAACCAACGCAATAAAATCACAGTTTTTATCTTGTTAGCATGCGAGTGTGAGTTCCTACGGTTCAGTTATACCTTAACACGATGCAAGAGCTACACTGATGTCGGGTAGCGATGTTAGGGGTTGAATTAACAGAAGCGTGCGATGATCCACTGCATGGCAGTGATCAGCGACAACAAACGACGGTCAGCTGGGTAGCTGCACGATCACTGAAAAGTGGCGTGAAGGGGAGGACAATCGTAGTGCGTTCTACGGCATCAGGAAGACGCGAACAGTGGCCGCGGGTATAGGAAGGCTAGCGGCAATTCTTAGGGCTGCCGTGGATCCTTGTAGAGATGGCGGGATGGATGTAGAGATATGGAGTTTGCATCAATGGCAGATTTTGTATAGACTAGGGCTGTTTTGGGGTTGTGGCTGATAGGGGGTTGACGCAGCCTGCTGCGTCTTGGGAGAGAAGCCAAGGGTTGGTAGCGGCATTTTGAATGGGCAAGTGGGCAGATTTTCTAGGGATAATGGCAATTTTTCAAGGGGGAGGAGATGGGTTTGTGATGGTTTCGAGGGTGGAGAAGGAGATGCGCGACCAAGGGTTCTTGTGGGCGCGGCCTAGCGGGTTAGGGGCTGCACGCGGCCAGCTTGAGGGCTGTGCGGCAAGGTATTGTGGGTGGCCGGCAATGGTGGCCGAACTGTGCAAGGGAGGCCGGAAAAGGGCAGGTTTCGGGGGGAAAAACAAGGGTTTCTTGCGGCCTGATGGTGATTCGAGGAGGGATGGCCGGAGCTTGGACGATAGGGTGGTCGCGACGTCCAGGAGCTACTGGGTTTGCTCCGGCGATAGGTGGCCGGAGAGGTTGCGAGCTGCTATTGTTAGGGAGAGGTTGGAGGTCTGAAAACACAGGGGAAGGCCGGAGTTCGCGTGGGCGGCATTTGAGGTGTGGTCGGAGACTTGCGTCGGCAAGGGGAAAGCGTGTGGGTCCTTGTTGCACGTGCATGGGTACCCAAGGGCTGGCGGCTGAAAATACTCTCTTGCGTGAAGGGAGAAGGACTTATGGTTTTTGCTATAGGGGTATTGAAAATGGTAGAGTTTAAGGGAAAGTGGGAGAGAGAGTGTGAGAGGGAGGGGGTGCACCTATGATGATATAGGGTTGTGATTAGCTAGGAAAAAATCAACATGATACATTGATCCTATGGCTTAGATTAATTCAGATTTAATTATGTTTAAATTAGGGGTAAGCTAGGCTAATTACAAGTTGGATGTGATTAGAGTGATTGGCCAACTAAACGATGTCTGAAAAATATAATAAAAATATCGGGACGACCGTGTCGACGAGAGAATCGAGACTAAGAAGATCAGTCCCGGGCTAGGGTGACGGAAAACATAACTAAAAATAGAAAGATCTAACGACACAGGTGGAAGCTACGACACCTCTTCAAACAAAGTTATTTTGTAGGAGAACGACCCGTGAAATGACGTTCCAAAATAATTCCACAAATAAATACTATTCCAGAGGGTCACAACGGCATATCACATCATAGTGTTCGGATACAAGAAGGGTCCAAAATAAATACGTGTACGAACAAGAGTACGTGCACGAAAAGCATACGATCGAAAACAGACCGTGACATCCTACCCACCTTAGAATAAAGTCCGTCCTCAGACTTTCTAACTATAAATATATCTAGTCACTCTAGTAGCTACCCCAATCATATTCCATTATAATTTAATCAGGTATAATCACTACAAGTGCTTATCTATGCTCTAGTTAGTCAAACATTAATACTATACACACATATATATTTACGCACATTCTATACTTATACTTACCTTAGACAGACAAATTCATACACGTACTTCAATCATTCATATAATCACGTACATCCTTATATAGCTATTACTCACTTATCTCATAACCAAGTCACACTACATTCATACAATTAAATAGCTCACACGAGCAAATACAATTGTAGTACTTCACGGCTACATGTAACCACCTATGCACTACAACATGGATAACTAGTCCCTATATATCCTAGTATACATTCAATCTTAACAACACATGTAATCACACCACACCATATTAACTCATGTTTGCTATTTCTAATATACATTCACCACTACCTTAAATTCACAGATATATTGTTATTCAATTGCAAGCAGATACTTCACCATATCTTCACATCACATTCAGTCATATAACTATATTCAAGACACACCACACCTACCATAGTCACACATACCTATAACTAAGCACATACTTACCCGTGCATGGTGCATATCCATACATGCTAATATACCATTCATACATACCACTCATACCACTATATACTTAGCATAACAACACACCTAGTTTAGCTAACAGACATATATCAAACATGGAAAACCTTAGTAGTTAACTATACCATAAGACCAACACTCATAACTATAGTAGGGTATAGTCACCCACAATCATGTGCGTAACACAACCAGACACAAACAATCCTATCACTATACATACATCATCCATCGCTATATTCATGGTATTACACGCAAACCACATACATATGTAACAATACTTATAGTATACCCACTCAAGCTTGAGTGAGACTCAAAACTAAGCACATACTTACCCGTGCATGGTGCATATCTACACACGCAAACCACAGACATATGTAACAATACACTTATCAGAATACTCTATATACATAACATGATATCTATACCTATACCAATACCACTCCAATATATACATCTACCAACATAACCACATGCATACCATAATATCAATCACTATATTTAGTCACGTAAAGCCCACACATTTCAATCACTATATACCCTATAATAGTATTACAAATGTCAGCACACGTATAATTATAATACACTCTCTAATACATGCATTTATCGTATAGTCACTTACATGTAATATATATTCACACCATAGCCATCTACCTATAATTAGTATACCAACACATTTACTTATTCATACATGGTTTAAGACATACCATGATCGTGTATACCTCACGGTATACACGCACGCGCACACCATCCCATCAAGGAAAGCAATATTAACAAAATTATAATCCTATTACCATACATATATCACATATACTCTTGCAGCAAATACATAACTACTTACGTCTAAGCACAAGACATATCTACGTACGAGCACACGCTCACACGTACTAACATATAGGTCATATAATAGGCATACTCACTTAACTATAAGTACACCTATTATCATTACACCTAACATGCACAAGACTTACTAACATATCTATATCAGGCATTTACAAGTATCTTCAAACTACATACACTACTAGTATATACTCCCATACAAATTCCAATATATATATAGACATTTCTATAGTGGTATATCTATCCACACATATATAACTAATATCGTCCATACCACTTCACACATATAACATGAATAACACTGGGTATTCATACATAGCACAAGCGATATTCCTCAATATCCCAAGGGTAGCACACTCATACAGGTCCACACACACTCTACCTAAAGGCGTGCACCACAACGACATTACAACTTATACTAATGGGCCCACCAACTACACTAAGGTTGACACAGGCAACGGAAAGCACTATTGGCTAAACAATAGGAAGGAAACCGAAGCCAAGGCGTAACGAAGAAATGAGCGGAAGGAACGTGTTCCGTCATGGTGAGGATAGTGAGACAGCTTGGTTAGGTGAATCAGGGATATAATTGTGAATGTTTATGTAGATGAAAGAAAGATGTAATAATACCCTTATAGGATACAGAAAAATAGTGTAAATGACATACGTTAAAATACGAAAGGTATAAAACTGTCGTACCTCAAAAGTTTGAGCTCTCTTTGGCATAGAAAAAATAAATATTTGGAGGTCGATAAAATGAGTTGTTTCGAAACAAGTTTAAGTCGTATATACATAATAAGAGAAAATGGTTTACTGGCTTATTGAAAAATCATTATAAGAAAGAAGTAAAACATTCACACGAACATTAAGGACGTAGGTTAGGAAATATTATACGGCAGTAATTTAATAATTTCGGCAAAAGTTTCGAAATTCAAAAGATGAATCTAAATCAACCGAAGTGTAGGAAATTTAAGCTCATGCTAAATGTTTTCAAAGTCTTTAAACTGGGGAGAAATTTTAAAATAAATAATATTGAAAATACTTTTAGAGAAACCAGGATTTGCTAAAAGAAACGGATTTATACAAAGATTTTAAAGTACGAGTACGATGAACCTAGAACTGATATATAAAAAATATAATTGAAGTCTATTTATCTTGGAAAGATATTCTAAAGTATGTATGGTAAGTGGTTAAAATAAATTTCGTAGTTTAGAAAAATGGTATATCGAATTATCAAAATAGTAATGAAGTTTAAAACCGAAATACGAAAAATATAGGTTAGAAAATAGTTACGAGATAGTAATTAAAAAATTACAACCAACAGACTTCAAAATCTACGAAAGAATTTTAACTCAATCGAAAAGTGAGGAATTTAAATATATAAGAAGAGGGTTAAAAAAACAAAAATTAAACTGAGCGAAAACTTTTAATAAGTAAAATCGAAAATAACTTTGAAAGGATAAAAAAGTTGCAACTGAGAAGATTCGAAAGATTAACGATTATCGTCATGAGGCGATCAGATGTATCGTGGGAAATGAATAAGATCACGTGGTCTTATACGAAATATGCATAGGATATGATCCAAGAAGAGTTACGATGGAAATCTACGGGCGATAACATGGAAGTGTAACGATTAGGAAAACGATAAAGATCGGTGGTTCTATTCACCGGGCCAACTAGAGATCATGAAAACTTAGCGCTAAGAATTTCTAATAGACTAGACTGTAATAGAGGTCTCGAGGTGGGGTCCTAAGAGTAACAAGATCACGTTCTGCTGGGCCCGAAATCGATGGACTCAACGAACGACTAAAAGAGAAGCTCTAGAACTATAATATGGTCAAGGCTGGGTGAGAGACTACTAATGCAACCTATGATGAGTACAACTAAATCTTGACAAAGGCTCCTGACTATCAAACCTGGACGTCTATATAAGTCTTCCTACTACCTAAAACATGGGAACCCTTCAGGTTAGACTCAATTCATAACTTGAATGTCCCGAATAATTTAATGAATGTTGTTATCATTATTGTTATTCCGATATTTCGCAGATAAAAAGAGGACCTACATGGGCCACCAACAAAACCTGTCACGCCCCGCTTCCCAAGTATGGAAGGCAGGACGTGAAGAGGTCCGCTTAGACTTGGAGCTGTGAAGCTACAGTCTGATAAGCGTCTCTTAAATTAATCCATTATCAGGCCCTTCGCATTACGACGAAGCAACAATAATAATAATGAGGGATAGACAATAAAATTATCCCACATTCAACATCCATGGATTTTATTCCAAACATTACAGAGATAGTCATAAAATGAAGTATAGAGTCCAAAAAGAAGGCCTAAGCATGGCCGAAACTACAACAAGAAGTGGTGCAACGCAACGAACAACCTAACAGTAGCTACTAAGAACGTAAACAATAACTAAAAGGGAGTCACCAGTTGAGACTAAGAGTAGAACTGGTATCCTCGAACTGGACATCAGTAACCTGTCGACCGTCGCAACCTACTCAGGCTCAAACCTAACATGTGACACCGAAAGAGAAAAGGGCACATTTCAGCAAAAGTCTCCCAAGAGAAAAACGGGAAACTTTTGTGCAAGGAACATAAGTGCAAAAATGTACAACTAGCAGTTCTAAAGTAAAGAAGATGTCATGACATGAATGCAGCAGTTTAAACATGAGCATGAATGTAACAATTTAGAGATGAACATGAAAAGTAACATTGGCACGACACGTTGTAGCAAAAGCTACTAAACAATATTCACGATTTTCACGATTAACTTGCATTCACGATGTGCACAGGGTTTACGCCTTACAGCTGAAGTTGCTGATCTGGCATACTTCTACATTGAGTGGTCGCTTAACCCTACCCCAATCCCTCTTACAGCTGAAGTGGCTGTACGGGCACACTTCTACGCTGAGTGGTCGCTTAACCCGACCCCAATCCTAGAGTTTACGCCTTACAGCTGAACTGGCTGTACGAGCACACTTCTACGCTGAGTGGTCGCTTAACCCTACCCCTCCACGTGTATCGAGCCAGGGTTTCCCAAGTACATGAGCTCGCTTCAGGATCACGAGCCAGGAAGTGTTTTTCTATATGGCATAGGGTTGTGCCCGCAAAGCAGGTGCCTAGCCTCAATCATTACAATAAGTGTTGCGGGTGCTACGCAATCGCGATGAAATATTGGATGCATGCAATGACATGGCAATGAACAGATAAATTGCGTACCGTTAATTAAAATTAAACACTGCATGGCAGAATGAATGCAAGCATGGTTAAAGTGTCGGATCTAGCTTCATTGTCAAGCTAGATCTAAAGGGGAGTCTAGGCGACTATCATTTCACCGCCTAGTCTCTTTTGCAAAATGGCCTAAAACATGGCCTAAAACAAGTACTGTGCAAGTTTCACTTGCCTGAAATACATGCTGGAATCACCAATCTCAAAGTCCAATCACAGATTCATAAAGTCCAGAGCTCCCACGCTCAGTTCAACAATAGTCTAGATCACCCTATATGCTCCAAATCAATCGTCCCAGCCTACAGTCCCATATTATTATTCTTCAATTAGTGAGTTAACCAATGCAATAAAATTACAGTTTTTATCTTGTTAGCATGCGAGTGTGAGTTCCTACGGTTCAGTTATATCTTAACACGACGCGATAGCTACACTGACGTTGGGTAGCGACGTCAGGGGTTGAATTAATCGAAGCGTGTGATGATCCACTGCACGGCAGCGATCAGCAACAATGAACAACGATCAGTCAAGTAGCAGCACGATCATCGAAAAGTGACGTGAAGGGGAGGAGAATCGCAGTGCGTTCTACGGCATCAGGAAGACGTGAACAGTGGCAGCGGGTAGAGGAAGGCCAGCGGCAGTTCTTAGGCTGTCGTGGATCCTTGTGGAGATGGCAGGATGGATGTAGAGATCATGGAGTTCGCGACAATGGCAGATTTTGTATAGACTAGGGCTGTTTTGGGGTTGTGGCTGATAGGGGGTTAACGCGGCCTCTTGCGTCTTGGGAGGGAAGCTGAGGGTTGGTAGCGGCATTTTGAATGGGCAAGTGGGCAGATTTCCTAGGGCTAATGGCAGTTTTTCAAGGGGGAGGAGATGGGTTTGCAGCGGTTTCGAGGGTGGAGAAGGAGATGCGCGACCAAGGGTGCTTGGGGGCGCGGCCTGGCGGGTTAGGGGTTGCACACGGCCAGCTTGAGGGCTGTGCAGCAAGGTGTTGTGGGTGGCCGGTAATGGTGGCTGAACTGTGCAAGGGAGGCTGGAAAAGGGCAGGTTTCGGGGGAAAACAAGGGTTTCTTACGGCCTGATGGTGATTCGAGGAGGGATGGCCGGAGCTTGGAAGATAGGGTGGCCGCGACGTCCAGGAGCTGCTGGGTTTGCTCTGGCGATAGGTGGCCGGAGAGGTTGCGAGCTGCTATTGTAAGGGAGAGGTTGGAGGTCGAAAAACACAGGGGAAGTCCGGAGTTCACGTGGGCGACATAGGAGGTGTGGCCGGAGACTTGCACCGGCAAGGGGAAAGCGTGTGGGTCCTTGTTGCACGTGCGTGGGTACCCAAGGGCTGGCGACTGAAAATACTCTCTTGCGTGAAGGGAGAAGGACTTAGGGTTTTTGCTATAGGGGTATTGAAAGGGTAGAGTTTAAGGGAAAGTGGGAGAGAGTGTGTGAGAGGGAGGGGGTGCACCTAGGATGATATAGGGTGGTGATTAGCTAGGAACAAATCAACATGATACATTGATCCTATGGCTTAGATTAATTCAAATTTAATTAAGTTTAAATTAGGGGTAAACTAGGCTAATTACAAGTTGGATGTGATTAGAGTGATTGGCCAACTAAACGGTGTCTGAAAAATATAATAAAAACACCGGGACGACCGTGTCGACGAGAGAATCGAGACTAAGAAGATCAGTCACGAGCTAGTGTGATGGAAAACAGAACTAAAAATAGAAAGGTCTAACGACGCAGGTGGAAGCTACGACACCTCTTCAAACAAAGTTATTTTTTGGGAGAACGACCCGTGAAATGACGTTCCAAAATAATTCCACAAATAAATACTCTTCCAGAGGGTCACAACGGCATATCACATCATAGGGTTCGGATACAAGAAGGGTCTAAAATAAATACGTGTACGAACAAGAGTACGTGCACGAAAAGCGTACGATCGAAAACAGACCATGACAGATGGAAGGTGCTAATGTTGTTCAATCAGATCTCAAGTCTCAGCAGTATATCATGATACTCCGAATAGTAGAAATACATGCTAATGGTATTTTCAAGTTTTACAGATCATATGTCTAGCATGCAGTATAGACAAAAGATAGGGATCTACTAAAATAATGCCATCAATTCATTTCAATCTCATGCAGTTCATAGAGTCTAGTATAAAAAGAATTGGCAATGCACTTTTTAATCAATAGATACACATGGAGCAAATAGAAATCACACCAGCATGCAATAGAGAATGGAAAGAATCATGCTTTTCAAATATCAACTTCGAATCATGAAAAATCTCCAAAAACTAAAGTATTTCATAAAGTGCAAGCATTATCAAATCTCCCCGTTGTGCACCGTCTCCACTCTAATGGTATACTCACTCATATGCTCAATTGGTTCACCCCCCAAGCTTAGCTCGAGGCGTCGCATCTAGAAATAGGATATCTTTCCCAGTATATGTGATAGCTTCTAATAAAAGGATACAAAACGATTTGATTTCTTTCTTTTCTTTCTTTTTATTTTCTTTTTATTTTCTTTTTCACTTCTTTCACATTTTTTCTTTTTTCTTTGTTTTTTTCATATCATTTTATTTAGAAGCTATATATTTCTTTTTGGGTTTGGGAAGTGAGATGCGGTAAGGATAGCTGTAGGGGGTGAAACCAACTGATATGTAGAGAATTATAAAGATATGTGGAGAAGGAAAATAATGAATCACTCGGTTTACTCATAAGAGGTGCACAACGATTCAAAATGATAATACTCTAACTAAACTCATAGCTAGCATGTATATTTTCATTCATCTAGGTAGATACTGAAAAGCATGCAGTAATAATCACAATAACATCAAGCATGCAAACAGAAGTGAATAAGATAGAAAACAGATGCTCCAAGTGTTCTAATGATGTGTGAACCTAGGTGCATTACCCAATTAAGCGCATACTGGATACTATTTCATGCATTTGATTTTCAATTCATGTCTGGCATCAATTCAGGTATATCAGCAAAAGAATATGCACACATATAGAAAGTAAAACTGAAACTACCCCAAATAGCATGTCAGCAAGTAATAAGCACCGTGAGTAACTATTAGGGCTACGAGAAGTATCATCATGCAAAACATGCTTAGCATAAAAAAGAAAAAGGGTGGAGAAAATAGGAAAATGAGAAGAGGGATGCATGGATGACGAAAAGAAGAAAACGTGATGCAGAATGAGAAAAAAGATAAAGAAGTGGAAAATCGATGGAAAAGTAAACTAAAAAAACTGAAAAAGTGAGGAAAATACATAAGAAAAAAATGAAAAATAAAGCGGCAGCGCTCATTCTCCAAGCTAAACCCAGCAGTGTCCTCATTGCTGAGAAAACGCCAGTATGCGGGAGATGATGCTAAATAGGGTGGGCGGGCGGGGAATAAAAATAAAAACTGTGTAAACGAAATAAAAACATGATATGATGCAATGATAAAGAAAAATGATGCATATGTACTGAATGATGCGTGGATGATCCTCCCCCAAGCTATATAAGATCAGGGCCCCGAAGAGACAGATGTGCATGATAAAATATGAGGGAGGCAAAAATGGGCATGGGACAGCATCAAGTGTTGAGTATTGATTCCCCGGATTTGGTTTTGATGATGAACAAACATAAATATCGTGAACTAACTCTTTGTGAGCGCAGTTATGGAGATCGTTGCCAAAATTCCACGTATATCAAAAGCGATGTCTCAAGACTTCTCAAAGCGCGTGATCGTGTGCCTAAAGCTTCGTTGAAGCTCTAGGAGCATTATTGAAGTCAAGAGATTCGGATTGAAGCTTTTGAAGACGGTTCGTCAAGTTTTATTTATAGTCTTCTAGATTCTTTTCGTAGAATGTTAAGCCTTGAGTAGGTCTTACTTGATAATATTCATAACACTCATATCTTAGAGCTAGGATTATCTAAGAAGCCCATACAAACTTTTCCGAAGCTTCGCGCTTCATTTCGTGGCTTCTGGTGCATCTTAGTTGGTTCAAGAAGAAGAACCAACCGACTAGATTGTCATCTAGTCAGTCGGCTATCCTTCTTGAACCGACTAGATCTCCTTGCTCAATTCAGCCTAGACACTGTTTATCAATTAGTCGGTTCAAGAAGGTTCACCGACCGACTAGTTGTCAAACTAGTCGGTTAGGAATCCTTCTTAGACCGACTAGTTAAGCTTTCATTTTGCAGCCTGAGTTACTGTTTACAGTTAGTCGGTCCAAGAAGATGTTGGAACTTGGTATTTTCCATCCTCTCTTACATAAGGTTTTGATGTGACAAATCAATATATTTCATGTTACTAACTCTATCTATGCAGATGTACATCTACAACGCAAATTCATTTACATCACTCATATGATCAACGTATAAGGAGACTCAGCAAAAACAGTGTTGCTACTCAAAATTACGTGTGAAACACGTATCTACGGAATGATGTAATTTTTACTTTTTAGATAGCTTCAGGGCCTTGGTTATAACATATCATATATCCCTAAGCTCAAATCTACATCATCTCCTAACTCATTTGATTCTAAGTCAAAATTCCTATTTTTTAGAATTAGCCTACTAGGATTTTTCATAGCCTACCAAAACAGTTATATTTTGAATTGATACTTTTAGACAAGGATCTATCCGTTGTCTATTACACGTCACCAAAATTTTGTGACCGTTTGTTACCGTTTCAAAATTAGCAGGCTACGAATTTTCCTAGCCTACCAAAATGTTTTTGGGACTGAAATTTTCCAGAACTGTTTCTGACCGTTCTTCAACGTTCCTTGCAGTTTCTGAACGTTGTGCAACGTCTCTTTTAGAGCCGTTCACAACCGTTTCTAAAACCTATAAAAGGAGGGGTACCCCCTCTCATTTTCCACACACTTTCCTTCTCTAAAATTCTGATTTTGTTGAAAGAAAGTCATTAAGTTTCTTAAGCAATTCAGCCATTAGTTGTTCTTTTCTTATTTGTAAGAAGAAATCATTAGATTTCTTTCTTCGTTTAAGAACGGAAGAAATTGGAATTTCAACATCATTTTGGAAAGTTGTTTGTGTTCATAATTGTAAGAAGATATCAATTGATCTCTCTCTTCTTTTATGAACCAGAGAACTTCAAGTGTTGCTCTTCATTACATATCTTTTACATCCTTGAATTCATTCTCTGAAATTTATAACAAGGCTATATGTGTTTTTCTATTTCTTATTTAAAAGGTTTGAATCTCTGTTTAGAGATTGTACAAAGTTTGGGACACGGGGAGTGTCGCCATTTTTGTAAGTTCGTGCTTGCGGGGCAAGTGATTTTAGTGGATTGAAAATCTCTACGGGGAGTAGAGGACTGGAGTAGGATCACAAGGATCCGAAGCAGGATAAATCTCTGTGTTTGCGATTGATTTAATTTCAGTACTTGTCATTTTATTTCTGTGCCATCTTTGCAAATATTACTAACATTTTTTTTGCGACAATTTTTAATATACACTATTCACCCCCCTCTAGTGTATTGATCCTTACAGGCTAAAATTACATTTAGTATCAGAGCAAGGTTAAGATGGCAGCAAGTTCCTCAAACATGAACGCAGTCCACACAACTACAATCAGCATCCTGAAGGGCACTCTCAAACTCGTCCTCCTCTATTTGATGGTTCAAACTACTCATATTGGAAAATACGAATGGAGATTCATCTCCAAAGTATGAATTATGAGATTTGGGACATCATAGAGACATGATACGAAAAGCCAACAACTCCTGTTGCTGAGTGGACCACTAACGATAAAGCTGCAAAAACCAACAACTCAAAGGCCATGAATGCTTTATTTTGTGCTATGGATAAACATGAGTTTAACCGAGTATCTCAGGCCAAAAGTGCTAAGGAGATTTGGCATATACTTGAGGTAACTCATGAAGGAACCCGTAAAGTGAAGGAAACTAAGATTTCTGTTTTGGTTCACAAATTCGAGTTGTTCAAGATGAAGGACCAAGAGACAATTGGAGAAATGAACACCATGTTTACTAATATTATAAATTCTTTAAATGCTCTTAGAAAAACTTACACTTCTCTTGAACAGGTTCACAAAATTCTTAAGGCTTTAACTCTAGTATGGCGTCCAAAGATCACCACTATTAAGGAAGCCAATGATCTTTCCACATTATCTATGGAAGATCTTATTGGTAACTTAATGGCCTATGAAGTTACACTACAAGATGAGAAAGAAGAATCAGATCAAAAGAAGAAAGTACTTGCCTTCAACGCAACATCAAATAATGAAGATTCAGATGATGATATGGCATTTTTTGCCAAAAACTTCAGAAATTTTTTCCAGAAAGGTAAGTCTAATAATTTTAAATCTAAGAATACTGATTCTTCTCTTTGCTTTAATTGCAATAAGCCAGAACATATGAAGAAAGAGTGTCCACTTCTCAAAGCAAAGTTCAAAACTTCCAACAATGATCAATCCAGAAGAGAAAGGAGGTTTGACAAAATGAAAAAGGCATTTGCAGCAACATGGGATGATTCTTCAGATGATGAAGATGATGATCTAAATGAAAGTGCCAACATGTGCTTTATGGCACAAGATGATGAAGATGAGGTAAGTTCTTTTAATAACGAAGAATTACTTGATGCATTAAAAGATCTCTATTCTCGTTTCAAAAAATTAAATAATCAAAATAAATCATTGAAACAGAATAATGATGATCTCCTTTCTAAATATCAAGAATTATCATCTTCTAAAACCATTGAGAGTACTTCTTCTCAAGTTTTGGATATTAGCAAAGAGAATGATATTCTCAAAACTAAGAATTTAGAATTACATACACAAATATCCGAAATGGATAAAAGTATTTCATCACTAAAGATGAAATACAACGAGATGTCATCCAATGTTAATAAATTTAACAAAGGAAAGACTAATCTCGATGATTTGCTTAAAATTCAATATCCAGCAAATCATAGACAAGGACAGGGTTATTTCAAAAAGGATATACCCAAGACTTATAACACTTCTTCCTCTTGTGGAAAAACAACTTTTGTTAAACCACAAAAGAAGAATCATGCATTTATTTACACGAAGAAAGTAAACATTCCTACTTCTTCTTCACAAAGAAATGTTACTAACATTTCAAAAACATTTCCTAGGAAACCTACTACAATTAGTATATGGGTTCCTAAGGATTCATGTTTAAAAGTTAGAAATAGTTATATTTCTTATTATATGCATTCTATTGTTTATTCTAGTGATTATCTTAGAAAGCCAAACTCCACTTGGGTTTGGCTTTCAAAAATCTAATCCAAGGACCCTCAAAAGGGGTACCAATGCTTAATGTTTTATCTTTCAGGTACCTAAAAAGGAAAGATGGATTTTGGATAGTGGATGTTCAAAACATATGACAGGAAATGTCAAACTACTTTCAACCGTCAAGTACAAACAAGGAGGCACAGTTACCTTTGGTGACAACAACAAAGGCAAAATCATAGGCACTGGAACAGTTGGTAATACAAATCAGCCTATCATCGAAAATGTTCTCCTGGTTGATGGTTTGAAACACAACTTACTTTTCATTAGTCAGTTATGCGATAAAAATTACAAAATAGTTTTTGAACAAAATGATTGCATCATTTATGATTCTGATATGTCATCTATTTTATTTCGTGGTAAGCGTAAGAAAAATATTTATATCTTATGCATGTCTATTTCCACTAATAATCATTGTTTAATGATTACATTAGATGATACACTTTTATGGCATAAACGTTTTGGACACACAAATTTTAAAAATCTAGCACGTATTTCAAAACACAAGTTAGTTAATGGAATGCCAAATATTTCTTTCAAACACAAACATTTTTGTGATGCTTGTCAACATGGAAAAATGCACAAATCTTCTTTTAAATCAAAAGACGTTATCTCAACAAAGAGACCATTAGAACTCCTACACCTAGATTTGTTTGGTCCTTCAAGAGTAGCTTCTTTGAATAGAAGTAGATATGCATTTGTCATTGTTGATGATTATTCTAGATACACTTGGGTTATATTCTTACAAAACAAGAATGATGCTTTTGAAGAGTTTTCAGTATTTTGTAAAAAGATACAAAAAATCAAATCCTCTAACATTATCACTATTCGTGGTGATCATGGAGGAGAATTTGAAAATGAATCATTTACCAAGTTTTGTAATGAAAATGGCATTACTCACAATTTTTCTTTTCCTCGTGCTCCTACTCAGAATGGAGTAGTAGAAAGGAAAAATAGAACTTTACAAGAATGTGCAAGAACTTGTGATAGTAATCTACCAAAATATTTTTGGGCAGAAGCTGTCGCAACTGCTTGTTACATTATGAATAAAGTTCTTATTAGGCCATTACTTAATAAAACTTGTTTTGAATTATTCTTTAATCGTATTCCTCGTGTATCATATTTTAAAGTATTTGGATGTAAATGTTTTATTCTTAATACTAAAGATGCACTTGCCAAATTTGATTCTAAATCCGATGAAGGTATTTTTGTTGGATCAACACGTAGCAAAGCCTACAGAGTATACAAGAAAAGAACTTCAACAGTTGAAGAATCACTTCATGTCACATTTGATGAGAATCCCTCATCTAATTCTCCCATATTGATGATGAAGAGACTATATTACCTCTTTCTAATTCTTTAGATAATATGAAACTTGATGAAATTGATGGTACTAAACATTCTGTTGAGTCTATTTCAGATAATACAGATCTTCCTAAGGCATTTGCACAAGTTCCAAATCATCCATCAGAGTTAATCATTGGAGATATTACAGATGGAGTAAGAACTCGTCGCCAAATAGAGCAAATGGCACATTGTGCATTTCTTTCACCATTGAACCAAAGAACATCAAAGATGCATGTGAAGACAGTTCATGGATTATGGCTATGTAGGAAGAACTCAACCAATTTCAACGAAATAATGTTTGGGAATTAGTTCCCAGACCAACAGATCATTCAATTATTGGTACCAAGTGGGTATTCAAAAATAAATTGGATGAATCTGGTCAGGTAATTAGAGACAAGGCATGATTGGTTGCACAAGGTTATAATCAAGAAGAAGGTATTGATTATGATGAAACCTATGCACCAGTTGCTCGTCTTGAATCTATTAGAATGTTATTATCATTTGCTTGTTTTAAATATTTTAAACCTTTTCAAATGGATGTGAAAAGTGCTTTTCTAAATGGTTTTCTAAAAGAAGAAGTTTATGTAGAACAACCTCCAGGTTTTATTCATGAAAATTTTGAAAATCATGTTTTTAAATTGAAAAAGGCTTTATATGGTCTCAAACAAGCACCTCGTGCTTGGTATGAAAGACTTAAAAGTTATCTTTTAAATTCAGGCTATTCTATTGGTAAAATAGATTCTACTTTATTTATTAAAAACATAAATTCTGATATTATCATTATTCAAATATATGTTGATGATATTATTTTTGGTTTTACTAACGAATCTCTTTGTCAAGATTTCTCTAAAATTATGCAGAAAGAATTTGAGATGAGTCATATGGGTGAACTAAATTACTTCCTGGGTCTTCAAATCAAACAAATGAAGGAAGGAATATTCATCCACCAAAGCAAGTACTCTAAAGAACTCATCAAACGCTTTGGTTTAGAAAGTTCTGCAGAAAAACGTACTCCGATGAGTACATCTACTTCCCTCGACAAAGATTTAAATGGTAAAAGTGTTGATCAACGTCTATACAGAGGTATGATTGGCTCCTTACTTTATCTAACTGCAAGTAGACCAGATATTATGTTTTCAGTATGTTTATGTTCACGATTTCAGGCAAATCCTAAAGTCTCACATCTAACTGCCGTAAAACGGATTATTAGATATGTTAAGTATACTTCTGATTTTGGTTTATTTTATTCTAAAACAAACACATTTGATTTATTATCATATAGTGATGCAGATTTTGCTGGTTGCAAATCAGACCGTAAAAGTACTAGTGGTACATGTCACTTTTTAGGACATGCCTTAGTTTCCTGGTTTAGCAAAAAGCAAAACTCTGTTTCATTATCTACAACCGAGGCAGAATATATTGCCGTCGGTTTAGCATGTGCTCAAATTTTATGGATGAAACAAACTATTTCAGACTATGGTATTAATTGTTCCACATGTTCTATAATGTGTGATAATACTAGTGCTATTAATTTGTCTAAAAATCCAGTTCATCATTCACGCACTAAACATATTGATGTACGTCATCATTTTTTAGATGATCATGTTCAGAAAGGTGATATTATTTTAAAATTTATTTCCACTGAACATCAAGTTGCCGATATTTTGACTAAGCCTTTGAAAGAAGAAACTTTTCTCAAGCTTAGAAGAAATCTGGGCATTATTAGTGCATCAGAATTTGATTTATGAGTAAATTCATTTATTTTTTATTTTTGTGAATTTTTCTATAATTTTTTGGTTACTATTTATTTTTGGCAGGCTACCAAATTTCGTAGCATGCCAATTTTAATTTTTTTTTTCTGTTCTCCGTTTTGTACCTAATTTGATCCCTGGAATTTGGATTTTTTTTAACACTTCTCATATATTTTATTCTCAAAATCAAATTTCATATCAAAATTCTTACCCGTTCTCTTCCACTTTGTCTCTATCTTTTTGATTCATGTTGCTCTCTGTGTTCTCTATACTGCCACATAGATACTTCTCTTTTGTCTTTTTCAATCTCCCCTGCTTTTCACGTTGGACACCGTACTGACATTTTTTTCCCACCCGTATTTCTTAAAGGCTCACATAAAGAATGAATATAATAAGTAACCAATGTGTGATTTATCGCAATAATACATAATTAAATCAGGTTCTCATTGGATAGAGTGAAGAAACTCATACACTGTAGACTTCTTGAGAACTTTTATTCCCGGTCAACAATTTTTTTGTCTTGGACCATGCACTCAACATTTTTTAATTCCTTTGGTCAAAGTTTTTTTTGGTCTCTCTTCTTACTTTTTATTATTATTCTTATTGGGATATCTCTTGAGATACATTCTGACAACACCAATTTGAGATAAAGCATGTCTCAACACTTACTCTCTTTTGGCATTCGTTTGGACAAAGCACCGACAACACAAATTTTATTATTTTTTCTCTCTCACCTCTTCATTGGTTCTCCTATCTTGGAATGACAACTCCTTTTTATTTTTTGTCCTTTGTTCCAAGACCCAACCACTCCTTTCATTTCGGCCTGCCATTTCTTTTGCATTGGAAATCACGTTGACCAATTTACTCTTCAATTTCCCATACGCCTAGGAACTTCCCCCTTTTTATTTTGTTTGTTACCATAGTTAATGCTAGTTCTTTCTTTAATATTTGTTTATATGCTGCCTACGGGTATTTTACAACCCACGGGTATTTTTCGCAGCAACTTCTAGCGCCTCTTTCTCTCCCCATCTATTCAGTTTCTGTTTTTGAAATTCTTTCCGTTGTTCTAACTTCTTCAGTTTTAACAACTGTTCCCACCAACGCAGCTTCCGATGATGATTCTTCGCACCCTACTGCTCCGACTGCTCCCTCTCGCGGTAAAGCCTCTTTTCAGGCTCTTCCCTATCCCGTTGCGGCAAGAAGGTTCACGCTTCTAAGGATGGTGTTAGCCACTCTCGCGAGACAAATGCGGTTCTACTTGACCGTCTCTCTACCCAAGTCGCCGCCGGCTTCGCTGGAATCCAAATTCAAATGAGTAAATATGACGAAGTTCTCCGCCATCATTCTGACGTCCTCAAACAAATCCAAGTTAAACAATCTTCCCTTCGCTCTTCCCTGGAATACGAGAATATTCTCCCTTCCCGTCGCACTCGCACTCGTCGTTCCTCCCCCGGCTCCTCGTCCTATCATCCTCGTTGATTTTACTGTTTCGTTTTGTCGCATCATATCCCTGCCTGCTTTGTTGCTCTATGATCCTTTGCATTTCGGTTCTCTTTACCTCACTTCTGCCTTTGCCTTGACGTCGTTGTTTGGTTGTTCGGTTGCTTTCACTCTGTTCCTTGTTGGTTATGTCGCTGGTTCTGTATTATCTTGGTTGCTTCGTATGTACTAGATTTATCATGGCTGTTTTTATGTACTCGGTAGTTTGTGTATGTTGGTCTCTCGGATGCGTGATATGTACTAGGCTTGGTATGTACTAGGTTGTATTCTCATGGTTGTTTTAGTAATATATGATAGTTCTTTTGTGTACTTCTACTCTCTGTTCACTGTTTACATACATGTTAGTTCCTTTTGTTACTTCTCTGTCTTTGTTATTTTTTGCAATTTCCTCAGTTTTCTCATTTGGCCTGCTACAAACAATCGTAGTTTGCCAATTTATCTTTTCCACTTTTTGTGGATGACAAAGGGGGAGAAATATGCATATATTCAGGGGGAGTCTATATGAATATACTCAGGGGGAGTAACATCAGTAACATAACATCAGTAACATCACATTACATATCAACATCACATTTGTTCATGTTAATACATATTATTAAATTAAATCTTATTAACACTTGTTAACTCACATTTTATACTTCATTATTTGTCATCATCAAAAAGGGGGAGAATATTAGAACTTGGTATTTTCCATCCTCTCTTACATAAGGTTTTGATGTGACAAATCAATATATTTCATGTTACTAACTCTATCTATGCAGATGTACAGCTACAACGCAAATTCATTTACATCACTCATATGATCAACGTACAAGGAGACTCTGCAAAAACAGTGTTGCTACTCAAAATTACGTGTGAAACACGTATCTACGGAATGATGTAATTTTTACTTTTTAGATAGCTTCAGGGCCTTGGTTATAACATATCATATATCCCTAAGCTCAAATCTACATCATCTCCTAACTCATTTGATTCTAAGTCAAAATTCCTATTTTTTAGAATTAGCCTACTAGGATTTTTCCTAGCCTACCAAAACAGTTATATTTTAACTTGATACTTTTAGACAAGGATCTATCCGTTGTCTATTCCACGTCACTAAAATTTTGTGACCGGTTGTTACCATTTCAAAATTAACAGGCTACGAATTTTCCTAGCCTGCCAAAATGCTTTTGGGACTGAAATTTTCCAAAACAGTTTCTGACCGTTCTCCAACGTTCCTTTCAGTTTCTGAACGTTGTGCAACGTCTCTTTTAGAGCCGTTCACAACCATTTCTAAAACCTATAAAAGGAGGGGTACCCCCTCTCATTTTCCATACACTTTCCTTCTCTAAAATTCTAATTTTGTTGAAAGCAAGTCATTAAGTTTCTTAAGCAATTCAGCCATTAGTTGTTCTTTTCTTATTTGTAAGAAGAAATCATTAGATTTCTTTCTTCGTTTAAGAACGGAAGAAATTGGAATTTCAACATCATTTTGGAAAGTTGTTTGTGTTCATAATTGTAAGAAGATATCAATTGATCTCTCTCTTCTTTTATGAACCAGAGAACTTCAAGTGTTGCTCTTCATTACATATCTTTTACATCTTGAAGTTCATCTTCTTAACACCACCCTTGAATTCATTCTCTGAAATTTATAACAAGGCTATATGTGTTTTTCTATTTCTTATTTAACAGGTTTGAATCTCTGTTTAGAGATTGTACAAAGTTTGGGACACGGGAAGTGTCGCCATTTTTTGTAAGTTCGTGCTTGCGGGGCAAGTGATTTTAGTGGATTGAAAATCTCTACGGGGAGTAGAGGACTGGAGTAGGATCACAAGGATTCGAACCAGGATAAATCTCTGTGTTTGCGATTGATTTAATTTCAGTACTTGTCATTTTATTTCAGTGCCATCTTTGCAAATATTACTAACATTTTATTTGTGACAATTTAATATACACTATTCACCCCCTCTAGTGTATTGATCCTTACAGGCTAAAATTACAGAAGATTCATCGACCGACTAGATGTGAAACTAGTCGGTTGGAATTTGTTCTTAGACCGACTAGTTCAACTTGTATTCAGCCTATTTGATTTCATCTCTTAGTCGGTCAAAGAACACTCACCGACCGACTAGTTGTGAAACTAGTCGGTTGGCAAGTCTTCTTAAACCGACTAGTTGTGAAACTAGTCGGTTGACAAGTCTTCTTAGACAGACTAGTTCTATATTTCCTGAATTATCTTTATTGGCTGTGAAGCTGTTAGTCGGTTCATGTTGAATCACCGACTGACTAGTTGTGAATCTAGTCGGTCAGTGATCCTTCTTAGACCGATTAGACTGCTTCAGAAATAGATCCGTTGGAGCATTAAATGCACGAATTCTCTCTCTCTCTCTCTCTCTCTCTCTCCTCTATCCTATATAATCTTGAGATTTTTCTTCATAGCATTCAAGGCTGATATTAATTGCATTTTAGAGAATCAAAGAGATGCATTTATTCTCATTTTCCAAGCTTTCTTTTCTCACAAGAATCTCTCCTCACTCTTATTCCTAAAGAGAGATTCTTATTGATTGTGAGCCACTCAAGCCAAGAGCTTGATTCAAGGTCACCAACTCCTCCCTAGGCTTCTATTACTGTTCAACTTCTTGGAGCTAGGGTTTGGTGACTTCTTCTCCTCCAAAATCCTCCTTGCCCTAAAATCGTAAGTTTACTCAAGGCATATGATTTTGTTGGTAAGCATTTCATATTTCATTTTACTTTGATATTGCAAGTTTTACTCTCGGTTATGAGAGTTGTGTGTGATCCCGGTTTGTGGGAGTCACATTTTCATTTGTGTATGATTTGATCTTGTAGAGGTTTTCTACAAGAATTTCATAGTGCAAATTTGAGTTAGAGGTTTCTAACTCAAGTAGCCGGAGGGGATCCGGGTGTTTGAGACGTAGGATCACCGGAAACAAGTCGGGGAGACTTGGGTGGATCCGAACCCGTTATATCGTTTGTTTGCGATTGTCTTTTATTGTTGTCAATTTTCATTTCCGCATTGTTGGTTGAGTTTGCAAGATAATTAGGAATTATACTCTTGATTATTTTAAAGTACTATTCACCCCCCTAGTATTTGTGCAGAGCTATCAGGGCATTACATTTGGTATCGGAGCCAAGTTCATAGCTATGTCTACCAACGACAACAAGACCATTCGTCCACCTTCAGATTATAGCACCTTCAGGAACCGTGAAGGAGCTTCTTCGGAGATGGAAGGACACTCCTCAACTAGGCCTCCCTTCTTCAACGGTACCAATTACGGGTACTGAAAATACCGGATGGAAACGTTCCTCCGGAGTACTTCACTATGGAGAGCCACGATGACGGAGTATGTCGAGCCCGCCGAAGAAGATTTCGCGAAGTGGACTACCGCGGAGATCGCCGCGGAGGTAACCAATGCCAAGGCAATGAATGCCTTGCAATGCGCTTTGGAGCCCGAAGACTTCAATAAGATATGCACATGTAAGAGTGCATATCAAATGTAGAACTCACTCCTCATCTTGCATGAAGGAACGAGTAGGGTAAGAGACTCCAAACTCACCGTTGTTAATAAAGATTACGAGTTATTTCATATGCAACAGGGTGAGAAGATGAATGAGTACTATGCTCGCTTCGTTGACATTACTAACGAGTTGGAGGCTCTTGGAAAGACCTACACCTAAAAGGAGAAAGTCTCAAAGATCATTGACGGACTTCCTTCTTGTTAGGAAAAGCGTACCTTCGCCATCGAGGAAGGTAACGATATGAATAAATATACCGTCATTCAACTAATGGGTACCTTGATTTCTTATAAGGTACACAAGGATAGAAAGATAAAGATGCAAGACAAGATGAAGTCGTACTTGAAGTAAGGCGAGCCAAAGAAAAAGGCGATTGCGTTCAAGGCCGCTCCATCTACTTCTACCGATGATGAAGAATCGGAAGACGAGTTGGACTTGGAATCCATTACCCTCATGGCAAAGAAGTTCAACCGATTCGTCTGGAAAGGTAATTTTAAGAACAAATCAAAATTTAGTTCTACTAACGCCTCCGCTCCTTTGTGTTTTAAATGCAACAAGCCAGGACACATGAAAGCAGATTGTCCTCAAAAAACACAAGGAGAAGTGGAAGGCACCAAAGTTCGACAAGTCAAAGAAGTATAAGAAAGGGTACAAGAAAGGGCTTGTCGGCACATTCACCGACTCCGACGAGGACTCCTCAAGTGGAGAGTCGGATGATGAACAAGTGGAGCAAGCACACATGTGCTTCATGGCTAGAGAGGAACATGATCAAGAATCCTCCTCCGATGATAGCGAGGATGAAGGCGATGAGGTAACTATGGATGACCTTAGATTAGCTAACGAGCAAATATGGTCTAAGTATTCTAAATTGGTTAATAGATATACTAAGACTAAAGATGAGCTAGCTAGTCTCCAAACCTCACCTAAGCCTATCGTCATCAACAATGACACCGTTGTTGAAGACTTGAGAAATGAGATTGTAAATCTCAAATCTCAACTTGAGCATGTTCATATTGAGAAATCGGATGAACACGAGATGGCAGATTTGATTTCTCGAAACTCAACTTTGAGTATTGAGAATGAGAATCTCAAGTCTCGTTTTTGTGTACTCACCACTCAAGTGTCCACTTTGGATGCTTCTATACTTTCTCGCACCGAGAAGTATGAGTCCACATTAGGCCGGATTAATAAATTCAATAAAGGTAAGGACCATTTGGATAATATCCTAAATGACTTACTTCAGGCCAATCATCGCATTGGCTTGGGGTATAAGATGGGAAATTCATCCAAATCGTCTACCACCTTTGTTAGGTCAACTTCTGATACCTCAACGAGTGGGGGCAAACACCCCAATGGTAGTTCATCTACCAATGGTGCTTCCACCTCGTACACATCCCCATTTGGAAAGAAACCCACTTTGGGTGGACCTCCAAAGAAGGGTCATGCTTTTATGTACACCAATACCATGCCACGTAGGAACACACATCCTACTCCATCGGTTCACAATTATGATGATTTTTATGTCCCACATCCACGGGCACGTGCACACCATGTGAGACACACTCACGCACGTGTTCCTCCACATGCATATGTTCATCCACACTATCATATGAACAATTATGATCATGCACCATTTCATCATGTGCCATATGCTTATCCACGACATGCATCACGTAGAAATCAACAATGTATGCATGCTCCCAATAGGAATATGGCTACCAAAATATTCACTATTTGGGGCCCGAAGAACACTAACATGCATGAAAAACAAGCATACATGAATTCCTATTTTATGAATGACGTTCATAATGATGATTACATTGGAAAGTCTAGTCCAATTGGACTTGGCTTCCAAAGGTCTAATCTTTTAGGACCCAATGACCTTGGGTACCATGATACGATATGTTCTATCTTTAGGTACTCAAGAAAAAGAAAAGGAGCAACAAATCCAAATTTAGCTCCAAGGATGGGTGGATACTCGATAGCGGGTATTCAAAACACATGACGGGTGAAGCTCAATTGCTCTCCGGAGTGGTGCTCATTGCAAATGGGAACCGAGTCGTCTTTGGAGGCAACAAGAGCGGAACCATCATAGGTGTTGGTAAAGTTGGTAATCCTTCTAAACCACTAATAAGTGATGTTTACATTGTTAAAGGATTAAATCATGATCTTATTTCAATAAGCCAACTTTGTGACAAAGGTTACAAAGTTAGCTTTACGAAAGGAATGTGTCATATTTTAAGAAAAGATAATAATGATTTATTATTTTCTGGCACACGCCATAAGGATATATATATCCTAGATATCCCCAAGTCACATGAACAATGTCTCATTGCCAACACAAGTGAACAACACTTATGGCATCGATGTTTTGGTCATGTGAACTTTGGAACACTTTTTAAGCTTTCCAAGTTAAATTCTATTAAAGGATTTCCTAAGCTTACTTTCCAAAAGAAAAGCTTTTGTGACTCGTGTCAATGAGGCAAGCTTCCAAAATAGTCATTTAAGCCTAAGAAAAGCATATCCTCTAAGCGGCCTCTAGAGCTTTTACATCTAGATCTTTTTGGGCCAACTAGAGTTGCTTCATTAGGGAATGCTCGATATGGACTTGGCATCGTTGATGACTTCTCTAGATTTACTTGGGTATTTTCATTAAGTAATAAAAATGATGCGTTTGAAAACTTCACAATATTTGTTAAGAAAGTACAAAATCTCATTGGAACCACCATTGTCACTATTCGTAGTGATCATGGAGGGGAATTTGAGAATGAGTCTTTCTCAAATTTTTATGATGAAGTTGGTATTACTCACACCTTTTCCTTCCCTCGCGCACCTCCTCAAAATGGTGTTGTTGAGAGAAACAATAGGACGCTAGTGGAATGTGCTCGCACTATGCTTGATGATAGCCAACTTGGCCATCAATTTTGGGCAGAAGTGGTATATGTTGGATATTGGACTCCCCGGATTTGGTTTTGGATGATGAACAAACATAAATATATTGTGAACTAATAATTTGTGAGCGCAGTTATGGAGATCGTCGCCAAATTCACTTGAACATCCAAAGCGACGTCTCGAGACTTCTCAAAGCATGTGATCGTATGCCTAAAGCTTCGTTGAAGCTTTTGGACCATTTTAGAAGTCATGACGATTCGATAGAAGCTTTTGAAGACGGTATCGTCAAGTTTTATTTATATTCTTTTAAACTTCTTTCGTAGAATGTTAAGCCTTGAGTAGGTCTTACGTTTTAATCTTCATAACACTCCTATCTTAGACATAGGATCTTAGTAGAAGTCCATACTAACTTTCCTGAAGCATCGCGCTTCGTTTAATGACTTCTTATGCATGTTAGTTGGTTCAAGAAGAAGAACCAACCGACTAGATGGTGATCTAGTCGGTCGACAATCCTTCTTGGACCGACTAGTTTGCTTTCTCAATTCATAGCTCTTTACTGTTTACAGTTGGTCGGTCTACGTTGACTCACCGACCGACTAGTTTGTGAACTAGTCGGTCAGTGATGCTTCTTAGACCGACTAGTTGAGCTTTCCCTGTACATGCCAATTTGAGCCTGAGCTACTGTTTATAATTAGTCGGTCTGTGTTCATTGATCGACCGACTAGTTGATGAACTAGTCGGTCAACTTTCCTTCTTGGACCGACTAGTTTAGTTTTCATGTACATGCAAATTTTCACCTGACTTACTGTTTATTGTTAGTCGGTCTATGCACATTTGGCGACCGACTAGTTGGTGAACTTGTCGGTCAACATTTGTTCTTGGACCGACTAAATCAATTTGTGCTCAGACTTCAGTTTTATCTCCTAGTCGGTCTCAGTTGAGTAACCGACCGACTAGTTGTGAAACTAGTCGGTCAGCTACTCTTCTTGGACCGACTATTTCGTTTTGTCTGAACTTCGACCTATTCCATGTTCACTCATTAGTCGGTCTACGTTGATTGACCGACAGACTAGTTGATGAACTAGTCGGTCGGTGGTTGTTCTTTGACCGACTAGTTGCGATCAGAATAGAGCCGTTGGAGCTTTAATTGAAACGTTTTTCTCTCTCTCTTTCCTCTAACCTATATATACTTGTTGAGCTGCATTCATTGCACTCAAGGCTGATATTAAGACAAGTTTAGAGATCAAAGAGAAATCATTCTTCTCATTTAAAGCTCATTCATTTCCCTCTCAAGAATCTCTTCCTCATTCATTTCAAAAGAGAGATTCATTGATTGAGAGCCTTCCAAGCCAAGTGCTTGATCCTAGGTCACCAACAACCCCTTAGCTCTCCATCGCTGATCTACATCTTGGAGCTAGGGTTTGGTGCCTTCTTCCTCAAAATCATCCTTGCCCTAATTCGTAAGTATACTCAAGGCATAGGTATTTTGTGGTAAGCTATTCTATTTCATTTACTTTCATTTTGTAAGTGTTTAACTCTCGGTTGTGAGAGTTGTGTTTGTGATCCCGGGTTGTGGGAGTCACAAATTACTTTGTGTATGATTTGACTTGGTGAAGGTTCTTCACAAGTATTTCATAGTGGAAATCTTGAGTTAGGGTTTCTAACTCAAGTATCCGGAGGGGATCCGGGTGTTTGGGACGTAGGATCACCGGAAACAAGTCGGGGAGACTTGGGTGGATTCGAACCCAGTAATATCGTTTGTTTGCGACTGTTATTTGTTGTTGATTATTTACTATTCTGTATTTCCGCATTAATTGGCAGAGTTTGCACGGTAATTAGGAATTAGCCTCTTAATTATTTTAAAGTACTATTCACCCCCCCTCTAGTACTTGTGTAGTAGCTTAGCAGGGCATACATTTGGTATCAGAGCCAAGTCTATAGCTATGTCTGCCAACGACAACAAGACCGTTCGTCCACCTTCCGACTATAGCACCTTCAAGAATCGTGAAGGAGCTTCTTTGGTAATGGAAGGACATTCCTCAACGAGGCCTCCATTCTTCAACGGTACCAACTACGAGTACTGGAAATGCCGGATGGAAACTTTCCTCCAGAGTGCTTCACTATGGAGGACCACAATGAAGGAGTATGTCGAGCCCGCCGAAGAAGATTTCGAGAAATGGACAACCGCGGAGGTCGCCGCGGAGGTAAGCAATGCCAATGCAATGAACGCCTTGCAATGCGCATTGGAGCCCAAGGACTTCAATAAGATATGCACATGTAAGAGTGCATATCAAATTTGGAACTCCCTCCTCATCTTACATGAAGGGACGAGTAGGGTAAGAGACTCTAAACTCGTTGTAGTTAATAAAGATTACGAGATGTTTCATATGCTACAGGGTGAGAAGATGAAGGAGTATTATACTCGCTTCGTCGACATCATAAACGAGTTAGAGGCTCTCGGCAAAACCTACACCCAAAAGGAGAAATGTTCGAAGCTTATCGAAGGACTTCCTTCTAGTTGGGAAAAGCGTACCTTCGCCATCGAGGAAGGTAACGATATGAACAAGTATACCGTAGTTCAATTAATGGGTACTTTAATGTCATACGAGATACGCAAGGATAGCAAGTTGAAGTTGCAGGAAAAGATGAAGTCTTACCTACAACAAGACGAGCCAAAGAAGAAAGCGATTGCTTTCAAGGCCGCTCCATCTACTTCCACATCGACCGATGATGAAAACTCGGAAAACGAGTTGGACTTGGAGTCCATGGCACTCATGGCCAAGAAGTTCAACCGGTTATTCCGGAAAGGTAACTTCAAAAACAAATCGAAGTTCAATTCTTCTAACGCCTCCTCTTCTTTGTGCTTTAAATGCAACAAGCCAGGACACATGAAAGCGGAGTGTCCTCAAAACAAGCACAAGGAGAAGTGGAAGGCACCGAAGTACGACAAGTCCAAGAAGTACAAGAAAGGAAACAAAAAGGGGCTTGTCGGGACTTCACCGACTCCGATGATTCATCAAGCGGAAAGTCGGATGATGAGCAAGTGGAGCAAGCACACATGTGCTTCATGGCTAGAGAGGAGCAAGATAAAGATTCCTCTTCCGATGATAGCGACAACGAAGGCGATGAGGTAACTATGGATGACCTTAGGAATGCTAATTCTCAATTGTGGTCTAAGTATACTAAGCTTGTAAATAGGTATACTAAAGTAAAAGATGACTTAGCTAGCATTCAAACCTCGCCTAAAACTATCATCACCAACAACGACACCGTTGTTGAAGGGTTGAAGAATGAGATTGTTAATCTCAAGACTCAACTTGAACATGTTAGCATTGAGGATCTGGAGGAACACAAGATAGCGGATTTGACTTCTCAAAACTCGACTTTGAGTATTGAGAATGAGAATTTTAAATCTCGTGTTTATGTGCTCATATCGCAAGTATCCACTTTGGATGCTTATATGCGTTCTCTCACCGAGAAATATGAGAATACATTAGGCCGAATTAATAAATTCAATAAGGGTAAGGACCATTTGGATAAAATCCTAAGTGACTTACTTCCGGCCAATCACCACATTGGCTTGGGGTATACGATGGGAAGTTCATCCAAATCGTCCACTACTTTTGTTAGGCCAACTTCCGGTGACTCAACGAGTGGTAGCAAACACTCTATTGGTAGTTCATCTACCAATGGTGCTTCCACCTCGTCCACACCCTCTTTCGGAAAGAAACCCACTTTAGGTGGACCTCCAAAGAAGGGCCATGCCTACATGTACACCAATACTATGCCACGTAGGAACACACGTCCTACTCCACCGGCTCACACATATGATGATGTCTATGCTACACGGCCACGGCCACGTGCACACAATGTGAGACACCCTCATGCACGTGTTCCTCCACATGCACATGTACACCCACATCATCGTATGAATAATAATCCACATGCACAATTTCATCATGTTCCTTATGCCTATCCACGTCATGCATCACGTAGAAACCAACAACGCATGCATGCACCCAATAGGATGAGGGCTCCCAAAATATTCACAATTGGAGCCCAAAGGACACAAGCATGAATGAAAAACAAGTTTACATGAATGCTTATTTTTCGGATGTTGTGGACAACGTTAATTATGTGGGGAAGTCTAAGTCCAATTGGACTTGGCTTCCAAAGGTCTAATCTTTTGGACCCAATGACCTTGGGTACCATGATATGAAATTTTCTATCTTTAGGTACTCAATGAAAAGAAAAAGAAAAGGAGCAACAAATTTAAATTTAGCTCCAAGAGGAATTGGATACTCGATAGTGTAGGATCCTGTCAAAACAACGTTAGGATCGATAAATGAAGTCGAAACTTACGCTTGCGTACGCGGCACCGTAATCTCGGAACTTCGCCCTCGGATTCGCCACAATGGTCAATACTTCGTCACGGAGGATCGAAGCAGAGTTTCACCGCCTAAATCTCTAACTAGAAGAGGATTTTAATGGAAGGGAGAAGAAGAACATAAGATGCCTTATGCAAACTTATGGCATGGAAAGTGTGAATGAATGCCTTACCCTTGGGTCCTATTTATAGGCTTTAGGGGTGGTTATTGTAGGAAATAACCAATTATAAGCTTATTAGCCTATATTAGCACATTCATTTATCTTCTTCTTTATCCACTTATCAAGTGCCATTTTGCACTTATAAAGTGGCTTTTTCCACTTATCGAGTGGCTTTTTCCACTTATCGAGTGGTCCTTTTCACACGAGAAAAGGTTCCCTTCGCGCACGCTTTCGTGCACGCGACATCTGAGGTCCGTATACTCTCATACATCCCCTCATGGGTGTATTTATGTCGTCCATATCCAACATCTCCCACTCACACTTGAGGGGATTGTAAGGAAACTTATTTTCCTCTAACTCTTCTGTTTATCATACCGAGAAATAGGCCGTGTGACCGTCATGCGCATAGATTCCGTTGTTGTGCACTTGTTAGAGATACACAACACTCCTCGAGGTGCAAAGTTGAGTAGATCAACGCATGCTTTACCCTAGATTATTTCTTCACATTTCTTATACTTTATATTCAACAATTGAATCCCATCTGGATTACAATTGGTTGGCCAGCTTTGAATCTCTAAAGTCCAAATGTGAATATGAAATTAATCTTCCTCTTCTTGCGATCCTTTTGATCTTGACTTGACTCGCTTTTCTAACATGCCCCGCCGGACCGAATTAACCATAGTCCATAAGCAACATGCTAAGATAGCAATCACCCAGTCAAATCTTAAGGAACCAATTAGAGTCCATAAGGGTAACGAGTTAAGACCCATGTGGTCTTTGGGTCTCACATAATAGTAAACACAATTACTATTCTAACCCAATGGTCAAAATGCATACGTAGTATGAGTACATATTACAACATCACTCCTTTCCCAGGGAGTGTATGTCTCAATGATGTTGTAAGGATGATGATCAGACACCACAATGTCTGACTTTGAGTCCCTTTTTCTACTCAAATAATCCTTTGGACTCACATCCCGCATTTAGACAGATAGGATTTCAAAAATCCTCTTAGATCTTATGTAAGCATCCATATGATGCAGATCTTTCATGCGACCATTTTGTTTAAGTCATGACTCTAAATCATCCGTCTGATGATTTTGACTTTAAACAGGTCTCATCTCTATTCTATCCGTCTGATAGAATAAGGCGGTTGCTCATGTGAGAGAGCCAACATCAATCTGTCCGACATACTAGAATTCAGCTGAGATTTCAAAAATGTACACAAACATTTCTCAAGAGATTCATATGCAATGTTTGAAAAAGAACTTATTCTTTTATTAAATTTGATCTTTCTCAGACATGGGAATATATATTGGTACAACTCAGCTCTTACGCAATCCTTGGGATGATAAGTGTTTATAAAACACATTTCTGGGGATCGCTTTCGTAAGCGGATCCTCTATCATCTCATGCGTAGATATGTACCTTATGTCTACCTTCTTGGTTTTATCATAGTCTTTTACAAATTCGTATCGGATTTCAATGTGTTTGATCTTACAAGACACATTATCCTCTTAACCGCTTTCCAGTGTACTTGCCCTAGAGTGGATTGGTAACAGCTTACCATTTCCAATGGCAAAACAGATGTCCGGTCTCGTACACACCACAGCGTACATAAGACTATCAACTGCACTGGAATATGGAACTTTTTCCATAATTTCCTTATCCTTTTGGTTCTTTGGACACGATTCCAGATATAAATTATCGCATATGCTTATATGAATATCAATGGACTTGCAGTCCTGCATATCAAAGCGTTCTAGAACCTTCTTTATATAAGTCTCCTGAGAGAGAAGGAAGTTTCTTTGAACGATTCCTTGAAATCTTAACTCCAAGGATATATGCGGCTTTTCCTATGCCTTTCATCTCAAATACTGATGAAAGCCAAGCCTTGATACTCATCACAAAGCCTTTGTCATTTTCGGCTATTAAAATGTCATCTACATATAGAGACATGATAATATACTTGCTTTTAATCCTCTTAATATATACTCAGTTATCTTCATCAAGCATGGTAAAACCATTTGGTAACTTTATGAAATCGTATATACCATTGCCTCGATGATTGTTTCAGACCATATATGGACTTATGAAGTTTACAAACCTTATGTTCGTTTCCTTCTTTTACAAACCCTGTTGGTTGTTCCATATAAATCTCATCGTCCAATTCTCCATTGAGAAAGGCAATCTTTACATCCATTTGATGTAATTCGAGGTCTAAGCAATCCACCATTGCCAGAATCAGGCGAATCGAGGTAAAACGACCAACATGTGAGAAGGTCTCTTCGTAGTCTATCCCTTCCTGTTGCGTAAAACCTTTCGCGACAAGGCGAGCTTTATATCTGTCAATAGAGCCATCAGCCTTATGCTTGATCTTGAGAACCCATTTGTTCCCAATAGCTCTACGTCCTCTGGATAAGTCAACTAAGTCCCAGACTTGGTTAACCTTCATGGATTCTAATTCCTCTTGCATCGCTTCCATCCATTTGTCTTTTGCAGGGCAAGATACGGCCTGTTTGAAAGTAGCAGGCTCGTCATCTTCTTGTAGTAAAGTCATAAAGGTTTGCGGAAATTCATCCTCAAATCTTAGAGGAGCCAACCTTGTACGACTACTACGTCGTATTTGAGATTCTTCAAGTCCTTGTTGACTTGAATTTAGATCAATTCTAATATTACTCCCACTTGGAATGTCGTTAGAATTGCTCCCACTTGGATCATTATTCCCGTTTGGAATATGATAATCGTCATTCGTATAATCCATTGGTGAAGGTTGAAACGTATTTTCGTTTTCACCAAGAATTCTCCCACTCGAATGAGGTAATCCTTCTTGATCATAAGTCTCCAATAGAGATAAGTCCTGACTTATCTCGCCCTGTCTTGGAAACTCGTTTTCCAAGAAAGTGACATCCCTCGACTCAAACTCAATTAGCCCACCAGTGTCTTCCTGACTAACAAAAACATAACCTTCAGAGTTTTCTGCGTATCGTATAAAGATACATTTCCTTCCCCTTGGCCCAAGTTTGCCATACTTATGGGAGGAAATATGTGCGTAGGATGCACAACCCCAAGGTTTTAAAATGTTTAAGTCAGGAGACCTTTGGTTTCACAACTCATAAGGAGTGGAGCTAACTGATTTCGAGGGTACGCGGTTTAAAATGAAAGCGGCCGTCAATAATGCATCACCCAAAAGGTGATTGGCAAGTTAGCTTGCGCCATCATTGAACGGACCATTTCCATTAAAGTCCTATTTCTCCTTTCCGCAACACCGTTTTGTTGAGGAGTATAAGGCATAGTTACCTGATGTACTATGCCTTTTTCATCACAAAGTTCCTTAAAACTTGTTGATTGATATTCACCGCCCCTATCGGTTCGCAAGACCTTAATCTTGTGATCTAATTGATTCTACACTAAACTCATATAGTTTTTAAAGCAAGCCAATGCTTCACTTTTGTGGGATATCAAATACATATGTCCGAATAGAGTGAAATCATCAATAAAAGTGATGAAATAGGACTTCCCGTGTCTTGTCTTGACATTCATCGGACCACATATGTCCGAATGGATAAGCTGTAATGGAATCTCGGCCCTTGTGTCGGTTCCAAACGGCTTGCGACAAGATTTCCCCACAAGGCAATGTTCGCAGGTCGACATTTCAACCTTTTGAAACATTGGATAGAAGGCCACGTTTGGCAAGTCTATCCATACGCGTTGGTCCAATATGACCGAGCCTTGCGTGCCAACAAATCACATCAGACTCATAAGTCTTAGAATTTGCAATAAGGAAATTTTCATTACACGAGGAATCATACGTACTCATTACAATAAATCCTTTAAATACAAACCCAGTACCAATAAGAGTATTATTACAACTTAAGTCCACATTACAATCATGAAAAACCCAGTTATAGCCAAGACCCATTAACATGACCATAGATATTATATTCCTTCGAATATCTGGAGCGAAGAGAACATTATGAAGTAGGAGAGTGCGGTCGTTGTCCAAGACTAGCTTGCAAGTCCCAACGCCTTTCACTTCAACACGTGTGTTGTTTCCTACATAGATCTACTTCGTTCCTTGGGGTATCCGGTGATACTCCACGAAGGACCGTATGTCCCTTGCTATGTGGTCGGTGGCACCTGAATCAATTATCCAAAATAGATTAGATTCCACAAGAAATATTGAACTAGAAACACATATGTAACTAGTATTACAAGTTACCTCGTCACCTCCACTCGTACACGAACGAGCATAGTGACCGAGCTTGTTGCACTTGAAGCACTTGATCTTCTTCAAGTCTTTCTTCTTGTGCCATTTCTTGTACCCATCCTTATGTTTGGGTTTCTTGGTAGACTCAGGTTGCTTATTACGTTCATTAGAAGACTTCGAACGATCTTTACGTTTCTGTCCCCCGTGTGGGGAACTATCAACCACGTGCACTTCTGCACTTGGCTTGGCAGCCGCAAGCCGCTCTTCCTCTAATTCGAGGTGCTTAGAAACATCGCTGAAAGTCTTGATGCTCTCATTATGAGTGAGATGAATCTTCATATGGTCCCACCCATTTGGTAGGGAACATATGACTGTTTGGATTTGTTGCTCATCAGTGAGCACATGACCTGCATCCTTTAACTCTGAGATTAGATTCGCCATATGTCGAAGATGTTTCCCCATGGAATGATCTGGACGTTTCTTGTATGAATCAAATCTTATAGTTAAAGAACGAAGTTTGGACACCGATGTGCCACCAAACTTCTCCTCCAGCTTGGACCATATGTCCATGGCTAAGTCATGCTCTCGGAAGATGCGCATTATGTCATCAGCCATACTGCTTAATAACGTAATGCATGCTATCTTGTTCTTTCGAGACCAAGAATCAAAAGCTTCCTTGTCTCGTCTGTGTTGGGCCGTAGTGCCCAACTCGGGTTCAATCATTACGTTCTTTAGAGTTTCGAGCACTTCTTGCTTCTCTAAAACGTATTGTATCTTGATGGACCAAAGTTTGTAATTATCGCCGTTGAGTTTTTCACCTCTGTTTAACTCAGCGACGATATTCTTTGAAGCGGAAGATATTTTACTTTTAAAATGCTGCAAAAGACACAAAACCGAAGGTTTGATCAAAACATTGCATAAAAATTCTTAAAATATAACTCCCACTTGAAATGATAATAGAATATCCCATTTGGATAGTTCTAAAAATTCAAATCCCACTTGGAATTATATTATATTTGATAAGTTACTTTCGAAAAATATTGAAGATGTTGTTCTAGAATCGAAAAGGTCTCTACGATTCCAATCACCATCTAGAACAACCTTCAATATTCCCCCATCACTTATCAAACAATAATACTCTTATAGTACTAGCAGCGGAAAAACGAGTTTGAAAACGTATTTTTCAGATATAATTCCCACTTGAAATGATAATAGAATATCCCATATGGATAGTTCTAAAATCAAATCCCACTTGGAATGATATTCATAATTTGATAAGTTACTTTCGAAAAATATTGAAGATGTTACTCTAGAATAGGAAAATTCACTACGTTTCCAATCACCATCTAGAGCAACTTTCAATATTTCCCCATCACTTTATCAAATAATCGTACTCTTATAGTACTTCGCAGCGGAAAAGCGTTTTTGAAAACGTATTTTTCAAAACGTATGAAAACGTATTTTTCAAAAATATATTTCAACATAGTACCCTTATGATACTAGTGAAATATTCGGCAATCCCTGGCCATTGCCGGGTTTAAGCCGTTGCCGTGCCAAGGTCGGATTCCCCCCTTTAGGAGATTTTTCTGCAAGCCATTGTCGCCGGGTCCCGTATGGATCCAGGCGCTTCCCCCCTTATAGGAGAATTTTGCCGCAAATGACTGCCGTCGACCCCGTATGGGCTAGCCTAGCAGGTGGCCGGGGACGAAATTACTGGCAAGGCCTCCGGCTGAATTGGTCGACCAAAAAACCTGAATTGGTCGACCAATGCCGACCAAGGGTCCTGGCACCCTCCACTCCCGGCCAGGGCCTCTGCCCTGGCCGAGGCAGGCCAAGGGCCGGCCAGGGCCTCTGCCCTGACCGGCCAGGGGCCCTGGCCCCTCGGCCAGGGCCTCTGCCCTGGCCGAGGCCAGGGTATTGGCCCTGGCCCTGGCCCTGGCAGTGGCCAGGGCGCCGGCCCTGGCCCTGGCAGTGGCCAGGGCGATGGCCCTGGCCACTGTCAGGGCCGGTCAGGCCCTGGCCGAGGCCAAGGCGCCGGCCCTGGCCAGGCCCCTGGCCTTGGCCTCGGCCAAGGCCAGGGCCCCTTGGCCCTGGCCTGGACTCGACCAGGCCTGGCCTTGGCTACGGCCAGGGCCCCCTGGCCATGGCTATGGCCGGCCATTGTCGGACCATGGCCATTTGGCAATGGCCGGCCATGGCCCATATGGCCATGGCCGGCCACCCCCTTATATGGGGTTGCCACACACCCCCGCCGGAGGGGTGGCCGTGGTGGTTATTGGCCGTATCCAACCCCCTCCGCATGGGGAGGGGGGGTGCATTGCCTTCATAGCCCATTTGGCCATGGTGATCATGCACCAAAAATCATCTTCTCCGATGGAGATAACTACCATCATCTTCCTCAATGAAGCACCCGTTCGTCGATGAAGCACCCGTTCGTCGAGAAAGTAGTTATCTTCTAATGGTCGTGTGCCAAAAATGAAAAATAACATACTTTAAAGTTCGTAAACTACACACTCCACATGAAGAGAGTTCACATTCCCTATGAATGGAGACTCAGCATCCATGAAGAGTGCGAGCTTGACGACGTGAACGGTCGGTTCTTCCCGTCACGGAGAGTTTCTGCCATATCCGTAATGACAGAAGACCCTAACGTGAAAAGAACAACCGCTGCGTTCTCTCCGTCACGAAGCGTTCCTACCATATCCGTAATGGTAGGATACCCATTCGTGAAAAAGACAACGCCTCGTTCATCGGTTCGACGGGGCGGCGGTTTGACCGGGGCGAACCCGTATGGCTCTGATACCAATGTAGGATCCTGTCAAAACAACGTTAGGATCGATAAATGAAGTCGAGACTTACGCTTGCGTACACGGCACCGTAATCTCGGAACTTCACCCTCGGATTCGCCACAACGGTCGATACTTCGTCACGGAGGATCGAAGCAGAGTTTCACCGCCTAAATCTCTAACTAGAAGAGGATTTTAATGGAAGGGAGAAGAAGAACATAAGATGCCTTATGCAAACTTATGGCTTGGAAAGTGTGAATGAATGCCTTACCCTTGGGTCCTATTTATAGGCTTTAGGGGTGGTTATTGTAGGAAATAACCAATTATAAGCTTATTAGCCTATATTAGCACATTCATTTATCTTCTTCTTTATCCACTTATCAAGTGTCATTTTGCACTTATAAAGTGGCTTTTTCCACTTATCGAGTGGCTTTTTCCACTTATCGAGTGGTCCTTTTCACACGAGAAAAGGTTCCCTTCGCGCACGCCTTCGTGCACGCGACATCTGAGGTCTGTATACCCTCATACATCCCCTCATAGGTGTATTTATGTCGTCCATATCCAACAGATAGCGGGTGTTCAAAACACATGACGGGTGACGCTCAATTGCTCTCTGGAGTGGTTCCCATTGCTAATGGAAACCGCGTCGTCTTTGGAGTCAACGAGAGCGGAACCATCATAGGTGTTGGTAAAGTAGGCAATCCTTCTAAACCCCTTATATGTGATGTTTACCTTGTTAAAGGATTAAACCACAATCTCATTTCAATAAGTCAACTTTGTGACAAAGGTTACAAAGTTAGCTTTGCGAAAGGAATGTGCCATATTTTAAGAAAAGATAATAATGAATTATTGTTTTCTGGCACACGCCATAAGGATATATACATCCTAGATCTTCCAAGATCACATGAACAATGTCTCATTGCCAACACAAGTGAACAACACTTATGGCATCGACGTTTTAGTCATGTGAACTTTGGAACACTATTTAAGCTTTCCAAGTTAAATTCTATTAGAGGCTTCCCTAAGCTTGTCTTTCAAAAGAAAAGCTTTTGTGACTCGTGTCAATGAGGCGAGCTTCCAAAATCGTCGTTTAAACCTAAGAAAAGCATTTCTTCTAAGCGGCCACTAGAACTATTACATCTAGATTTATTTGGGCCAACTAGAGTTGCTTCATTAGGAAATGCACGATATGGACTTGTCATCGTTGATGACTTTTCTAGGTTTACTTGGGTATTTTCAGTATGTAATAAAAATGAAGCTTTTGAAAACTTCACAATTTTTGTTAAGGAAGTACAAAATCTCTTAGGAACCACCATTGTCACTATTCGTAGTGATCATGGAGGTGAATTTGAGAATGAGTCTTTTGAGACATTTTTTGATGAAGTTGGTATTACACACACCTTTTCATTCCCTCGCGCACCTCCTCAAAATGGTGTTGTTGAGAGAAAGAATAGGACGCTAGTGGAGTGTGCTCGCACTATGCTTGATGATAGCCAACTTGGCCATCAATTTTGGGCAGAATCGGTACACACCGCTTGCTATGTGTTTAATAGAATACTTTTGAGGCCCGGCACTAAACAAACTTGTTATGAATTGTTGTTTGGTAGGTTGCCTCAAGTTAAACATTTTCGTGTTTTTGGTTCAAAATGTTTTATTAAGAACACGTATGGTAGTTTGGACAAATTCGATCCAAGATCCAATGAGGGGATTTTTGTTGGGTATTCCTCACGTAGCAAAGCCTACCGGATAAACAACAAATGAACCTCAACGATCGAGGAATCGCTTCATGTTTCATTTAATGAAGGATTTGTTCCAACTAGAATTACTAATGATGATGACTCTATGGATGTCTTATGTGATTCAATTGGTAATTCTAACTCTATTAATTCTATTGATTCTATTGATACTAACCCGACTAATGAAGTTGTTGAGAATGTTCCTAGTGATCAAGGAATTCCCAAACGGCTTCATACCGTTCGTGACCATCCTCATGAGCAAGTCATTGGCAATATCCATGATAGTGTCAAGACGAGATCTCAAGTCAACCACTTCGCTCATTATGCCTTTGCCTCCTCGATAGAGCCAAAGGATGTTAATGAAGCTTGCGAAGATAGTGCTTGGATCCTTGCCATGGAGGAGGAACTCATTCAATTCGAGAGGAATGAAGTTTGGGAGCTTGTTCCATTGCCATCGAAGAACCACACCGTCATAGGGACAAAGTGGATCTTCAAGAACAAGACTGACGAAAACCAAGTCGTCATCCGGAACAAAGCTCGGTTAGTAGCTCAAGGCTATTGGCAAGAGGAAGGTATCAATTTCGAAGAATCCTTTGCTCCGGTAGCTAGATTAGAATCAATTAGATTACTATTATCTTTTGCATGCCATAAGGATTTTAAATTATTTTAAACGGATGTAAAAAGTGCATTTTTAAACGGAGATGTTGTTGAGGAAGTTTATGTTTCTCAACCTCCGGGTTTTATAAATGAAAAATTTTCAAATCATGTTTTTAAACTTAAGAAAGCTCTTTACGGTTTGAGACAAGCTCCTCGATCTTGGTATGACCGTCTAAAGAATTTTCTTTTGGATTTAGGTTTTAAAATGGGAGAAGTTGATTCCACATTATTTGTTAAGTATTCGACTAATGATATAATTTTAGTTCAAATTTATGTTGATGATATCATTTTCGGTGCTACTAACTTTGCTCTTTGCGAAGAGTTTTCTAATGTGATCAAGGATCAATTTGAGATGAGCCACATGGGTGAGCTCAAATATTTCTTAGGTCTCCAAATTCGCCAAATGAACGATGCAATCTTTATCCACCAAACGAAGTATACGGTGGAGTTGCTAAAGCGATTTGGAATGGAGAATGCCTCCGGGAAAAAGACTCCGATGAGCACGACTACACATCTTGATAAAGATGCGGGCGGAAAAGATGTAGACATTCGTCTATATCGAGGTATGATAGGTAGTTTACTTTATCTTACCGCAAGTAGGCCCGATATTATGTTTGCCGTATGTGTATATGCTCGTTATCAGTCTCAACCTAAGGAGTCACACTTAGTAGCGGTAAAGCGTATTTTCCGTTATTTAAGTTATACACTTGATTTTGGATTACTTTATCCAAAATCTAGCACGTATGAGTTAATCTCATATAGTGATGCAGATTATGCGGGATGCAAATCCGACAGAAAAAGTACTAGTGGCACTTGCCATTTTATAGGAAATTCTCTTGTCTCTTGGTTTTTCAAGAAGCAGAATTCCGTATCACTTTCAACCACCGAGGCGGAATATATTACCGCCGGTGCCGCGTGTGCTCAAGTTCTTTGGATGAGACACACACTTAAATACTTTGGTATAAACTGTGCTACTTGCCCTATCATGGTTGACAACCAAAGTGCAATATGTCTTTTCAAGAACCTGGTACACCATTCCCGTTCGAAACACAGACGTCCGACACCATTTCTTAGATGATCATGTTGCTAAAAAGGACATCATATTAGTGTACGTTGAAACCCAGAAGCAAATCGCCGATATTTTCACGAAACCCCTAAAGGAAGACTCCTTTGTGCGGTTGCGTCGAGAATTGGGGATTATGGGTGAATCCGAGATTTAGGATTCATATGTTTTCAATAATCTTGCATGCTATTCAATTCTTTATATTTGCTCATGCTAGATTAATTGGAATTTTCTGGATTTTTGTTGAATTTTCGGAATTTTCGCTCGATTTGTGCGTAATCGTCAAATTTCAGACTTTAGATGTTTAATGGGGTAGTATAATGATTAATGAGAGTATTTTGATGTTTCGTCGAAGTGTGTTAGGAGAGAAATCAAATTTCAAAATTTTTCAATTTTTGGACTCTCTTAGTCGGTCCAAGTTCATTGGCCGACCGACTAGATTCAGTTCTAGTCGGTCAGTGAATGAGCTTAGACCGACTAATTCTTGTCAGGAAATTTGCTTTCAGTTACTGTTTACAACTAGTCGGTTCAAGCTCATTGACCGACCGACTAGATCGTGATCTAGTCGGTCAGTGCTTGAACTGTGATCGACTAGTTGTGACGGGGACTGAATTGTCTTTTCGACTTCCGATCGATTAAAACTCCATCCAGTCGATTTCTTTTCATTCTAATCGATCGACGCTCACTCTCCAGCTCAAAACCCCGAGTCTCTTCGTCTTCCTCCATCGATTCCACCGTCCGATCGTCGTTTTCCGACCATCAACGACCGTCGACCTCTCCTCCTAGGTGACTCTCCTCCCTCTCCTAGCTCTAAGGTTCATTTCCTGTGCTTAGGGTTAGGGTTTCTCCTCATTTTGGTTAGGGTTTCACTTGATCTTCGCTAGGGTTTCGATTCTCTAGGGCTTTTTCGATCTCTTGCGACGTGTCGTGCCGCGCTTATGGCTCGTACACGTATTCCGATCACTCCCTCTGGCCCTTCGCCTATGACTGTCGATTCGCCACCCTCGGACCCCCCGCAACCTACGCGAACCCCTCCGAAACGCCGTTCGAAAACCACCCAACCCTCTTTGTCTTCGTCTCCTCTTAAGCGTAAGAGGACGGTGACTTCGAAACCCCGTGCCCAATCTCAGCCCAAGCCTAAGCCAGTGACTTTTCGTGCTTCCACTCCACCCGGTGCTTCGGATTTTGACACCGAGTACATTCCTGAGACTGAGACTCGTAGGGAACCCTCACCCCCTCCTAGGCAGCCTGAGTCTAGCTCACGACCCCGTACCCGTCAGCCTAAAGGAAAGGCTCCGATGCCAGTTGGCGGTGTAGATATTTCGTTGTGTCGCGACGACCCTATGTGTCTCGCGGCTTACAACCGTATCGAACACTGCCCGCTGCTTCTGGAGCATTTTGTTCAGTTTAGTGACTTCCTTGGCCTCGTAGATCTTCTTTCGTCGTCCGGTCTTCTCGATTACCTTCGATATGACCCGAAGGCGAACCCACACCCTTACCCTCGCCTCGTGAAGCTCTTCTATGCCAATAGGATTCGTGATCAGTACGACGAGTCCCACTCGATTGAGACGACTGTTTTGGGGACTCCGATAGTCCTCACGGCAGAAATCTTAGGAGAGGTTTTGGGTATCTCCTCGTCTGGCCTTCTACCGTCTGACATTTATGTTGATGACATATCCTCTCTTGATCAGGTCGTTCTCTCTCAGATTTTCCATGAGATTCCCCCCGCCATGATTGGCGTTCCCTCCAAGTCCTTCAAGCCTATTGCCTGGGTCCTGAATTTGATTCTGCAGTCGTGCTTGCTTCCCAAGTACGGCTCCTCCTCTTTGCCTTCCCAGCCATTCTTGAAGATTATTTATGCCATCTTCATGGGGAGCTCGATTAACTGGGCTCGCATTATACTTGATAAGATGGATTCTTTCGAGTGTATTCGCAAGTCCACGAAGTCGGCTCATATCTCATTCCCGTGCTTGTTGACCCTTGTGTTTCGCCACTTCCGTGTCACACTTCCTCCTGACGATGAGCGTCCACTTGGTCCTCCCCTGAACGCGACGGACGTCAAGAAGTCTCTTGCGACGCTCCGTCACGTTCAGAGGACGACACCTTCAGCGTCAGCCTCTGCTTCTGCCTCAGCTGCTCCCTCTTCCACTCTTGCCGAGCTCGTTCGTGCTGTGCGACGTTTGGAGTCTCGTCAGGCTCGTTCTGAGGAGATTCTCTGCCGTATCGCTCGTCACTTGATATTGAGATCCCCCCATCATTTTCTGACGAGGAGGAGTTGGATGAGGAGGATATTGAGGAGCTTGTTCGTGTTTCCACTCGTGCCCCCCGAGGGCACTTCTGGTGCTGCTGCTGCTGCTTCGTCTGCTGGTGCCCCCGAGAGCACACCCGTTGCCAACGCTCCTGCGGTGGATGCTCCGACTGGTGCTCCCGAGGCCACTACTGTTGCTGCTCCAGAGGTTACCACTTCTGTCGCTCCTGTGGACACTACTGATGACCCAGTGACCACCTCCAATCCTGAAGAGCCTGCTGCTGCTGCAGATCCTGCCACTTCCTCTTGAGCTTCCTTGAGGACTCTTCGATGCTCCTTGGATGATATGTCTATTGTGAGAGAGTTTGGGTAGGATAGAGTGGGGTTCTGTATGATTTTGACATTTTGATGTATTTTGTTGTATCTTCATATATTTTGGTGTACTCTGATGATGATATATGTGTGATATGCTGTTGTATCTTTTGTGCTTCGATCGTTGGATCGCATTTTGTATGTTGACGGATGTATCTTTTGATGTACTCATGCTTTATATATATATACATTGGTGTTGACATTTCATTATCTTGTGCACATTTAATTTTTTATATGTCTCTGATGTTTGATTTCGTCGCTCGACGTTATTAACTTGGTTAAATAGAATTCATTTTATGAAAACATAGAATTGTTTTCCATGCACTAAATTAACCAACAATGTTGATATTGGAGAGTATATTCCATAACTCAATTCGTAAAATTAATTTGAGTTTTGATGATTTTATTTATCGTTTTTCGCCTTTGGTCTCATTGACACGCCTTGATTAAATTCGTATTTCCCTTTGGTGTCATTTAGACCGTGGTCGTATGTAGTGCCCTGTGGTAGCTACTGCACACGTACTAGAGGGGGGTGAATAGTACTTAAAATAATCAAGATAGTTATTCCTAATTATTGTGCAAGAAACAAACGACAATGCGGAATTAAACAACTATCAACTAGAATTAAAACATACGCAAACAAACAATATTACTGGGTTCGGATCCACCCAAGTCTCCCCGACTTGTTCCTGGTGATCCTACGTCCCAACCACCCGGATCCCCTCCGGATACTTGAGTTAGCAACCCTAACTCAAGATTTCCACTATGAAGTACTTGTGAAAAACCTTCACAAGTCAAATCATACACAAAGTAATTTGTGACTCCCACAACCCGGGATCACAACCACACTCTCACAACCGAGAGTGAAACTTACAATTCAAATATGAAATGAAATAAACACTTACCTACAAAATCCTATGCCTTGAGTAAATCTTACCAAATTAGGGCAAGGAGGGATTTTGAGGAAGATGATGCCACCAAACCCTAGCTTCAAGAAGATGACCAGCAATGGAAGCCTAGGGTGGAGTATGGTGACTTGAATCAAGCTCTTGGCTTGAGAAGCTGACAATGGAGAGAATCTCTCTTGAGGAATTAGGGCTCAAGGTGTTGAGGGAGAGATTCTTGTGAGGGGGAGAGAGCTTTGAAATATCTTGGGAGAGCTCTTCTCTTAGGTCTAAAATTGCTTGGAAATAGGACCTCTAACCTTGCCTCAAACGTATCAAGTTTGTATTTATAGAGGCAAGGAAAATCGTGTTGGAAAAGTTCCCAACGGCTCTATTCTGAACCAGACTAGTCGGTCAAAGAAGGATCATTGATCGACTAGTTCATCAACTAGTCGGTCGGTGATACAACGTAGACCGACTAACGGTTGAAAAACCAAAAGGTCGAAGTACAGGAGATGACAACTAGTCGGTCTAAGAAGACTTACCGATCGACTAGTTTCACAACTAGTCGGTCGGTGAATGATCTTTGACCGACTAACAGTCGAAATAGAGTAGGTTGACTTCAAGATGAATTAGTCGGTTTAAGAACAAATGCTGACCGACTAGTTTCTCAACTAGTCGGTCGACAAACGTTCTTTGATCGACTAACTCGAAACAGTAACTCAGGCTGTACAGATAAAGCTCAACTAGTCGGTCTGAGAAGGATTCCTAACCGACTAGATCGTCATCAAGTCGGTCGGTGACTCTTCTTTGACCGACTAATTGACCAACAGGGAATGAGCTGAAATGAGCAAGGCATTCTAGTCGGTTCATGTAGAGTTGCCTACCGACTAGATCGTCATCTAGTCAGTTGGTGACTCTTCTTGAACCAACTAATATGCACTCGAAGCCGAAGAAAGAGGCGATAGGCTTCGGGAAAGTTTCTAATGGCTTCTATGAATATCCTAGCTCTAAGATATGAGCGAAATGAAGTATATAATGTAAGTCCTACTCAAGGCTTAACATTCTAATCTATGAAGCTAGAAGACTATAAATTAAACCTTACGAGCCGTCTTCAAAGCTTCAATCTTCATTCTTGACTTCAATAAAACTTCTTGAGCTTCAACGAAGCTCCAGGCACACGATCACGCGTATTGAGAAGTCTTGAGGCGTCGCTTTTGATGTTCGTATTCTTTTGGCGACGATCTCCATAACTGCGCTCACAAATAAGTTAGTATACATTATTTATGTTTGCTCATCATCCAAAACCAAATCCGGGGAATCAATACACAACATTCTCCCCCTTTTTGGTGATGACAAACCAATATAAATAATAACAATAATAATGATTCAATTGAAATTTACTTACTCCCTCTGCATTGATGACACGTTAGTTCCATATTCAATAATGTTCATATGCATCAAGCAGTGAGGGAAATATAAAATATAAATCCTACTATTGCACATATAGGATCAAAATCCATTTTATATCTTCACTCCCCCTGAATCTAACACATCAAATTAGATTCATGGTAAATTCCTTTGAATTATTAAATAGCACATTGTCATTATTATATCTCTCCCCCTTTGGCATTAGCAAAAAGAGCGGGAGGAGACAAAACCAATGGCTAAAAAATAATGCATGGGAGTCGAAGAATACGACCAAGGTCCAAAATAACACCAATGCAAAATATCAAATGCAAAATACCGAACAAAAGCAAAGCGTGTCAAGGAGACCAAAGTCGAAAATCGGAAACCGAAATCATCAAACCATAGGCGAAATACGAAATACGAAATCATCTAGCCTTAGGCGAAACTCGAAAACCGAAATCATAAAATCATCGGCGAAAATCGGAAAACGAAATCACCAAGCCATAGGCGAAAATCGAAATACGAAATCATCAAGCCATAGGTGAAAAACGAAATCCGAAATCATCAAAAACTCAAATCGATTTCACTTATTGAGTTTTGAAACATACTCTCCAAAATCAATAGAATGCATGGAAAACAATTCTATGTTTCCATAGAAAGAATTCTATTAAATCCATAAAATCGTCGAACGACGAAATCAACATCAGAGACAAAAATAATCCGATGTGCATACAAATGTAGCATGCAAGAATGTTATGCCAAAAATAGATAGAACATCATATAACAATGACATACACTAATCTAGCATACCAAATGAAGCAAAGTGATACCAATCGTAATATATTCTACCAATGGATACCAATATGAATCAAAAGTATGAACATACTTACAACATTAAGCTCCCCCTACTTTGGTGCATCATTCAAGCACCATCAACTCCAATCGAATGAAAATCCTTGCAAATCACGGAGTTGGTAGGGTTGGTATCTCATGGTGGATTTAACCTAGAGAATATCATTTTGGTATCCAAAAATCTTTTTGGATCCTATGGGTTAGGCAATAAATTTAGCTAACTAAATTCAAATTAAATGTAACCCATACAAACCACAATTGCTTTGGTACCCATAAAATGAAATTAAACTTATGGTACCAAGCAATGAAGGGTCAAAGGGAACTAACCCTTCGGAAACCAAGTCCAAGAGGAACTTGATTTCCCAACATAATCATCATTCAAAATAACATCATTTATAAACGATTTCACATACAAATTCTTATCATGCATGCTTGTGTTCTTCGGACCCCAAATAGTGTATGTCTTGGGAGTCCTAATCCTATTGGGAACATGCATACGTTGTTGATTTCTATGTGATGCATGTCGTGGGTAAGCATATGGCATGCGATGCAATGGTGCATGCCGATAATTATTCATATGAGAATGAGGATGAACATATGAATGTGGAGGAACACGTGCATGAGTGTGTCTCACATGGTGTGCACGTGCTCGTGGATGCAGAGCATATAAATCGACATATGTGCTAACATGTGGGGTAGGATTTGTGTTCCTACGTGGCATGGTATACATGAAAGCATGACCCTTCTTTGGAGGTCCACCCAAAGTGGGTTTCTTTCCAAATGGGGGCGTGTTCCTAGCGGAAGCACCATTGGTAGAAGAACTACCCATGACGTGTTTACTTCCACTAGTAGAAGCATCGGAAGATGGCCTAACAAAGGTGGCGGACGATTTGGATGAATCTCTCATCTTATACCCCAAACCAATGTGATGATTGGCCGGAGGTAAGTCATTTAGGATATTATCCAACTTGCCCTTACCTTTGTTGAATTCATGAATTCGGCCTAATGTGCTCTCATGCTTCTCGGTGAGAGAATGCAAAGAAGCATCCAAAATAGATACTTGCGATGCGAGTGCACAAACACGTGATTTGAGATTTTTATTCTCAATACTCAAAGTTGAGTTTTGAGACGTCAAATCCGCTATCACATGTTAATCCGAATCCTCGATATGAACATGCTCAAGTTGAGACTTGAGATTTTCAATCTCATTTCTCAACCCATCAACAACGGTGTCTTTGTTGACAATGAAAGGCTTAGGCGAGTTTTTAAGACTATCTAATTCATTTTTAGTCTTCATAAACTTAGTAGCCATATTAGAAAACTTATTCCCTAGTTGTTCATTGGCTATTCTAAGGTCATCATTGGTTACCTCTTCGCCTTCATCCTCGCTTCCATCCTCGCTTTCATCGGAGGAAGTCTCTTCATCACGATCCTCTTTTCCCATGAAGCACGTGTGTGCTTTCTCCACTCTTTCATCGTCCGACTCTCCACTTGAGGAGTCGGAGTCGGTGAAAGTGCCGACAAGCCCTTTCTTGTGCTTTCTTGACTTGTTGTGCTTGGATCCCTTCCATTTTCCCTTGTGTTTGTAGAGAGGACAATCCGGCTTGATATGTCCTGGCTTGTTGCATTTGTAACACACGGGAGTAGAAACATTAGTCGAAATAAATTTAGATTTATGATTCAACTTACATTGTCGGAAGAATCGGAGGAACTTCTTTGCCATATCGGCCAAAGCTTCCATGTCCAACTCATCGTCCGATTCTTCTTCTGATTCTTCATCATCGGTAGATGGAGCGGCCTTGTATGCAATCGCCTTTTTCTTAGGCTCGTCTTGCTTCAAGTACGACTTCATCTTTTCTTTCATCATGAGCTTGCTATCCTTGCGTACCTCGTATGACATCAAGGTACCCATTAGTTGAGTAACCGTATAAGTTTTCATGCCATTACCTTCCTCGATGGCGAAGATACGCTTCTCCCAACAAGAAGGAAGTCCATCGATTATCTTCGTGACTTTCTCCTTTTGGGTATAGGTCTTCCCAAGAGCTTCTAACTCGTTTGTGATGTCGACGAATCGAGCATAATACTCTTTCATCTTTTCACCCTGCAGCATATGAAATAATTTCAAATCTTTATTCACTACCACGAGTTTAGAATCTCTTACCCGACTCGTCCCTTCATGTAAGATGAGGAGGGAGTTCCATATTTGATATGCACTCTTACATGTGCATATCTTATTGAAGTCCTCAGGCTCCAACGCGCACTGCAAGGCGTTCATTGCCTTGGCATTACTTACCTCCGCGGAGACCTCCGCGGGAGTCCACTTTGCGAAATCTTGTTCGGAGGGCTCGACGTACTCATTCATCGTGGCTCTCCAAAGTGAAGCGCTCCGGAGGAACGTTTCCATTCGGCATTTCCAGTACCCGTAGTTGGTACCGTTGAAGGAAGGAGGCCTAGATGAAGATTGCCCTTCCAAGACTGAAGAAGCTCCTTGACGATCCTTGAAGACGTTGTAGTCGTTGTTCGTCATAGATTTGAATTTGTAGCTTTAACCTTGGCTTTGATACCAATTGTAGTGCCCTGCGGTAGCTACTGCACACGTACTAGAGGGGGGTGAATAGTACTTAAAATAATCAAGATAGTTATTCCTAATTATTGTGCAAGAAACAAACGAAAATGCGGAATTAAACAACTATCAACAAGAATTAAAACATACGCAAACAAACAATATTACTGGGTTCGGATCCACTCAAGTCTCCCTGACTTGTTCCCGGTGATCCTACGTCCCAACCACCCGGATCCCCTCCGGATACTTGAGTTAGCAACCCTAACTCAAGATTTCCACTATGAAGTATTTGTGAAAAACCTTCACAAGTCAAATCATACACAAAGTAATTTATGACTCCCACAACCCGGGATCACAACCACACTCTCACAACCGAGAGTGAAACTTACAATTCAAATATGAAATGAAATAAACACTTACCTACAAAATCCTATGCCTTGAGTAAATCTTACCAAATTAGGGCAAGGAGGGATTTTGAGGAAGATGATGCCACCAAACCCTAGCTTCAAGAAGATGACCAGCAATGGAAGCCTAGGGTGGAGTATGGTGACTTGAATCAAGCTCTTGGCTTGAGAAGCTGACAATGGAGAGAATCTCTCTTGAGGAATTAGGGCTCAAGGTGTTGAGGGAGAGATTCTTGTGAGGGAGAGAGAGCTTTGAAATAGCTTGGGAGAGCTCTTCTCTTAGGTCTGAAATTGCTTGGAAATAGGACCTCTAACCTTGCCTCAAACGTATCAAGTTTGTATTTATAGAGGCAAGGAAAATCGTGTTGGAAAAGTTCCCAACGGCTCTATTCTGAACCAGACTAGTCGGTCAAAGAAGGATCACTGATCGACTAGTTCATCAACTAGTCGGTCGGTGATACAACGTAGACCGACTAACGGTTGAACAGCCAAAAGGTCGAAGTACAGGAGATGACAACTAGTCGGTCTAAGAAGACTTGCCGATCGACTAGTTTCACAACTAGTCGGTCGGTGAATGATATTTGACCGACTAACAGTCGAAATAGAGTAGGTTGACTTCAAGATGAATTAGTCGGTTTAAGAACAAATGCTGACCGACTAGTTTCTCAACTAGTCGGTCGACAAACGTTCTTTGATCGACTAACTCGAAACAGTAACTCAGGCTGTACAGATAAAGCTCAACTAGTCGGTCTGAGAAGGATTCCTAACCGACTAGATCGTCATCTAGTCGGTCGGTGACTCTTCTTTGACCGACTAATTGACCAACAGGGAATGAGCTGAAATGAGCAAGGCATTCTAGTCGGTTCATGTAGAGTTGCCGACCGACTAGATCGTCATCTAGTCGGTTGGTGACTCTTCTTGAACCAACTAACATGCACTCGAAGCCGAGGGAAGAAGCGATAGGCTTCAGGAAAGTTTCTAATGGCTTCTATGAATATCCTAGCTCTAAGATATGAGCGAAATGAAGTATATAATGTAAGTCCTACTCAAGGCTTAACATTCTAATCTATGAAGCTAGAAGACTATAAATTAAACCTTACGAGCCGTCTTCAAAGCTTCAATCTTCATTCTTGACTTCAATAAAACTCCTTGAGCTTCAACGAAGCTCCAGGCACATGATCACGCGTATTGAGAAGACTTGAGGCGTCGCTTTTGATGTTCGTATTCTTTTGGCAACGATCTCCATACCTGCGCTCACAAATAAGTTAGTATACATTATTTATGTTTGCTCATCATCCAAAACCAAATCCGAGGAATCAATACACAACATCGTATTCTACGACTCCCATGCTTTTATTTGAAGCCATTGTTGTTGTCGTTGATCTCCTCCCGCTCTTTTTGCTAATGCCAAAGGGGAGAGATATAATAATGACATGTGCTAAATGATAATTTAAGCATTTTTCCAAGAATCTAATTTGATATGTTAGATTCAGGGGGAGTTAAGATATAAAAATTGGATTTCAAATCCGATATTTCAATAATGGATTCTCATTTTTATACGTTACTCGTCTGCTTGATGCGTATTATTATTATTCATTTTGGAATTAACGTGTCATCAATGCAGGGGGAGTAAGTAAATTACATTTGAATCATTATTTTTTGATTATTATTTATGTTGGTTTGTCATCACCAAAAAGGGGGAGAATGTTGGATATTGGACTCCCCGGATTTGGTTTTGGATGATGAACAAACATAAATATATTGTGAACTAACAATTTGTGAGCGCAGTTATGGATATCGTCGCCAAATTCATTTGAACATCCAAAGCGATGTCTCGAGACTTCTCAAAGCATGTGATCGTATGCCTAAAGCTTCGTTGAAGCTTTTGGACCATTTTAGAAGTCATGAAGATTCGATAGAAGCTTTTGAAGAAGGTATCGTCAAGTTTTATTTATAGTCATTTAAGCTTCTTTCGTAGAATGTTAAGCCTTGAGTAGGTCTTACGTTTTAATCTTCATAACACTCCTATCTTAGACATAGGATCTTAGTAGAAGTCCATACTAATTTTCCTGAAGCATCGCGCTTCGTTTCGCGACTTCTTGTGCATGCTAGATGGTTCAAGAAGAAGAACCAACCGACTAGATGGTGATCTAGTCGTTCGGCAATCCTTCTTGGACCGACTAGTTTGCTTTCTCAAATCATAGCTCTTTACTGTTCATAGTTGGTCGGTCTACGTTGACTCACCGACCGACTAGTTTGTGAACTAGTCGGTCAGTGATGCTTCTTAGACCGACTAGTTGAGCTTTCCCTGTACATGCCAATTTGAGCCTGAGCTATTGTTTATAATTAGTCGGTCTGTGTTCATTGATCGACCGACTAGTTGATGAACTAGTCGGTCAACTTTTCTTCTTGGACCGACTAGTTTAGTTTTCATGTACATGCAAATTTTCACCTGACTTACTGTTTATTGTTAGTCGGTCTATGCACATTTGGCGAACGACTAGTTGGTGAAATAGTCGGTCAACATTTGTTCTTTGAACTAGTCGGCTGGTGATTTGACTTGGTGAAGGTTCTTCACAAGTATTTCATAGTGGAAATCTTGAGTTAGGGTTTCTAACTCAAGTATCCGGAGGGGATCCGGGTGTTTGGGACGTAGGATCACCGGGAACAAGTCGGGGAGACTTGGGTGGATCCGAACCCAGTAATATCGTTTGTTTGCGACTGTTATTTGTTGTCGATTATTTACTATTCCGCATTTCTGCATTAATTGGCAGAGTTTGCACGGTAATTAGGAATTAGCCTCTTAATTATTTTAAAGTACTATTCACCCCCCCTCTAGTACTTGTGCAGTAGCTTAGCAGGGCATTACAGTACATACCGCTTGCTATGTGTTTAATAGGTACTTTTGAGGCCCGGCACCAAACAAACTTATTATGAATTGTTGTTTGGTAGATTGCCTCAAGTTAAACATTTTCGAGTTTTCGATGCAAAATGTTTTAGTAAAACACGTATGGAAGTTTGGACAAATTTGATTCAAGATCCGATGAGGGGATATTTGTTGGATATTCCTCCCGTAGCAAAGCCTACCGGATATACAACAAACGAACCTCAATGATCGAGGAATCACTTCATGTTTCATTTAATGAAAATTTTGTCCCTACTAGAATTACTAATGATGATGACTCCATAGATGTTTTATGTGATTCTATTGGTAATTCTAATTCTATTGATTCTAATGATACTAACCCTACTAATGAGTCTTTTGAGAATGTTCCTAGTGATCAGGGAATTCCAAAACGGCTTCATGTAGTTCGTGACCATCCCCATGAGCAAGTCATTGGCAACATACTTGATAGTGTCAAGACGAGATCTCAAGTCAACTACTTCGCTCATTGTGCCTTTACCTCCTCAATTGAGCCAAAGAATATTAACGAAGCGTGCGAAGATAGTGCTTGGATCCTAGCCATGGAGGAGGAACTCATTCAATTTGAGAGGACTGAGGTTTGGGAGCTTGTTCCATTGCCTTTGAAGAACCACACCGTTATAGGAACGAAGTGGATTTTCAAGAACAAGACCGACGAGAACCAAAACATCGTCCAGAACAAAGATCGGTTAGTAGCTCAAGGCTACCGGCAAGAGGAAGGTATAGATTTCGAAGAATCCTTTGCTCCTGTAGCTAGATTAGAATCTATTAGATTGTTGTTATCTTTTGCATGCCATAAAGATTTTAAACTCTTTCAAATGGATGTAAAAAGTGCGTTTTTAAATGGAGATGTCGTTGAGAAAGTTTATGTTTCTCAACCTCCGGGTTTTATAAATGAAAAATTTCCAAATCACGTTTTCAAACTTAAGAAAGCACTTTATGGTTTGAGACAAGCTCCTCGAGCTTGGTATGACCGCCTAAAGAACTTTCTTTTGGATTTGGGTTTTAAAATGGGTGAAGTTGATTCTACATTATTTGTTAAGTATTAGAATCATGATATTATTTTAGTTCAAATTTCTGTTGATGATATCATTTTCGGTGCTACTAACTTCACTCTTTGCGAAGAGTTTTCTAATGTCATGAAGGACCAATTTGAGATGAGCCATATGGGTGAGCTCAAGTATTTCTTAGATCTCCAAATTCGCCAAATGAACGATGCAATCTTCATCCACCAAACCAAGTACATGGTGGAGTTGCTAAAGCGATTTGGAATGGAGAATGCCTCAAGCAAGAAGACTCCAATGAGCACTACTACACATCTTGATAAAGATACGGGCGGCAAAGATGTAGACATTCGTCTATATCGAGGTATGATAGGTATTCTATTATATCTTACTGCTAGTAGGCCTGATATTATGTTTGCTGTATGTGTATGTGCTCCTTATCAGTCTCAACCTAAGGAATCTCACTTAGTAGCGGTAAAACGTATTTTCCGTTATTTAAGTTACACACTCGACTTTGGATTACTTTATCCAAAGTCTAGCACATATGAGTTAATCTCATATAGTGACGCAGATTATGCGGGATGTAAATCCGACAGGAAAAGTACTAGTGGCACTTGCCATTTTATAGGAAATTCTCTTGTCTCTTGGTTTTCCAAGAAGCAGAATTTAGTATCACTTTCAACCACCGAGGCGGAATATATTACCGCCGGTGCTGCGTGTGCTCAGGTTCTTTGGATGAGACACACTCTTAAAGACTTTGGTATAAACTGTGATACTTTCCCTATCATGGTGGATAACCAAAGTGCAATATGTCTCTCTAAGAATCCGGTACACCATTCCCTTTCTAAACACATAGATGTCTGTCACCATTTCCTAGATGATCATGTTGCTAAAAAGGACATCATTTTAGTGTACGTTGAAACCCAGAAGCAAATCGTCGATATTTTCACGAAACCACTCAAGGAAGACTCCTTTGTGCGGTTACGTCGAGAATTGGGGATTATGGTGAATCCGAAATTTAGGATTCATTTTGTTCATTAATCTTGCATGATAATAATTTCTTTTATATATGCTCATGCTAGATGTGTTGGGATTTTTGGATTTATGTTTGAATTTTCGGAATTTATGCTCGAATTATTCATGAACGTCGTATTTAAGATTTTCGAAGTTTTATGGGGTAGATTAATGATGTATGAGAGTATTTCGATGTTTCGTCCAAGTGCGCATAGGAGAGAACTCAAAATTTCTAAATTTCAAATTTTTGGAGTCTTTTAGTCGGTCCGAGTTCATTGGCCGACTGACTAGATTCTGTTCTAGTCGGTCAGTGAATGAACTCAGACCGACTAACTCTTACCCTAGTTTGTGACTTTGCTTGCTGTTTGCACTTAGTCGGTTCATGTTCATTGGCCGACCGACTAGATTTCATTCTAGTCGGTCAGCACTTGAACTGTGACCGACTAAATGCGTTCGGGCACGTTGGTCTTTTTCTCTTCTGTCGACTTATATTCCTTGGGCACCGATTAGATCTCACTCTAATCGGTGCGTTCCCTCCTCTCAGACCCCCTAACCCCGGCGACCCTCCATCTCCCTCCGTCGTTTCCGCCGTGCTCCGCCGTCTCCGACCACCTTCAGTCAGTGCCGATCTCTCTCCTCCTCCCTGGGTATATCTCCTCCCTCTCTCTCAGCTCTTAGGATTTCATTCTAGGTCAAACTTTGATTTCAGTTCGTTTTAGGGTTTATATTAGGTTTTTCTCCTTCGATTTTGTCGTTTGTGTGCGGTCTCGTCTCGATCATGGCAAAGACGCGTATCCCCATCCGTCCCTCTAGTCCGTCTCCCATGACCGTCGAGTCTCCTCCTACGGCCCCCCCTCAATCCAAACGCCGTGCCAAATCGACTCGTCCATCCTCCTCTTCACCTCCTCTTAAGAAGAAGAGGATGGCGACTACTAAGCCTAGAGCCCGATCTTCTCAACCAAGCCTAGCTATTTCCGTGCTCCCACTCCTCCCGATGACTCTAACGCAGAGTATATTCCTCAGTCTGAACCTACCGATAGGGCTCCTACTCCTCCTCCTCGGTCTAGCTCTCGTCTGTCTAAGGGGAAGGCTCCCATGCCTTTGGGCGGTGTCGATATCTCGTTGTGTCACGATGACCCGTTGTGTCTTGCGGCTTACAACCGGATTGAGCACTGTCCATTGATTTTGGAGCACTTCGTTCTGTTCTCAGATTTTCCACACCTCGCCGATCTTCTTCCTCTAGCGGCCTTTTAGACTATCTTCGCAATGACCCCAAGACGAACCCTCACCCGTACCCCCGACTCGTCAAATTATTCTATGCAAATCGAGTACGGGGTGAGTATGATGACACCCACTCCATTAAGACCACTGTCTTGGGGACACGTATTGTCCTCACGGCAGAGATCTTAGGGGAGTTGATAGGTGTCTCATCCTCTGGCCTGCTTCCTGCTGATATCTCCGTGGATAATATCCACGATCTTGACCAGGCGATGCTTTCTGAGATGTTTCATGTCATCCCTCCCTCCATGATTGGCGTTCCCTCCAAATCATTTAAGCCGAACGCTTGGGTCCTCAATCTTATCCTGAAGTCGTGCCTCCTTCCGAAGTACGGCTCCTCTAGCTTACCCTCCCAACAGTTTCTCAAGCTTATCTACGCTCTTTTCATGAGGAGCGAAATCAATTGGGCCTGGATCATCCTTGACAAGATGGATTCCTTTGAGTGCATAAGGAAATCCACGAAGTCTGCTCACATTCCATATACGTGCCTATTGACTCTCGTTTTCCGTCACTTCGACGTCCCTCTCCCTCCCGATGACCAGCGTCCTCTTGGTCCTCCCCTAAACGCGACGGCCGTCAAGAAGTCTCTTGCGGCGCTTCGTCACATTCAGAGGACGACCCCTTCAGCTTCAGCTCCAGCTTCAGCTCCTCCTCCTACTCCCTCACTCGCTGAGTTTGCTGTCTCTCTGAGACGTGTTGAGTCTCGTGTTTCACGTTTTGAGGAGATGCTAGCTCGCATCTGTTCTCACTTGGGCCTTGAGGTTCCTCCTTCTATTTCTGACGAGGAGGAAATGGATGAGGCTGATCTCCAGGAGCTTGTTGGTTCTCCTCCTCGTGCCCCCGAGGGTACGTCTGCTGCTGCTACTTCTGCTGGTGCTCCCGAGAGCACACCTTCTGCCACTATTCCTTCGGTGGATGTTTCTGCTAGTGCTCCCGAGACCACTCCTGTTGCGACTCTCCCTTCTGTGGACACTCCAGTCGACCCAGTGACCACCACCCCTTCTGCAGAGCCTGCTGCTACTGCTGATCCTCCTTCCGCCTCCTGAGCTTGTGTTGGAGGACTCTCCCATGTGCATCTAGATGATATATTTTGTAGTGAGAGAGTGGGGTAGGATAGTTGGTGGTTATGGATTTTTGATATTTTTGGATGTTTTGATGATACACTTTTTGTTGTATGTTCCTTTTTGATGTCTGTTGAGACATATGTTGTATGTGTGCACCGATCTTTCGATCGTTTTTTATGTATGTTGGTGGATGTATACATTTTGTTGTACCATGTTATATATATATATATATATATATATATATATATATATATATATATATATACACACATCGTGTTGACATTTACTTCTTTGTGCACATTATATATATTTTTTGTCTCTGATGTTGACTTCGTCGCTCGACGACTATCTTGATTAAATAGAAATTATTTCTATGATAACATAGAATTGTTTTCCATGCACTTAATTCATCAAGAATGTTGATATTGGAGAGTATGTTCCATAACTCAATACGTGAAATTGATTTGATTTTTGATAATTTTATTTTTCGATTATCGACTATGGTCTCGTTGGCACGCTTTGAGTTACTTCGTATTTTACTTTGGTGTCATTTGGACCGTGGTCGTATTCTTCGACTCCCGTGCTTTTATTTGTAGCCATTGTTGTTGTCGTTGATCTCCTCCCACTCTTTTTGCTAATGCCAAAGGGGGAGAGAATTAATAATGACGATGTGCTAAATGATAATTTAAAGCAATTTACCGTGAATCTAATTTGATATGTTAGATTCAGGGGGAGGTAAGATATAAAAATGGATTTAGTTCCTAAATTTCAATAATTGGATTCACATTCTATACTTTACTCGTCTGCTTGATGCTTATGATTTTTATTTAATTTGGAATTAACGTGTCATCAATGCAGGAGGAGTAAGTAAATTTCATTTGAATCATTATTATTGATTATTATTTATGTTGGTTTGTCATCACCAAAAGGGAAAGAATGTTGAGTATTGATTTCCCGGATTTGGTTTTGATGATGAACAAACATAAATATCACGAACTAACTCTTTGTGAGCACAGTTATAGAGATCGTCGCCAAAATTCCACGTATATCAAAAGCGACGTCTCAAGACTTCTCAAAGCGCGTGATCGTGTGCCTAAAGCTTCGTTGAAGCTCTAGGAGCATTATAGAAGTTAAGAGATTCGGATTGAAGCTTTTGAAGACGGTTCGTCAAGTTTTATGTATAGTCTTCTAGCTTCTTTTCGTAGAATGTTAAGCCTTGAGTAGGTCTTACTTGATAATCTTCATAACACTCATATCTTAGAGCTAGGATTATCTTAAAAGCCCATACAAACTTTCCCGAAGCTTCGTGCTTCATTTCGCGGCTTTTGGTGCATCTTAGTTGGTTCAAGAAGAAGAACCAACCGACTAGATTGTCATCTAGTCGGTCGGCAATCCTTCTTGAACCGACTAGATCTCCTTACTCAATTCAGCCTAGACACTGTTTATCAATTAGTCGGTCCAAGAAGGTTCACCGACCAACTAGTTGTCAGACTAGTCAGTTAGGAATCCTTCTTAGACCGACTAGTTAAGCTTTCATTTTCCAGCCTGAGTTACTGTTTACAGTTAGTCGGTCCAAGAAGATTCATCGACCGACTAGATGTGAAACTAGTCGGTTGGAATTTGTTCTTAGACCGACTAGTTCAACTTGTATTCAGCCTATTTGATTTCATCTCTTAGTCGGTCAAAGAACACTCACCGACCGACTAGTTGTGAAACTAGTCGGTTGGCAAGTCTTCTTAGACCGACTAGTTCTATATTCCCTGAACTATCTTTATTGGCTGTGAAGCTGTTAGACGGTCCATGTTGAATCACCGACCGACTAGTTGTGAATCTAGTCGGTCAGTGATCCTTCTTAGACCGATTACAATGCTTCAGAAATAGATCCGTTGGAGCATTAAATGCACGAATTTTCTCTCTCTCTTCTCTATCCTATATAATCTTGAGATGCTTCTTCATAGCATTTGATCGCGCCCCGGATACACGTCCCGGGACGTCGACACTGAAGTCTTACCGCAAGCGCACGGTGTAGCGGCGAGCGGGTATCGAACACAGGGAGGCCTAATAACAGTGTCTTCTTCAATCACCTGGCTATAGGGAAAGTCGATAAATGTTCGCAGTAGTGCGGTCACAGTCGTTCAATTATACGAAAGAAATAACAAATTAATAAAGACGCCTAGGGATAGGGATTCCCCGCTACTTGCCGTATCTCATCATTGTGATTCGTAGGTGTCACAATTGCTAGACTTGAAATTCGGATGAACTAGTTGCAACTAAATGTAGAACCAAGCTCACGCTCTTGCGCTATTGCCGGTCTATAGCAAACCTAGGGTAGGGTCCAATCTCTTGCAAACCCTAACCTAGGCAAACTAGCGTGAAGAACAACATCATCGTTCAATCGCATCTCGAGCCCACTCTCGTGCAAACTCGAGCTACGACCTAGGTTGGGATAGTTCCTACCCATCCAATCTCTTGCAAACGGGTATTGGTATAGAATTACAATCGAAAACCCTAGTTTCGGTCCAATCTCTTGCAAACCGATTCTGGAGAAATTCAATTGCAACCCAATTCGAATTTCTAGGGCTTCCTATCGAGTTGGGATCCAATCTCTTGCAAATCCCAATCGGTATGAATCCCTAGCTATTCGTATTATAGCAATCCCAAACTAACCCTAATCAATTCTAGCAAGAATTTCACCAATTCATCACAAATTAGAAATAGGGTTCGTAGGGTTCATCCCTACGCCCTAAGACGATGGAACTACTCACAATTCATAATAAAATGCAATAGAAATTCACAATCAAAATCAATAGAATTCATTGCTATATTCAAAGTATCAATAAAAATGGAGTTTTTGAGGGAGAGAGAGACAAACCAATGAAGAACAAGATAGCATCCAACAAAATAACACTTTTCTCTCCTCCCTAAAAGCTAAATCTAATTCCTAAAAAGTTAATCTAAAAAGGCTGCAAAAAGTTCTGAAAAATCCCCCTAAACTAGGTTAAAAACTGGGGTTAAATACCCCCCAAAATCGCCCAAAAAATCCTAACGAAAATGCCCCTGCGCAGCCTCAAAATCACAGTTTACGCTACAGGCAGCGCGGCTCACTCGGCCGAGTGACAAATATCACTTGGCCGAGTGAGAGACCCTGACAAATTCCAGAGAGTTGGGGGTCTAGGGGGTCGTCTCCTCGGAGGTCACTCGGCCGAGTGACTTCTCTTCACTCGGCCGATGGGCTTTTCTTCACTCGGGCGGACGGTCGTTCGTCACTCGACCGAGTCGGTCTTTGGGGCTGACTGACGGATTCCAGAGAGTTGGATGTTTTGGTTGCCGTCGTCTTGGCTCCACTCAGGCGAGGGGTGACTCAGTGCTTGGCCGAGTGGTCTGGCGATGCTCGGCCGAGTGCACACTGATATGAGCTTCTGTTGCGTGTCCGATCTGGCCGGCCGAGCGGGCTGTCTATGCTCAGCCGAGTGACTCCTTCACTCGGCCGAGTGGCATGCTGAAAAGGACCATTCCTCGTGTTTTTGCCTCCTCGTCGCTCCGATGACGTTCTTTCTTCTTCCACTCCTCTCCAATCGCAAAATACCCCTCAAGAGAGTCGTCGGTGACACTCCAAAGTGGGTGCATCTCAGAATCACTCCAAATCGCTCCAAATCTCCTGAAATACGACAAAAACAACAAATCGTGAAAAGCATCGCAATATTGTCGAATAAACGTGAAAAACATGATTTGATCGATCTAAATGGCATGCAAACATGCAGAAAAAGGTGTAAAATACGGAGTGATCAAAATCCCCCAAGCTTACCTCTTACTCGTCCTCGAGGAAGATGAGTAAAAAGCGAACCTGGTGGACAAAGATAAAGAAAACGGCGGAAAGGCGGAAAACGGAAAACGAAAAACAAAATAGAAAGCGAAGAGGGAAGTTGCTAGATCATTTTTCTCAGGACGTGGGTTTTGTTTACTCATATATCATGCATCGAATATAAACCACATGTCAAAGACTTTTATTTTGATATCATAGTATAATGGTGCATTTGAAATAGAAAACCCAAGAATATCAATATAGCATGAAAAATGGAATAATTCTAAGATTAACATCATCTGAAGCATCTAAAGCGGTATACAATATCGTAGATCACACACTTTTCAATTGAATGCTTTCTACAAGGAGTATAAAAGATATCACACGATAGAGTAGAAAGAATAGAAAAAGTGTGGTTCTCATGAAATGAATGCTAAGCGTAGATTTCTGGATTTCGTGAAACTTTAGCAATCTCACCGAGTATAAAATATTACTTAGCCTAGGTTGTCATGCACCGTCAGGTAGTCACTCTCTCACACATCATTGGATTCTCTCCCCCAAGCTTATCTATAAGCGTGGTGGCATATACAAAACAATATTTTACATCCCCGTTTCTTATCAAGCTCCAAAAATCAAAGAAAACAAAAATAAAAGCAAAAGAAGGAAGAAAGAGAGAAAGGGTATGAGATGGGATCGTTTTCGAACTTCTTTTCTCTTTTCTTCAATTATTCTCAAATCTTTTTCTTTTTCTTTTTCTCTCTTTTTTTTCCATAACATATATACACAATGATCCCAAATCAAAGAGAAGGATATACAAGTATTTTTTTCTTTGGATTTTGGGGAATTTGGAGCATGTGATATAATAACGGGGGAATGCCAATAATAGAATTGCTAAGGGGAGATTCACCAATGAATATAAAATTGAGAAATAATGTTCAAGATATGTGGAGAAAGAAATAAATGTATCTCTCAGCTCACTCTATAGGACGTGCATGACAACTTCAGCAGGGTAATATAATCTACACAGTTTAATCTCAAAAAGTAAACTAATCCAGATTTATCAAAGCTAGCAAACATTCAATCAACCCGAAGTGAAGCGTACAAATCATGCAAATAGAAGTGATATGAGAAAAGAAAGCAGTACTCCAGATATAAGCATCAATGCGTGAATCTTGGTGTGTTTTCTACGATGGCATACATATGAATCATCAGACATCAGCTAATAATAGAATTTCATCCATTTTCAAACAGCAAAAGAGAGTGGGTTACCATTTCTAAATGCAAAGCAGAATATAGCATATGATATCAGAAATAAAAAGCTATGACACGACAAATATAGCATGCATATAGAGAAAAGCTAACACCACGTCATCATCATCACAGAAAAGTCATCTCTAGCAAAAGATGAAAGAAATAAAGATAAAAGAAAATAAAAACTATTTACAATGCAGCACACAAGAAAAAAATGAAAAACGTGATGCATGGTAAAAAAATGAAAAAGTGATGAAAAATGGGTGCAAAAGTGGAAAAAACGTGGAAAAACTAAAAATAAAGGTGACAAAAGCGGAAAGCGTGAGAACTCACTCCCCCAAGCTAAAGTGCACTGTCCTCAATGTGCGAAGTGTGGCACACCGAGAGACGTGTAATGGGAGGGGGGGTGGGTATGCATGCAAGATAAAAAGAAATAAAAATAACAAAATGAAAAATATGATGCGAAAGTGATGCATGCAAGGATAAGAGTGATGCAGATATGTGTGTGTCATCAAAAATACTCTCCTTCACTCCCGAAAATGGATATAAAATGATATGATCATAGTGTGGACAAAAATAGTGATGGGAGGAGTGGGTGGGCAAAAATCATCAGGACCAAGCAGAGAATGGGCAGCATAACGACAAAAAATATCGATGGCATCAAGGGTGTGCCTAAGCTGGTGGTGCTGCACCATCTCCATCCTGAGGCGGAGGTGGGGGGGGGGTGGTGGACGTGTCTGCTGGGTGGGTGGTGGTCGTGGCAGTCGCTCGAGAATCTGGGTCAGGCAAAAGTGAATGCCGGGAAGTAGCTCGAGGCGGTGCTGCATGGCAGTGAATGTGGAAGACAGAGCCCTAAAATCGCCCCGGAGTCCACTCACCGCCCCCTCAAGAGCATGAACGCTCTGAACTAAGGCGTCAGGGGGTGGTGGAGCGGAGGGACGGACAGGTCTAGGCTGAGCTGGTCGGGGCTGTCTGATACAGGCAGTGTAGGTGATCGGGACAGCAAGCATGGGTGGAAAGGGGGCTGTGCTCACTAGTGGAGGCCCAGCCTCAGTGCGAGGCTGGGACGCAGGCTGGTGTGAGGTGGAAGTAGCAGCAGTGGAAGTGGAAGACAAAATCGGTGACGAGGCGGTAAGAGAGGTCAGTGACACAGATGTGGAAACAGACGTCACGATACTCTCAGATAGGACAGCTACGGTGGAGACAGAAGGTTCGACCACTGGGGAGGAAGTGAAAGGACCAAAAGGTGATACCCCAGCGGATAACAAGCTAGACAGGGACCGTACGACGTCAGGAAAGGAAGACTCGCCGCTCTCAACTATAGAAGGTGGACGCTCGGGTATCAAAGAGGTGAGGGGCTCAACCGACAAGGGCACGGCAGTGGTGGAGGTGGTGGTAGGCGTGGTGGAAGTGGAGGACGGCTCAGCAAGTGTACTCCCGACACTGGCAGAAGTGGGGACAGAAGTGTCGGGAGCGGCAGAAAGTGCATGCTCAGGCTGAGGGAACACAGGGTCTACAGGTGTAGGGGGTGCCTGCTCAGCCTCCTCAGCCTCAAGCACGTAGGCGACAGGGATCGGGAGATCCATCGTCGGAAGCCAGTCCTCGTGTGCTAGTCCTATGTGTGTCCGAGCGGGGCTCGGGAGGATCATGTAGTCAGCACCGAAAGTACCGTGCAACCATACCCAGTGCCGCTGGCCATGCGGACGAAGCATCTTCATCTGGGCCATGATGTCTATCGAAAGTGAAGTGGGGCCCGAAGGTCGATGCAGGTCGGCTGGAAGGTCCTTGCCGGTCATCAGGGCTAGTAGGGTGATCAGACCACCGTAACATATCGGTGAGCGAGCGCCCACCGATACGATGATGCGGTCCAAAAACCAGCTAGCGACGTCAATCTCTACGGCGGGGACCATCGCAACACCATCCCTATCCAGAACTCTGGGGCGAGTCATCGTGTAGAGCATATAGAGCTCAGGCGTAGACATCGTCCCAGGCTCGTACATCGCTAGAAAGGTGGTCGCCATAAGGCGCTGTGCTATGCGGAGGCAGGGGTGGACTATGGCTGAGGCCTTGGCCCTACTAGGGTCAAAGGCGTGTGGTAACCCCGTGATCCTGGCCCAAAAGGCGTGGGAATCGAAAGATGGGGGAGGGATGTGTGTGGGGGCGTAGGCTCGATCGGGCGTGGGGACTGCGGGCCACTGAAAGAATGCCCTAAGCATATCGAGAGTGATCCGACACTCTCGATCCATGAGTCTAATGGAGCATCCCTCATCGGTCTGGGTGATCGAGCTGAGTACCTCGAGTGTCGGACGGACGTAGGTGTCCACCGACACGGAAAGAAAATCTCGCCAGCCCACGTTGTCGTACAACGTGAGCATCCCCTCGAGTACCCCCAGGTGGTCTAGGTCTGCTAAGTGAGCGAACCTGGAGGGTACTATCGGGCGCTGGGCGATACGCTCAAATCAGACGCGCTGTGCGTCGTCTCTGAACGTAATCCCCAGCGGCCCGACGGCTGGAGTCGGTGGTGGCTGTGTGTGAATGGGGTCGGCTGGAAGTGGCTGCGGATGGACGGGGTCGGCTGGAAGTGGCTGGGTGGAGTGAGGTGGTGAAGGCGGAGGGGAGTCCTCCCTAGCGTGGGAGGGGCCGGGCTCATCCGTCCGCTTCTGCTTGGCGGAAGCTCCCCGAGTGCGTGGCCATGTACGGGGCGGCATGTGTGCCCCGAGTGCTCACCCAACTAGTGAAAAATGCGACGTGCTAAAAAGGTGGAATGAAGGTACCTGAACACGCTGCAAGAGCAAAACAACTGATAAGTGTAAAGGTGACGCCTCCACGAAGCCAATAGCGCGTACGAAGGCTCCCCTAATCTCCCCCAAGACAGCATGCGCATCAAACAATGATATCAGCGTATAAAATTCAAAATACATGGGGGAGATGGGGTATAACAGATAAATAAAGTAATTGATTTGAGTTAGGGGCTCAATGGGCGTACGGATCGTCGAAAATAGGCGAAAAATGAGCAAAGGGGCGTTTTTGGGGTTTCCGACGGTAGGCCGGCGGCGAGGGAGCTCGCCGGAGGCGGCGGTCGGTGGTGGGTGCTCGGCCGACGGTGGTCGGGCGAGCGAGGGCCGGCGGCGTGGCGGTTCGGGCGAGTGAAGGTCGATCGCGGGTGAGGGAGAGCAACGGGCGCGGGGTTCGGGCGATTTGGGAAAATGTCGCTTCGAATTTCGTGCCGAGCCCGCAACGCCTTATATAAGGAAAGTTACGACTCGACCGAGTGATCGTAACGAAAAAGTTTTTAAATTTTCTCCCTCCTCTTACGACTCGGCCGAGTGGCTTTGCCACCCTCGGCCGAGTGGAAAAAGTCCCTTCTGCCGAGTGGCACAAGCTACTCGGCAGACACTTGCCCTATGGGGTATCAGTTTTACTCGGCCGAGTGAAGAAATATACTCGGCCGAGTGGCAGTTTATACTGAAATCACAAAAAAGACAGAGAGTTGGGTACAGCAGACTTTCCTTGTTAGTGCGCCACTCGGGCGGACGGCTTTCTTTGCTCGGCCGAGTGACTATGGTACTCGGTCGAGTGAGGCTCTGTTTCCTGCTTCGAGGCTCCGTTTTGGCTCTACTCTCTGTTTTTCTCCCTCCAGGTGGTTTCTTCCTCCTCCTAAGCCTCGAGCACATTCGTGGAGCGCTCTTCTTCGCCTCGATCATCCTCCTTATGATAGATATCCTTTTTTCCTCCTCCTGTCAAAGAAAATAAGACCAGTTGTTGCAATTTTTCGGGCAAACGACTCAAAAACACTAATAAAGTCTAAAAAAATAAAAAATAAAATAGAAATAATGCGATAACCGTCGGGTTGCCTCCCGACAAGCGCTCGTTTAAGGTCTTGAGCTCGACCCCTTTAAATTTTCAATTTAGCGCGGGATGTTTGGTGCATATGAGATGCACTCGTCGAATTTGCCAGGAAGACCGCTCGGATTTGGATCATGGTGGGGTGTGGTCTTCCTCAGTGCCCCTTCATCATGGGCAATGTTGGGGGTGGCTCCCCCAAGCTAGAGCTTGTTCCAGGCTTCGACTTTGTCGGTGACACCGATCGTCGTATCGGTGGAGCTTTTTTCGGAGTCCTCAACTTCGAGAGCTTGCAGAGCTCCCGTATTCTTACGACATCAGCGTCGCCATCATCAATCGTCATGGAGATATCAGGGTAGTGCTCCATCTTCTCTTCCTCGGCCAAATATAGGCCTTCTTCGAAGCTATCTTCGTGGGGTGCGCCGATGGAGTGGGGGATCGCCTCTTCAATGACCTCATCGAGGATGTATGAAAGGTCGTCCGGCCGTCCCTTGAGTAGATATATTCTATTTACCTCGCCCATAGGGACTCCTTCGGAATAATGTTTTAGACGTTGCCCATTCACCTTGAAAGTGGCTCCGTCTTTCCCTTCCAATTCAAATGCTCCTCCCGGTTGTATGCGCTTGATGGTGAAAGGTCCGGACCACCGTGACCTCAACTTCCCGGGGAATAGTCGGAGTCAGGAATTATATAGCAAGACCTTGTCTCTGACCTTGAAGTCCGTGACAGTTATGCGGGCGTCGTGGAGAATCTTGGTCCTCTCTTTGTAAATTCTTGAGCTCTCGTAGGCATCTCTTCTAATTTCGTCAAGCTCATTGATGTCCAAGAGTCGCCTCACCGCCGCACTCTTATAGTCATAATTGAGGGTCTTGATGGCCCAATACACGCGGTGATCCAACTCTACTGGTAGGTGACAAGCCTTCCCATAAACGAGTCGGAACAGTGTGGTGCCAATAGGGGTGCGAAAAGACGTGCGATATGCCCATAGAGCATCGTTTAACTTCATGGACCAATCTTTTCTAGATCGATCTACGGTCTTTTCAAGAATTTGCTTGATTTCTCTATTTGAGACTTCCACTTATCCGCTCGTCTGAGGGTGGTAGGCCATGTCGATTATATGGTTTACCCCGTACTTTTTCAACATAGCTTCAAATTTGTTTTCAATAAAGTGTCTTCCCCCGTTGCTTATCAAAGTACGGGGAACCCCAAAGCACGGGAAAATATTCTGCTTGAAAAACTTTGAGACAACCCTTGAGTCATTGGTAGGGGTGGCGATGGCTTCTACCCATTTGGAGACGTAGTCCATGGCCAATAAGATATACTTGTTACCCTTGCTTGACGGAAATGGTCCCATGAAGTCCACTCCCCAACAATCAAAGAGCTCAATCTCTAGAATGGGCTTCATTGGCATCTCATTTCGTTTCGAAATATTCCCGGTCCGTTGGCATCTATCTCACCCCTTTACGAAGTCGTGCGTGTCTCTGAACATGGTTGGCCAAAAGAATCCACTCTGCAATATCTTAGCTGTAGTCTTAGAAGCGGCGTGATGTCCCCCGCATGGCATACCATGGCAATGCGAGATGATGGAGGTGGCCTCCTCCTTAGAAATACATCTCCGGATAACCCCATCCTTGCATATCTTAAAGAGACACGGATCTTCCCAGAAATAGCTACGGACCTCATGCATAAATATCCTCTTTTGCTGTGTGGGCATCCCGCATGGTTTAATTCCACAAGCCAAGTAATTGACATAGTCCGCATACCAAGGAACTTCCCCGGGCCTTATGGCGTATAGCCTCTCATCAACAAAGGAGTCATCGATGGGCAAACTTTCGTCCTCCTTGTCGCGAATAAGCCTAGATAAATGATCCGCCACAACGTTGTCCGTACCTTTCTTATCTCTGATTTCCAAGTCAAACTCTTGCAATAGAAGTATCCACCTTATCAACCTAGGTTTGGCCTCTTTCTTGTTTAGGAGATACTTCAATGCCGCATGGTCGGTGTGGACAATTACCTTGAATCCAAGGAGATATGAGCGGAACTTTTCAATGGAATACACGACCGCTAGAAGCTCTTTCTCCGTAGTTGTGTAATTTTTCTGTGCGTCATCCAACGTTTTGCTTGCATAGAATATTGTATGAAGCTTTCTATCTTTCCTTTGCCCCAATACCGCTCCAATGGCTTGGTCACTTGCATCACACATGAGCTCAAAGGGAAGGCTCCAATCTGGTGGTTGTATGATGGGCTCAGAAATTAGTGCTTCCTTCAATGTGTTGAACTCCCACAAGCATTCTCCTGAAAAAACAAATGGAGCATCTTTAGCAAGCAAGGAGGTAAGGGGCCGGGCAATCAAGGCAAAATCCTTGATGAAGCGGCGGTAAAACCCCGCATGACCAAGAAAGCCCCTAATGCCCTTAACATTAATAGGAGGAGGGAGTTTCTCGATTACCTCAATCTTCGCCTTATCAACCTCAATCCCTCTTGAGGAGACAAGGTGCCCAAGCACTATCCCTTCCGCAACCATGAAGTGACACTTCTCCCAATTAAGAGTAAGATTATTTTGTTGGCATCTTCTAAGGACTTTGGTAAGATTAGCCAAACAAGAATCAAACTCACTTCCATAAACTGAGAAATCATCCATGAAAACTTCCATAATATTTTCAATATAGTCGGAAAAGATGGAGGTCATGCACCTCTGAAAGGTAGCGGGTGCATTACAAAGACCAAAGGGCATTCTACGGTAGGCGTAAGTGCCATAAGGACAAGTAAAAGTAGTCTTTTCTTGGTCGTCTTCATGCAGAGGGATTTGGAAAACCCCCGAATACCCATCCAGGTAACAAAAGTATTTATGTTTAGCAAGCCGTTCAAGCATTTGATCTATAAAGGGTAGTGGGTAATGGTCTTTTCGGGTGGCTTTATTTAGTTTTCGATAATCAATGCACATCCGCCATCCCGTGACAGTGCGTGTAGAAATGGGCTCGCCTTTTTCATTTTTTATAACGGTCACACCCCTTTCTTGGGGACGACGTGAACGGGGCTAACCCATCTACTGTCAGAGATAGGGTAGATAATTCCGGCCTCAAGCAATTTTAGGATTTCCTTTTTGACTACCTCTTTCATATTCAGGTTCAACCGCCTTTGAGGCTCAATAGAAGTGGCTTCAGTGTTTTCCAAGTGGATCCTATGCGTGCATAGTCTAGGGCTTATTCCCTTAAGATCAGAGATAGTGTAGCCAAGGACATCCTTGTGATCCCTAAGGACTTCTAATAGTTTTTCAAGTTGATCCTGGCCAAGGTGGGCATTAACAATCACCGGTAAGGTCAATTTACTACCCAAGAAAGCATACCTTAGATTCGACAGTAATTGTTTAAGCTCTACCTCAAAGGGTGCCGTACCCTCTGCTTCGTCATCTTGTGTGAATTTGGCTTCTCCTTCAACTTCTGAGTTTAGCTCACTCTCGAGTGGAGGCTCAGATTCGCTTCCTAGTGAGGACGGTGCATCTGAATAGACACTCTCCAATTCTGCACTTGCATCGATAGGACCACCACTTTGCTCCGGTTCATTCCTGAGATCAAGAAACACGTCAGCGGATTCATAAATGCAAAAGTGGGGGTCATAGAGTGTATCTCCCTGAATATCGGTTTGCTCGAAGTATTCCTCGGGAGTGTAGTACTCTTCGACGCATGTTCTATCACCTTCAAAATATAGCTTGTCGTCCTTCACATCAACTCTGATATCGCCCCCAATAGTCCCATCCGGGGAGATTTGATCTATCACAAAGGTAGCAAACAATTGTTCGACGGGGTCCTCGATATTAATAGCAAAAGCTCCGGTAGCGTGGACCTCATCAATTAGTTCCTTAAGGAGCTCTGCAAAAGATTCATCATCTCCCTGGCCAGACTCAGTCATTGGAATTGCATCCCCTATTTTACCTGTTAAGATCTCGTCGAAAATTTCGGGAGAGCTTGCAAAATAGGGCTGTAAACAGAGTTAGAAAAGAATGAAGAAATAAAGAAAGAAATTGAAGAGAAATAACCGGGTGATCCAAATCGAACTCCGTCAAAATGCGTTCCCTGGCAACGACGCCAAAAACTTGATCGCGCCCCGGATACACGTCCCGGGACGTCGACACTGTAGTCTTACCGCAAGCGCACGGTGTAGCGACGAGCGGGTATCGAACACAGGGAGGCCTAATAACAGTGTCTTCTTCAATCACCTGGCTATAGGGAAAGTCGAGAAATGTTTGTAGTAGTGCGGTCACAGTCGTTCAATTATACGAAAGAAATAACAAATTAATAAAGACGCCTAGGGATAGGGAATCCCCGCTACTTGCCGTATCTCATCATTGTGATTCGTAGGTGTCACAATTGCTAGACTTGAAATTCGGATGAACTAGTTGCAACTAAATGTAGAACCAAGCTCACGCTCTCGTGCTATTGCCGGTCTATAGCAAACCTAGGGTAGGGTCCAATCTCTTGCAAACCCTAACCTAGGCAAACTAGCGTGAAGAACAACATCATCGTTCAATCGCATCTCGAGCCCACTCTCGTGCAAACTCGAGCTACGACCTAGGTTGGGATAGTTCATACCCATCCAATCTCTTGCAAACGGGTATTGGTATAGAATTACAATCGAAAACCCTAGTTTCGGTCTAATCTCTTGCAAACCGATTCAGGAGAAATTCAATTGCAACCCAATTCGAATTTCTAAGGCTTCCTATCGAGTTGGGATCCAATCTCTTGCAAATCCCAATCGGTATGAATCCCTAGCTATTCGTATTATAGCAATCCCAAACTAACCCTAGTCAATTCTAGCAAGAATTTCACCAATTCATCACAAATTAGAAATAGGGTTCGTAGGGTTCATCCCTACGCCTTAAGACGATGGAACTACTCACAATTCATAATAAAATGCAATAGAAATTCACAATCAAAATCAATAGAATTCATTGCTATATTCAAAATATCAATAAAAATGGAGTTTTTGAGGGAGAGAGAGACAAACCAATGAAGAACAAGATAGCATCCAACAAAATAACCCTTTTCTCTCCTCCCTAAAAGCTAAATCTAATTCCTAACAAGTTAATCTAAAAAGGCTGCAAAAAGTTCTGAAAAAGCCCCCTAAACTAGGTTTAAAACTGGGGTTAAATACCCCCCAAAATCGCCCAAAAAATCCTGACGAAAATGCCCCTGCGCATCCTTAAAATCGCAGTTTATGCTACAGGCAGCGCGGCTCACTCGGCCGAGTTACAAATATCACTCGGCTGAGTGAGAGACCCTGACAAATTCCATAGAGTTGGGGGTCTAGGGGGTCGTCTCCTCGGAGGTCACTCGGCCGAGTGACTTCTCTTCACTCGGCCGATGGGCTTTTCTTCACTCGGGCGGACGGTCGTTCGTCACTCGGCCGAGTCGGTCTTTGGGGCTGACTGACTGATTCCAGAGAGTTGGATGCTTTGGTTGCCATCGTCTTTGCTCCACTCGGGCGAGGGGTGACTCAGTGCTCGGCCGAGTGGTCTGGCGATGCTCGACTGAGTGCACGCTAATATGAGCTTCTGTTGCGTGTCCGATCTGGCTGGCCGAGCGGGCTGTCTATGCTCGGCCGAGTGACTCCTTCACTCGGCCGAGTGGCATGCTGAAAAGGACCATTCCTCGTGTTTTTGCCTCCTCGTCGCTCCTACGACGTTCTTTCTTCTTCCACTCCTCTCCAATCGCAAAATACCCCTCAAGAGAGTCGTCGGTGACACACCAGAGTGGGTGCATCTCAGAATCACTCCAAATCGCTCCAAATCTTCTGAAATACGACAAAAACAATAAATCGTGAAAAGCATCGCAATATTGTCGAATAAACGTGAAAAACATGATTTGAGCGATCTAAATGGCATGCAAACATGCAGAAAAAAGGTGTAAAATACGGAGTGATCAGCATTCAAGGCTGATATTAATTGCATTTTAGAGAATCAAAGAGAAGCATTTATTCTCATTTTTCAAGCTTTCTTTTCTCACAAGAATCTCTCCTCACTCTTATTCCTAAAGAGAGATTCTCATTGATTGTGAGCCACTCAAGCCAAGAGCTTGATTCAAGGTCACCAACTCCTCCCTAGGCTTCTATTGCTGTTCAACTTCTTGGAGCTAGGGTTTGGTGACTTCTTCTCCTCGAAAATCCTCCTTGCCCTAAAATCGTAAGTGTACTCAAGGCATATGATTTTATTGGTAAGCATTTCATATTTCATTTTACTTTGATATTGCAAGTTTTACTCTCGGTTGTGAGAGTTGTGTGTGATCCCGGTTTGTGGGAGTCACATTTTCATTTGTGTATGATTTGATCTTGTAGAGGTTTTCTACAAGAATTTCATAGTGCAAATTTGAGTTAGAGGTTTCTAACTCAAGTAGCCGGAGGGGATCCGGGTGTTTGGGGCGTAGGATCACCGGGAACAAGTCGGGGAGACTTGGGTGGATCCGAACCCGTTATATCGTTTGTTTGCGATTGTCTTTTATTGTTGTCAATTTTCATTTCCGCATTGTTGGTTGAGTTTGCAATATAATTAGGAATTATACTCTTAATTATTTTAAAGTACTATTCACCCCCCCTCTAGTACTTGTGCAGTAGCTATCAGGGCATTACATCAAGCAGAGACACCACCCTCTGGTGGTGGTGGTGGGTCCCTATGCTGTGGACCAGGAGATGTGGGTAGTACTTATAGAATAAAAGCAGTAGTGAACTGGACTGTGGTGGCCGACTCAGGTGTGGGAGAAGCAGGCTCTGCAGAAGCCTGAGAATGTGGAGCACTGAGTGGTGCAGTGGTAGTCACAGTGTCTGGCCGGGGTGGAGGGGCTGGAGCGAGGATCACGGGTGGTGGGCCACGTGTTCGAAGTAGGTCAATAATGGAGGCTAGGTCCGCCTGACTCTCTCATAATGTGTCACGGTCGAGCATACGAAGGCGTCAAAATCTCGCCGAAGGCGAGATGTTGACTCCTCCAATGCAATCAGAAGACCGTCTATGGTACGGGAGTCGAGGGGAGGGCGGGAAACATGACCATGAGACACCACTCTCGTAAAGCGGTCCTGTGTAGATGATACACTGTGCCTGGGCTGGAAAGTCAGAGGGGGGTACTCGACGTGATCTCAGCAGAGGACAGAGTAGTCATCGACACAGAAGTGTGGACAGACGTCGAGACGCTCTCGGTAAGGATAGCTAAAGCAGGTGACGAAGATGTGCCAGTGATCGGAATATGGGAGCCTAAGGAAATGGGCAGTGAGGCTATAAGGTCCCGAAGAGGTGGAAGAGTGGGGGCTGGGTCGTGCTTAGGAAAGTCTACATCTGTAAGATCGGGAGCAGAAAGAATATCGGTGCCCTCCGACATGGGTACAGAAGAAACAGAGGAAGGGGCAATGGGGCAGGAGGTGGTGACAGTCCCCGATGGCCCGACAGAGGTGGAGGTGGGAGAGGCAGATGTGGAAGAATAAACGCCCCCCCCCCCCCCCCCCCGAGCGAGGTGGATGAATAGGTGGAGCTGGAAGGGCTGCAACAAGGGCTGCTATGTCGTGCTCCTCGTACTCGGGGGAACAGGGCACCCGGTCATCGGCATCGGCTTCGACAGGAGCTCCTGGTGACTCGAGTACGTGGAGCGCAGGAAGTGGGTGTACCCCGTCAATCATCCAGCTCAGCTGGACTGGTGATATGTGGGTAAGGTGAGGGGCGGGAAGTACCATGTGAGGTGTGTGGTGTTTGTCGACAAGATATGTCCAGTGACGGGCTCCATAAGGCCAGATGATATGCATGTGCTTAAGAACACCAAGAGTCAAGCGTGTGGGGCTTTGATGGGTCACTAGATCAGCGCGAAGATGAATACCAAGCATGCATGCAGAAATCGTGAAAAATCTGCCACAGTAGATATCTATCGCGTGGTGTGCGCGGGCGGTCTGGATAAGGCGATGAAACAGCCAGTGGGCTGTGTCAGAAAGTACGAAGGGGTGGAGGGAGCCGTCTGGGTGGAAGCGCATCGGTCGGGTCATTTCCATCAGATGGGAAAGCTCGGGTAGGGACATGGTCCCGACCTCTGGCCTGCAAAAGATGGTTGTGGTGAGGTGGCGCTACGTGTAACGAAGGCAGGAATGCACGATGCATGATGCCTTCGCCCGGCTCGGGCGGTAGTGGTCCAGACCTAAAATACGATGCCCAAAAGCGGGGGCATCGAAAGGGCCAAAGTCGTAGTCTGGGAAGAAGACGTCTCATGGGTCGGGAATGGCATGGAAATGGAAGTGTGCACGGATCATCTCATATGTGATCGTGAAATCGTGATCCATAAGACTGAAAGTGATGCCATCGCCCGCTGCGATGGAGCTCAAGGCCTCTAAGGTGAGGTGTGTGTATATGGGGGCGTGGACACCTAGGAGACGATCGATTCCGATCGTGCGGTACAACCAATGGACTCCCTGAAGGAGTCCAAGGGATCAGAGGGTGGGGACTTCTATGAAAAGAGTGGGGATGAGACGATGCTGCAAGAGCCTGACAAAGCACTCGCGGTGTGCATTGTCATGGAAAGTGATACCGTAAGTCTGCACACGTGGTGGCAGAGTCTCGGTGGTGGCGCAGGGGTGGGAGGGGGTGGTGGAGGGACAGTGGGTGCAGTTGTGGCGATAGGGGCAGAGGTCATGGGTGTAGTAGTGGTGGGGATAGGCACGATAGTGGTGGGGATGGTAGTGGTGGGGATAGGCATGGTAGTGGTGGGGATAGGCATGGTAGAGGTGGGGCGAGGGCGACGTGTAGGTCGGGAAGAGGAGACACCAGTGGAAGGCCTCTTCCCACGAATGGGGGATACGGGGGCTCCTCTAGTGCGAACCATCGTGGAGATGACAATACGATGTGTCAGTAAAAATAAAGTGAATAGAGGAACGAGTGTACTGAAAGTGTGAGCGCTGCGAAAATCTCCCCTAAGCTAATCCCGGTAGTGGCTGCTGACGTAGGCAAACAGTACCTGAAATAGAAATGAGAAAAACATCAGTATGTGAAATTAAAAATAAGGGGTATGTGCAGCTGCTCGACCGATCAGTAGGCTGGCTCGGTCGAGCAGTGTAAAAGTTGTGGCAGTGGTGAGTTGAGGTTGCTCAACTGAGCAGATGTACTGCTCGGTCGAGTAGTGTGGCTCGTTGGAAAATCTTGACCGAGCACTAGTGTGCTCAGTCAGCATTGTAGAGCACAATGGGGGAGACGAGCTGCTCGGTCGAGCACCATGGGTACTTGATCGAACAGCGGGGTAGCCCTAGGGCAGCGGTGATTTGCGATGGGGGGGGTTTGTGATGCGCGATGAGAGGGGGAAAAGGCAGAGGAGTAGGGGGGTGTCGGTGGGGGGTTGGAGGTGGGTGGCGCCGTCGGCAGTGGCGGCACCGGCGGTGGCCGTCGTCGATTAAAAGGGGGTGGAAATGGGGAGCGGAGGGGGTGGGGAGAGAGAGACTGACCGGAGAGGGAGAGACCGGGCGGCGCGGACGGCGACGCGACCGATGGAAGGCGGCGACGGGGGAGATCGAGTAGGGTGTGAGGGGGGTTGCTCGGGCAGTTGATTTTGAGAACTTATGGTAATATAATGAGCGCTTAGGGGCTAAAATGAAAACGAGTTGGGTTAAAAACCCAACTCGTTTGGAGGTGGGGCCCAGATAAGTAGGATAGACTGACTCGATCGAGTAGCGAAGCTGCTCGGTCGCTCGGTCGAGTCGGACACAAAAAAATAAAGTTTCAGGAAACTCCCTCTTATGCTCGATCGAGCAGGAGCTGCTCGGTCGAGTAGATCGTTACTCGGACCGATTAGGGGCTGCTCGGGCCGCGCAGACAGAACATCATTTTCTCCAAGTCCTCATGAGCCTCCGCTACTCGACCGAGCATGGGGCTGCTCGGTTGAGTCGCTGTCTGCTCGGACCGAGCAGATGATGCTCAAGCCGTGTAGATAAAGTGATGTTTTTGCTCTTTCTCCTCGTGCCTACGCTGCTCGACCGAGCAGAGTGACTACTCGGTCGAGTAACCTGAATCTTCTTTTTAGCTCCTTCTCTTTGATCTGCTCTTCAAATTTGCTGCTCTCCTCCAGCTTCTTCCGTTTAAAACGTCGATTTGCATGTCCCGTCATGTTCAACCTGTAAAGAGGAAGAACTCATCAAATTTTTATGGTTTTGTGTTTTTAAGAGAAATAAACAACGTTTTTGTTTGATTTTCTGAAATAAAAGTAAAGGTAAGAAATTTAAAAAGAAAATCGAAGATATAAGAGATTGGGTTACCTCCCAATAAGCGCTTGTTTTGAGTCATGAGCTCGACTCCCTTTGGTTCATCAATAGTCATTTGGTGTACATGGAATTCACGCGTCGTTCTTGCCAATGACACAATTTGGCGGTTTTTGGTATCCGTCTACTTCAAGCTTTTCCCTAGCGTAGCACATGACCTCTAGTTCTGCACGATGTGGAGAATGATTCAAAAGCTCCTCATCCAACACTTGAATATAAGCAGCGACCGCTTTGTGGTAGGTTGGGTTTCCGTCATCGTCAACTACATCTCTTATTGGGTCTTTCATGACCCCCTCAAAAGTAAAATCTTCTACAGCTTCATCTTCCAGGAGCTCCAAGTAGCTAGCTCCATCTTCATGAACGTGATCCCTTATTGGCTTCTACAGCCTGAATTCAGCTTCGATGTTGCCCACGTTCAACGAGAGAGTCCCTTCTCGGATATCAATCAAGACGTCGGTCGTCGCCATGAAGGGGCGGCCAAGTATAAGCTAGGAGCTCCCTTCCTCGGGCATGTTCATAATAACAAAGTCAACTTGAACACACAACCCAGGGGGTATCTGGAGAATAATATCCATGGCTATGCCCACCGGGTATGTGATCGAATGGTCCGCAAGCTGTATAGACATATTCGTCGGCTCCAATTCGCTTTCAGTCTGTAATCTCTTAAATATAGAAAGCAGCATCAAACTGATGCTCACCCCTAGATCGATCAAAGCTCGGCTGATGGGCATCCCTCCAATAGAGCGTGGAACGGCGAAGCTTCCTGGATCCGGTAGCTTCCGGGGGAGAAGATTCTTTATGATGGAGGTAGAGTCCTCCATGAGATTTATCTCTTTGTCTTCCTCTTCCCCGTGATCAGATCCTTTAAGAACTTAGCATAGATGGGGATCTCCATGATAGCATCCATGAATGGAATGTTTAGCTGGATTCCCTTTAGCAGCTCCGTGAATTTGGAGTATTTCTTCTCCATCTTAGCCAAAGCCAACCTCTATGGATATGGCGGGGGAGGTCGGCCTACTTTGTTCCTTGCGGCATCATCAGGAGACGGCGTTGTTGTAGGTATGATGGATGGTGGATCTGCCTTCCCCTCATTCTTTGTAGGCTCTTTAGTAGCCTCTTCTTTATCACCGTCAATAACGGCCTCTTCAGTTACGACTCTCTCATTGTTCACAACCGGGATCATAACAGGGTCAGTCGCCCGTCATCCAAGTGTGGTGACTGAAACCACATCATTTGCTTGGGCCCTCGGATTTGGCTCGGGTTGCGAAGGCAACCTCCCTTGGTTCTTCAGCAGTTGGGACATCAGGCCCTCAGTTCATCGAGCGATGTATTTATATTCTTGAACTGGGTGGAAGTGTCCTGGTTGAACCGGGCTTGTCCACTCATAAATGTTTCCAATGTTGCCTCCAGATTTGATCGAGGCTGATTTGATGCGTAGCCCTGCTGAGATGGGTGATTGAACTGATAACCCGACGGTCGATAAGGCCCAGCTGGCCTAAACCCACTCTGCTGCTGGTTCTGTGGCTGTACTTATTGTTGCTGAAGATGGGGTGGCGGTCCCTAAAATTGTGGAGGTTGCAGCCCTCCATTGGGTTTTCGTAAGAAAACCCCGGATGATTCCGAGCAGTCGGGTGTTGCCATTGATTCCGTCCCTCTCCTTGGACGTACTACACAGACTCTGATAATTCAGTAACATCATAATGTGCCTCACTAGGAATGTAACCTTGCTCTGCATAATCCTCTGCAGGATGATAAGCAGAGGTGTTGGTGGTCACCGGGATGGCATCCAAGTGCGGTTCAATTCTGGCCACATGTTTGCACAAGTTCTCGAAATGAGAATCAAGATGGCTGGCAGCTTTGACCTCAGGGGTCCGGGTCACGATGGTTCGTTCTTCATTCCACTACTGATTATTAGCTGCCATATGCTCTAGCAGGTCTATGGCTTCTTCAGGAGATTTGTCAAGCAGGGCGCCTTGCGCAGCAGCATCAATTATCATTTTGGTGCTGGACTGCAGCCTATTATAAAAACTCTGCACCAAGTCCTAGGGCTGGATCCCGTAATGAGGGCATTGATGTTGGAGGTCCTTGAACCTCTCACATGCCTCATAAAGAGATTCTTGCGAGAGCTGTTTGAAATTCGAGATTGCCCCCGGATCCGCATCGTCTTCGATAGTGGATAGCATTTATCCACAAAGGCAAGTGCTAGCTTCTCCCATGTGGTAAAATGGTTAGGCGGATGGGCTCGTAGCCAGTACGATGCTTTATCCCTCAGGGTGAATGGGAAAAGCCGCAGCTTGACAACATCATCACTCACATCCTTAGCCTTGAAAGTGTCACACTTTGCCAGGAAAGTGTCGATGTGGTGATTGGGGTTCTCGTGAGGATGCCCATGGAAGGGATCCTGCTGCATTAAATTTATAAGCCCCGTCTTCAGCTCGAAGCTCGTCGCCGCCAGTTGCGGTCTAAGGATAGAAGAATTATTTCCAAAAGTAGGCTTCATATGGTCCCTGATGGACCCGATACGAGGAGGAGTAGTATTATTTGCATCTGAACAGAGGGAGATTGATTTCTGCTTGAGGCCCTCAGAGCCCTTGCCATTTTTTCGATCTCGGGGGTCGAACAATAATTCTTGACTTAACACCCCGAAGCGAGTGTTCATGCACCAAAACAACTCAGACAAATACCATTAGTAGCACGGTAATAATTAACAAGAATAAAAGGGGGGAAGATAGGAATCGAAAGATTTGTTAGCAAACTTCTCGAAATAAAGAATAAACTGAGAAACACTATTGTCGTCCCCAACAACGACGCCAAAAACTTGACGCATCTGGAACCTACACCTAGATTCCACTTGAAGATGTCACGGTCGCCAGGCGTAGTATGGCCCCTAGGTGTCTATCCCGGGCTCTATCCGCAAGCGCACTGTGTCAAATTATAGTATAAAGGATGTCGGATCCCACAGGGACGGTGACAGTGTATTTGAATTCTTAGATTATTTCTATATCTCGAAGTGAGATAGCTGTCAGGTTGAGAGAATTGGTTGTGGTATTGTTGTTGATTCAGTAATAAAGGGAACTAGGGTATTAGAGATCACTGCTAGGACCGTCGGAGATCGATGTTGGAATAGGATCATTACGTTGTATTGGGGTTAGGGGATTAATCTATCAATTCGTACCACTCTCGTGGGTTAGAGGTATTTCGGTGGCTCTCGTTGACGCAATGGCGGTAGCCATCAACGTGGCGATATAGTTCGTTGGTGGATCCCCTCAAGGCACGAGCCGGGCATGGTCACGAGCCTTGGTTGGGTCCACTGATTTCCCTATTCGAATCCTAAGGATACCCCTTAAGCACATCAATTCCACAGACCGTGGGCATGATCTCAGTACGGGTTATCCTATGGATTCGGTAGGATCGACCGAAATACTCCCCTTTATTCCCTATTCAACTTAGAAATCCAGATCTACATCTCCCCCTAGGGTCTTAGGGCTAACCCATCAACCCTAGAGGAAACTACTCACTCATAGCGATTTTAACAAACAAAAATATGATTTTTGCAAGAGAAAACATTGTAGGAAATTAATCGAATAAATATTGAGAAGCTTACGTGCCAAAGACGAAGAAAAACATCGAGCAATAGTTCCAAAGAAAACCCAAAATTCCAGAACGCAATAATAGCAATAGAACTCCAAAAATTATCAAATAATCTTCAAGAATTTAATCTAGATCTAACAAGTTTTTCTAATCTCTTCCCCTCTCCAAAAATAATTCAAAACTAACAAAAGAATCCACTCCCAAAAACGCCGCAACAGATCCACTCTTCACTCCCTCAAGCAAGCAACAGACGGCCGCAGAAAATTTCCAAACATATCCTTCAGTGTCGTCGACCGAGTCAGTGACTCGGTCGTGCAGTAGATTGCTCGGTCGACTGCTCGATCAAGCAACCGTCTTGCTCGATCGAGCACGACAGTAAGTCACGCTCCTCCAAAATATGCCACTCTGTCTGCTCCGCCCGAGTCAGCTCTGCTCGGTCGAGCAGACAGCTGACTCGGTCACCAAAGGATCTGCTTGGGCCGTGTAGGATGTTACTTGAGCTTCGCAAGTTTGGCACTGCTCGACGGAGCACTATGGGTGCTCGGTCTGAGCAGCCAGTGTATCTGATCTTCTCCTTCGTCTTGGCTCTGCTCGGTCGAGTCACCTGGGAAGACTATTTCTGAAGCTCATGCAGCTTCTCTTCTCTTCTCTTCTTGCTCTCTCCTCCACTCCTCCCTGGCTCCCAAAACTCGGCAAACTCCTACAGAGCTTTGCCAACGGGCTCACGGGCGTGCCAGATGTGTCCATATCCAAATTGGGTTCCAAATCGCTCCAAAATCCCTGAAAATCCATAAAATGCTACGAAACTTGAATATAACGTTAGAATAGCAATATCAAAGGAAAATACGGGATTTGAATGCGAAAACGATATGAAATGCGATGTCATGATGCTATGAAGATGTAAAATATGGACACATCAGTAACCACCACCTAACCTATCTGATTAGCAGCCCCAATGAAAAACATGGATTCAAGTTTTTCATTTCCATATCAGATTCATCCCCCTCTAACCCCCATTAATACCCTCATTAATAATAGACTAATATCATATTAAATTTATTTTCTTATAAAATTACCCATCCTCTCTCGTTATTAGGCATGAGCACCCTCCTCGTGGAGAACCCATACACGCATCTTGTGCTCCCCATCTCCCCTTACACCTTCACCCTTTGCCATCGTAGCCCCGTCGCCTTAACTTCACCACCGCCACCCCCTCTCCCCCTCACCTCCGAGCTCTTCCCCTCAGCCTGCGGCCTGCCCCACAGCCGCCTCCACCTAGACCCGACACCTCCCAGCCCCCAAGAAGCTGCCGATGAGCTCTGTGCTTCATCATCCCCCTCCTCCCACTCCTCCGTTCTCCGTTCGTCGAGAAACCCACGCCAAGCCCCCCAACAAAACTTTCCCTCCGCCTCCTCCTCGTGCCCCGTCAGTGACGAACCCACCGTCGTTGGTTCCTTCTCGCCCCCACCTTTTCCCTGCAAGCCCCTCACACTGCCACTGCTACCACTGGCCTGCTTTGCCGCCTTCCACCGCTCGCCACAGCCCCCAAGCACTGCCGAACACCCCCAAATCCCTAACAGCCCCCAAGCTGTCTCACTATTTGCCGCCACTGTCGGCCCCCTCCGAGCTCACCGCGCTGCCACGGAGCCCTGTCGACAAGATACAAACCCATCATCAACCCGCGGCCTCCTCCTCCCTTCACGCCACTGCTGCGGGCAACCCCACAGTGCTCTCCTTCCTCCGACGAGACCTACGAGCCCCTCACTCGCCACATTGTGTCACGCCCCGCTTCCCAAGTATGGAAGGCGAGACGCGAAGAGGTCCGCTCAAACTGGAGCTGTGAAGCTACAGTCTGATAAGCGTCTGTGTGTACATCCAATCACAGATTCTTGCATTGCATAAAGAAATAACAATAATAATATTTGAAAGCAGTTAAAGATTAACCAACATTCAAAAATCCATTTCATTTTTCCAAACATCCAGAGATAGTCATAAAAGAGAAGTACATGAGTCTGAGAAGAAGGCCTAAGCATGGCGGAAACTAAAACAAGTAATGGTGCTATGCACCAAACAACCTAACATCAGCTAGTAGGAAAAACAAAAACCAACTAAGAAATAGTCACCAGCTGAACTAGGGTGGGACCGGTATCCTCGAACTGGACGTCAGCAACTAGTCGTCCTCAGCATCTAACTCAGGCTCAAAACCTGACATGTGACACCCAAAGAGAAAAGGGCACATGTCAGCAAAAATCTCCAAAAAAGGGAGGGAGACTTTTGTGCAAGGAAACGTAAAAGTAAAAGAATGCAACTTAGCAGTTTAAAATGAGATGACATGACATAATATTTCAATGAATGCAACAGTTAAAATGAGATGACATGGCATATTATTTCAATGAATGCAGCAGTTAAAATTAACATGATATTTTGCAATGCATTACCCGTCGTAGCAAAAAGCTACTAAACAATATCCACGATTAACTTGTATTCACGATGTACACAGGGTTTCCATATTTTGGCTGAAGTGGCTGTACGTGCACACTACTACGCTCAAGCGACCGTTTAACCCTACCACTCCACGTGTATCGAGCGTTGGTTCTTCACCAACACACTATGCTCGCTTCTGGATCACGAGCCAGGAAGTGTTTTTGGCATAGGGTTGTACCCGGCATGCAGGTGCCTAGCCTCAATCATTATGTAGGAGTCAAATCCTACTCGTCGCAGCTTACATTTCAATAGTAGTGTGTGCTACGCAATCATGACAAACATTCAATGCTGAAATAACATGGCAATTTGCAACATGATAGTATAAAAAGCAGTTAATGCACGCATACCGTTTATCAAAAGTAAACATGGCATGTGAGATGCATGAATCATGGCAAGGGTGTCGGATCTAGCTTCGTTGTCAAGCTAGATCAAGTATGGGTGTCGAATCTAGCTTCGTTGTCAATCTAGATCAAATATGGCGTCTAGGAGACTATCATTTCACCGCCTAGTCTCTTGTACACAAAAATCATAGAATGGGCTAAACATGGCCTAACAAATTACTGTGCAAGTTTCACTTGCCTGAAAACAACCACGTTGCAATCACCGAATCAACAAGGTCCAAGATCTACCTATGTGCTCAAATCGTGATCTAGCCTACAGTCCCAATTATTAAATCTTGATTAGTGAGTTAACAAAGCAATTAAAGTTACACTTTTAGTCTTAATTAACATGCAAGCATGGGGCTCCTACGGTTCAGGCATACCTTAACACGACGCGAGAGCTACTCTGACGTCGGGTAGCGACGTCTGGGGTTGGATTCTGGTAGCACGAAGGGTACGGTGGGACAGCAACAACGAATGACGATCAGCCGAGAAGCGGCACGATCACCGAGCCATGACGCAGAGGGGGAGGATAGTCGCACGACGTTCTACGGCGTCGAAAAGACACCGACAGTGGGCAGTGGTCACGGAGGAGAAGATGACCGCGAGCAGAGAGATCTCGGCCTAGGGTGTTCAGCTAAGGGGAGACCGACAAGTAGGGGCTGCCGTGGGTTGCACGGCCTGGGGTCTCTATGCACGGATCCGAGCTAGTGGCAGCTGGTTACCGCGGCAAGGGGGAAGCAGATTTAACAAGGGCAAGGGCTGTTTTGAGGCTTATGGCAGTTTGGGGAAAAGCGGCCGGCTGACAGAAGGTAGGGGGTCGCTGGGCGGTTGCTGGTGGTAAGGGGAGGCCGGTGATCTCGTTGGGAGGAATGAGGCGACAGTGACAGGAGCAGGCCGTGAGTTATAGGATGATCGGCAGGTTTGTGTGGAGATGGGGTTCAGCTGGGTGTTTTAGGGGAGGATGCCGGAGTTGCAAGGATGAGGGTGGCCGTGGGGGTGCCGGCGGCTTGGAGGATATGGCCGACGACCTGTGGGAGGGGGTGCGTGAGTATCTCATGATGGCGGCTGCGTTTGATGTGTAACCTTAGGGCTTTTGCGTGAGTGATCAATAATATGAGGGGTTTTGCTATTTAGGGTTGAAAGGGGGTATAATTAGGGATGATTGGAGAGAGAGAGAGAGGGTGTTAGAGGGGGATGGTAGAATTAAGGTGCCAACAGCTAGAAGAAAACATCAACATGTGATACGTATGATAACTTAGGGATTTGATTTAATTAGATTTAATTAGTGTTTGAGTCTTGAATTAGTCTAGGTTAATTACAAATTAAAGGTGATTAGTGTGAAAGGAGAGTCTAGCGATGTCCGATAAACACAAGAAAAATATCGGGACGACCGTGTCGACAAGAGAAACGAGACTACAATGATTGGTCACAAGCTAGGTCAACGGAAAACAGAACTAAAAATAAAACGATCAAATGACGAAGTCTAAAGTTAGGACACCCCTTCATACAAACCTGTTTTGTGGAAGAATGAGCCGTGAAATGACGTTAATGAAAAATTCCACAAATAAGTACTCTCTCAGAGGGTCACAACGACATATCACATCGCACGTTTGGGATACAAGAAGTGGCAACTAAAAATACTCGTTCAAAAGTAAAGTACGCGCACGAAAGACGTACGATCGAAAAGTGACCGTGACATCCTACCCACCTTAGAATAAAGTCCGTCCTCGGACTTTCTAACTTAAAAAATATCTAGCCGTTCTAGTAACTACCCCAATCATTACACACTATAATTCAAACTATGTATAGTCACTACAAGTGCTTATATATGCACTAGGTAGTCAAATATTAATACTACAAACATGTATATATATACATGCACATTCTATACTTATACCTATCATAGACAGTCAAATTCATACACGTACTTCAATCATTCATATAGTCACGTACTTCCTTATATAACTATTACACACTTATCACATAACCATGGTACATATGCATACATAAAAATAGTTTCACACTAGCAAACACAATCGTAATTCTTCACATATAGATAACTACATATGCACAAAACAAATATGGATATACTACTCCCTTATATCTCCTAGTATACATCCAACACCAAACACATCAACACATGCAACCACACTATACAATATTAAATCATGTTTGCTATATCTAATATACATTCACCCCAACTATAAATACATAACATATAGTTATTCAAATACACGCAGATACTTCATCTTATATACACATCACATACAATTCTATAACTATATTCAAGAGTCATCACACATACCATAGTTGCAAACACATATAGCTAAGCACATACTTACCCGTGCATGGTGCTCGCCCACACTCGCTAACATACCATTCATACATGCCACTCATACCACTATATGCTTAGCACATCTACACACCTAGTTTAGCTAACATATATACATTCAAACATGTAAAACCTTAGTAATTAACTATTCTACAAGACTAACACCTATAACTATGTAATGGTATAGTCACCCACAACCATGTGCGTAATCTAACCAGGCACAACCAAACCTATCACTATACACACATCATCCATCACTATGTTCATAGCACTATACGCAAACCACAGACAAATATAACAATATATATAGTATACCCACCCAAGCATGAGTGAGACTCATAGACACATACAAGAACCAGAATGCAATATACATAATACGATATTTATACCTATATCAACACACCACTCTTATATATATCAACGTAATCCTACACACACAATAATATCAATCACACTTTATATTTAGTCAAGTAACACCCTATAATGCAATCACTTTACATACTATAATAATATTACAAATATCATCATACGTATACAATCATAATATACTATCATATACATGCATACATCGTATAGTCACATACATTTTACTACACACATATATATTATATTCACACCATAGCAATTTACACATAATCAGTATACTACTACCTATACATATCCATCCATAGTTATGACATACAACAATCGTGTATATCTCATGACATACACGTACACACACAACATACTGTAAAGGCAAGCAATACTAACCAAAATTATAACAGTATTACCATATGTATATTACACACATTCATACAGTAAGTACATACTACCTACGTCTAGAACATGTATATCTACGTACGAGCACACGCTCATACGTACTAACATAGAGATCATATAATAGGCAAGCACACTTAACTATAAGTATACCTATTATCATTACCCTAACATGCACATGACTTACTAGTATATTATTTTAATCATTTACAAGTACCTTCAACTACATACACCACTAGTAGATATTCCAACACTAATTCTAGTGTATATATACAGACATTCCTAAAGTGGTATAGCTATCCACACATATATTTATAATACTATCATTCGTACAACTTCATATATATCATGAATAACACTGAGTATGCATATATAGCACAAGGGACAATCATTAATATACTAAGGGTAGCACACTCATACATGAGTGGTACGCAAGGTTCACACACTCTACCTATATATATGCATCACGACGACATCACAATAACTAATGGGCCCACCACTAAACTAAGGTCGACATAAGCAACGACAAGCACTAGTAGGATGACTAAGCCAAAGCAAGAGAACTGAAGTCAAATAGCGAATCGAGACAAGATCGGAAAGAACAGGTTCGGATAATGCGAGGATAAACAGATAGTTTGGTTAGGTGAAATAAGGATATAACTGTGAATATTTAAATAAGGGAAAGAATGATATAATAACATCCTTATAAAAATGCAGGAGAATAGTTGGTAGAAAAAATAAGTTAAAATACGAAGTAGGGATTAGACGGAAGAAGTCATTATATAAAGGAAGTAAGATATTCACATGAGTATGAAAGATATAGATCAGAACATATTTTAAGATGGTAATTTAAAGATTTCGGCGAAGAAGTTTCGAAATTCAAAGAATGTAGAAAGTCTAAGCACATGCTAAATGTTTTCAAATAATTTAAACCAGGAGAGGAATTCAAAATAAATAATAATGAAATTTTTTTTCGAATGATCAGGATAGTAATGGAAAAGATGTAACGATTGATGATGAACGACATGGAGAATCACGTGAATCGAAAACAAGGAAGTGAATCAAGTATTCAAAACGCATGACTGAGAGAATTAGTGAATCTGCTACGATGAGACTCTATAGTCATAGCTTAAAAGTGTAATGATCAGGAAAATGGTAGAATCAGGGGTTTTAATTACCGGTCTGACTAAAGATTAGGAGAAACCTAGCACTACGACTTTCTAAATAACTATAGTGTAATAGAGATCTCAGGGAAGGGTCCTAAGAGAATCAAGATTACGTTCTGCTGGGCCCGAACTTGATGGACCCAAGCGAATGACTAAAGGAAAAACTCTAGAAATCTAATATGGTCAGAGCCTAGTGAGAGGCTATTAGGGTATCCTAATACGAGTACGACTAAATCTTAACGAAGGCGCCTGACTATCAAACCTGGACATCTATCTAAGTCTTCTACCATCTAACACAAGGAAAACCTTCATATTAGACTCAAATTTTATGACTCGAATGTTTCGAATGTTTCAATTGATGTTTTTATTATTATCGTTGTTTCGATATTCGCAAGTGCAACGACCTGCATGGGCCACCACAAAAGCCGGTCACGCCCCGCTTTCCAAGTACGGAAAGCGAGACGCGAAGAGGTCCACTCAGACTGGAGCTGTGAAGCTACAGTCTAATAAGCGTCTATGTGTACATCCAATCGCAGATTCTTGCATTGCATAAAGAAACAACAACAATAATATTTGAAAGCAGTTAAAGGTTAACCAACATTCAAAAATCCATTTCATTATTCCAAACATCCAGAGATAGTCATAAAAGAGAAGTACAGAGTCTGAGAAGAAGGCCTAAGCATGGCCGAAACTAAAACAAGTAATGGTGCTACGCACCAAACAACCTAACAGCAGCTACTAGGAAAAACAAAAACCAACTAAGAAATAGTCACCAGCTGAACTAGGGTGGGACCGGTATCCTCGAACTGGACGTCACCAACTAGTCGTCCTCAGCAACTAACTCAGGCTCAAAACTTGACATGTGACACCCAAAGAGAAAGGGCACATGTCAGCAAAAATCTCCCAAAAAAGGGAGGGAGACTGTTGTGCAAGGAAACGTAAAAGTAAAAGAATGCAACTTAGCAGTTTAAAATGAGATGACATGACATAATATTTCAATGAATGCAACAGTTAAAATGAGATGACATGGCCTATTATTTCAATGAATGCAGCAGTTAAAATTAACATGATATTTTGCAATGCATTACACGTCGTAGCAAAAAGCTACTAAATAATATTCACGATTAACTTGTATTCACGATGTGCATAGAGTTTCCGTATTTTGGCTGAAGTGGTTGTACAGGCACACTTCTACGCTCAAACGACCGTTTAACCCTACCACTCCACGTGTATCGAGCGTTGGTTCTTCACCAACACACAATGCTCGCTTCTGGATCACGAGCCAGGAAGTGTTTTTGGCATAGGGTTGTACCCGGCATGTAGGTGCCTAGCCTCAATCATTATGTATGAGTCAAAATCCTACTCGCCGCAGCTTACATTTCAATAGTAGCGTGTACTACGCAATCATGACAAACATTCAATGCATGAAATGACATGGAAATTTGCAACATGATAGTATAAAAAGTAGTTAATGCACGAGTATCGTTTATCAAAAGTAAACATGGCATGTGAGATGCATGAATCATGGCATGGGTGTCAGATCTAGCTTCGTTGTCAAGCTAGATCAAGTATGGGTGTCGGATCTAGCTTCGTTGTCAAGCTAAATCAAATATGGCATCTAGGCGACTATCATTTCACCGCCTAGTCTCTTTTACACAAAAATCATAGAATGGCCTAAACATGGCCTAACAAATTACTGTGCAAGTTTCACTTGCATGAAAACAACCACGTTGCGATCACTTAATCAACAAGGTCCAAGATCTACCTATGTGCTCAAATAACGATCCAGCGTACAGTCCCAATTATTAAATCTTGATTAGTGAGTTACCAAAGCAATTAAAGTTACAATTTTAGTCTTAATTAACATGCAAGTGTGGGGGTTCCCACGGTTCATGTATACCTTAACACGATGCGAGAGCTACTCTGACGTCGGGTAGCGACGTCAGGGGTTAGATTCCTGTAGCACGAAGGATACGGTAGGACAGCGACAACGAACGACGATCAGCCGGGTAGCGGCACGATCACTGAGCAGCGATGCAGAGGGGGAGGACAGCTGCACGGTGTTCTACAATTTTGAAAAGACGCGGACAGGGGGTAACGGTCACGGAAGAGAAGATGACCACGAGCGGAGAGATCTCGGCCTAGGGTGTTTGGCCAAGGGGAGGCCAACAAGTAGGGGTTGCCGTGGGTTGCACGGCCTGGGGTCTCTACGTGCGGATCCAGGCTAGCGGTAGCTGGTTGCCACGGCTAGGGGGAAGCAGATTTAACAAGGGCAAGGGCTGTTTTGAGGCTTGCGATAGTTTGGGGAAAAGCGACCGGCTGACAGCAGGTAGGGGGTCACTGGGCGGTTGCTGGTGGAAAGGGGAGGCCGACGATCTCGAGGGGAGGAAAGGGGAGGCAGTGACAGGAGCAGGCCGTGAGTTATAGGCTTATCGGCAGGTTTGTGTGGAGATGGGGTTCGACTGGGTGTTTTAGGGGAGGATGCCAGAGTTGCAAGGAGGAGGGTGGCCGTGGGGGTGGCCGGCGGCTTGGAGGAGGTGGCCGGCGACCTGTGGGAGGGGGTGCGTGAGTATCCCATACTGGCGGCTGCATTTGATGTGTAATCCTAGGGCTTTTGCGTGAGCAATCAATTGGATGTGGGGTTTTGCTATTTGGGGTTGAAACGGGGTATAATTAGGGATGATTGGAGAGAGAGAGAGAGAGGGTGTGAGAGGGGGATGGTAGAATTAAGGTGCCAATAGCTAGAAGAAAACATCAACATGTGATACGTATGATAACTTAGGGATTTGATTTAATTAGATTTAATTAGTGTTTGAGTCTTGAATTAGTCTTGGCTAATTACAAAGTAAAGGTGATTAGTGTGAAAGGAGAGTCTAGCTATGTCCGATAAACACAAGAAAAATATCGGGACGACCGTGTCGACGAGAGAAACGATACTACGATGATTGGTCACAAGCAAGGTCAACGAAAAACGGAACTAAAAATAAAACGATCAAACGAAGAAATATAAAGTTACGACACCCCTTCATACCAAGCTGTTTTGTGGAAGAATGAGCCATGAAATGACGTTCACAAAAAATTCCACAAATAAGTACTCTCTCAGAGGGTCACAACGATATATCACATTGCACGTTTGGGATACAAGAAGAGGAAACTAAAAATACTCGTATGAAAGGAAAGTACGTGCACGAAAGACGTACGATCGAGAAGCGATCGTGACACAGTGCCCCCAAGCTCCGCCACAGCCCACGCGCCCCGCCTCCGACGAGGCACCCAGCCCGCAGACGCCGCCGTCCCACCATCCCCACTGAGACCCGTACATCCGCCTCCCACCCCCTCCAGCTTGCCTTCTCACCACCATCGACCTCTCCTTCTTGCCATCGCGGTCGCTGTCGCTCCACCCCCAGCTCCGCCGCTACCGGTGCAAGGTCGAAGCCCCGCTGCGACGTGTGCTCGTATGGGTTAAAGGGAGATCGGAGCGAATTAACAAAGGGAAGTATTATTATGTATATTCGTATACGTATGTACGTATAAATACGTATATAATTATATTTACTATATGGATTTTTAGTTTTAAATTCATAGTAAATAATATAAGGATCGAAAAAATACACGGTAAGCGCCAGAAAATCGAGCGTGACATTCCGGACGCATTGGCGCTAATTTCATCTCGATCAGGCAAGTATATTTCCCTCAGGATTTTTCTAAAGCTAAAACATAATTACGTTGTTTTCACTTGATAATTAATAACTTATGGTTTTCACGCACACTTATGTACGATAAATTTATATGGCGTAGTACTAAACAAAACGCTCGTTTTGACAGCTTATTTGAAGTTTTTCGACGTGTTGTTTACTCTGAACAAATCATCGAACGTCTAAGATACGTATTTTATAATTTAGAAAATTAGTTTTTGATTGATTTTAAGCTTTAAAAAATTATAAAAAATGCCTATGAGCATCAGAAAAATATTTTCTTCTTAGATAAAATTATTTTCCTCACAGCTAGTTTTTCTAAAAATTATTAACGCGTGTTTTGTCATGTTTTAAGCTATAATAAAATTAGAACCAGCTACTAAAAATAAATAGAAAATGGTATAGGAATTAACCAATAAATCCTTGTGATTACAGGTATCGATTCTCGTGCACCAGCACCCTTAGAAGCTTTAGCTCTAGCCTCGGCTTACTACAACGACCTCGAAACCAGTAAGTCACAATGAATTCTAAATTTAGAAAATTAGATAGTGTACTAGTATGAACTTAGGATTTTATATATAGCTTCAGAACGGCTATCGACTTGAACCATCAACTAGAGACCTAATTTAATAGGAAACTGAACTTATAGTCTCAGAACGACTATTAACTTGAGCATACGTCATTTCCAACTTTCAACTGTGGTCGTTGTAGCATGCAACCATTTACTTGGGTAAATTGTGTAATACTGGAAATACCACATGCTCGAAGCATGGGATCAACATCATAGTTGGTGGACTTGTCTTTGACCTCAAATTTCATAGTATCTGCTTTGCTTTACTTTCTGGTTTTCAATAAGTAAGTCAATTAGTGGTCATGGTTTAACTATAATAGTAAATAGGGAACTACTCTACTGCTTATTAGTATAAACAATGGAGCAGATGTGATAATTGCTATTCTTAACATTGGTATCACTCGATTTCTAGGATCGTTTGTGCCAAAGTTTGGATCACACTGCTTGCGGGGATAGTGACCTGCTTGGCTAAACCTGACTGGTCGTGTATGCATGGATCAATGTTAAAACTCCAATTATCATCAGTTTGAAACTATTGATTATAAATACCTTCAAACGAGTTTCTTCAACCTTTCATTGCACGTAAACTCATGTTCACCATGATAACTCTCTACCACCCTTGCTTACCATGTCTTGATGCTTGTCACTTGAAAACTTTGCATGAAACATCGATACACTTGTTGCACGATTGCTCACGTTGAAACATGCACCTCACCTGCTGCATGCCATCTATGACTCAGTGAAAGCTAATGAATTATCGTATGGAATATCATGTGTGTAATATCTTGTGGAACATCTTATGGAATATCCTGTGGAACATCAAGTGGAATATCTTGTGGAATATCTTATGGAACATCCCGTATGAAACATGTACATAGAGCACTTGACACTTCACTGGGTTTGGGGTAACTCATAGTTTGAGAGAGTATGTGAGTGACTGGAGTTCATCTACATGTCCAGCTGCATGTGTTTAGACAATCCCGTCCCGCTGCTTGTGTTTCGACAAATATAACATGCTGCCCGTATCAACATCTTGTCTAGCTGCCTGCGTTTCGGTATTCATCTGGGTAAGCATACTCAGGCAAGAGATGAACTCAATGGTTGCATATCATACTCTCTGACTTGAGTCATGTAGTTTTAGTGTAGTTACTGCTTGCATAGTCACATTTACTTTATGCATTGCATGCACGTTACTTACCACACTTGTGTAGCCACCCGTACTTTACTTATCACTCATGTATGCATGACTGCATTTACTTTACTTGTCGCACTTGTCTATAGCTACTTCTTTAGCATGTTTCCTTACTTAGCCTGCTGCACTGCTGGTACAATTTGTTGTCTTCTTTCAATTCTGCTTACCTTTCCTTTACTACCCGGTTATGTACGCCTTGTCACAGTTGTTGTACTATACTTTATTTTTCGCTCTGGTTTGCTTGTACTTAGTTGCCTTTTATCACCTGCTATAGTATATTTGTGCACTGCTTCCTTTCTATTTTAAGAATTGTCGTGACTTACCTACGGTTCTATCTTCGTGGCACTGTAGACGACATACATGTTGAGGTAGATATTCCCGAGTTGGCAGAGACAGAGTTCGTCCCAGAGGCGGCAGATTTTAGAGTGCGAGTGGTGTTTTTTTCAGCTGTACTTCTTTCCTTTCATATATCCTTGTTATATAATATGGATTGTAATAAAATGGACACTATTTGAGTATTTTTGTGCATCTTAGTATCGTGTCTATATTGTTTTCACTGGTAATCTGCAGACCTGCAAATGTAATCAAATAAGTAACACCCCCCGAGAGTCGGTCGTTACAGGGTGGCCCTTTCGACTTACGGCTGATGACGCTTAGGGAGAGTCGTTTAGTAGCGAAGAGGTGGCCCCTTTGAATTACGGCTGACAACGCTTTCGAAGAGTCGTTCAGTGGCGTAGGGGTAGCCCTTTCGACTTACGACTGACAACACTTTGGAAGAGTCATTCAGTGGTGAAGGGGTGGCCCCTTTCGACTTACGGCTGACGATGCTTTTTAGAAGAGGCGTTTAGTGGCGAAGGGGTGGCCCTTTCAACTTACAGCTGACGACAGTTTGGGAGAGTCGTCCAGTAGCAAAGGGGTGGCCCCTTCGACTTACTACTGACGACGCTTTGGGAGAGTCGTTCAGTAGCTAAGGGGTGTCCCCTTTGACTTATGGCTGACGACGCTTTGGGAGAGTCGTTCAGTGGCGAATGTGTGGCCCATTCGAATTACGACTGACGATATTTTGGGAGAGTCGTTTAATATCAGAGGGGTATCCCCTTCGACTTATGGATGACGACACTTTGGGAGAGTCGTTCAGTAGCGAAGGGAAGGGTGGCCCCTTCGACTTACGGCTGACGACACTTTGGGAGAGTTGTTCAGTAGCGAAGGGGTGGCCTCATCGACTTACTGCTGATGACGCTTTGTAGGAGAGTCATTCAGTGGCAAAGGGATGGCCCTTTCGACTTATGGTTGACGACACATTATAGGAGAATCGTTCAGTAGTAGAGGGGTGTCCCCTTCAACTTACAGCTGACGACGCTTTGTGGGATAGTCGTTCAGTAGCGGAGGGGTGATCCCTTCAACTTACGGCTGACGACGCTTTGGGAGTAACTCGCACGAATTTCATCAATATGAATTCAGTTTATCCATGCTTCTTGAGGATCGGATCCTTTTAGTGGGGAGTTTTTATGGGATAGTTTTTGTAGAATTCATGAAGGCTTAAGGAAGCAAAACTTTATTTGATGAAAAAGACATACTTTATTGAAAGGAAAGATAAAAAGACATGGCGTACAGGTGTTTTCGAACTTCGTCGGAGTTCATTTTGTCTCATGCCTCTTTATTTGATCCTGAGCTTAGACAGCTTGCTAGTCGATCACCTTGGTGATAGGTGACCCCTTCACTTGCCCTTCTGCTTCGAGGATCACTCCTTGCTAGGTTGATCGTTGACTGGGTTTTTGGGGTGCCCTTGCTTGACCAGTGTATCGATCTCTTTTTTGAGAGTCCAACAGTCGTTGGTATCATGCACATAGTCATTGTGCTATTTACAGAATTTGAGGTCGTCTCTCTTCTCATATTTACCCTTCTTTACCGTCTCTTGGATCAACTCTTCTCATGGGGCATAAGCAAGGACCTCTATCTTAGGAGTGCTCGGTTTCGCGTAGGTAGGATGCTCCTTGCTTCGAGGGCTCCTTTCTCTGGGTCTCTTGTCTCGAGACTCCTGGCGAGGGGTTCACGGAGTTGGTTTCTTTCACCTTGTGTCTCTGCGGCGGGAGGGAGTGCCTTTCGCACTAGTTCCGGTTGGTTCCGCAGCCTCTTCGGAGATGGTGAACCGATCAGGTATGTTGAAAATTTCTACGACTGTGTTAAGGGAGAACTAGTGGAGGGCCCTTCATATGTGTTTATTTCGGACAGCCTGAGTAAGTGCCGCTATGACAGTCACGTCTAGCTTCTCTTCTACATCGAGCCTCTCGTTATTGAATCTCTGGACAAAGGCTCGAATCGACCCATTCTCGTTCTGTTTGAGCGAGAAGAGGTGGGAGGACTTCTTCTTAGGACGTCGACCCGCGACAAATTGCTTGCAGAACATTTTTGCCAATCCATCAAATGACCCGATACGGCCGTCGAGTAATCCTTCGTACCAGCTTTCTACCCCTTTGAATAGGGTAGCATGGAAGGCCCTACAAAGGTATGGCTCATCGGCCCCGTGGAGCAGCATTACATTAAGATACTTATGAATGTGTGACCACGGGTCGCCTCTGCCATCATAAGCTGGTAAGGCAGGGAGCTTGAACTTGGGAAGAGTAGGAGCAGAAGTGATATTCTCCCTCAGCGGGGTTCACCAAAGCACGGATCGAATGAGTAGAGATCTTCACTCTCCAGATTGCACGTAATTGGCTCCTGAAGGTCGGTTTGGGATCTCTTCTCTCCTTCCGAATCCACCTGCAGGTTGTGAGGGTTATAACCCGGGGGAGCCCCGTACATTACCTGATCCAAGATGTTACGAGTTGCTTCCCTATAATTGGAGGGGGTGGGTTTCCCCCGGAGAACGAAGGCCTGATTGTCGATCCACATTCCTCCATATTGGTAAGACACGGGAGTTCCGTTGTGTGGGCTGATCTCTAGTCAATCTGCTCTCGGATCACCCTGATCTCGGAGTGAGGTCGCACCCCTGAATGGTGTCAGGGTTGGAGGCAAAAATGGCTCATTCAAGAGCGATGTATTCCCCATGTTTTGGCGTATTAATGTTATCAAAACACCGAGACTCATATCGACCTACTCAGTGAATTGGGTGAATTCCTTCCAGGTTACCTCAGGCTCCTTGGTGGCCCTTGCTGGTCGTTTTGATGGCGATGTAGAGTCTGTGGCATCCTCCACTAGGACGATGTTCACTTTCTGCTTCTCCTTCGGACCTTCGATCGGTCTGACGTTGCTGGGTCCAGCTGACATAGTTTTTTGATTGCTTCATGATGTCGAGCCGGTTAACATTTTTCACAGATGGTGCCAAACTATTTAGGCCAAAAATGACTGAGACAGTTGTCAAGCAGACGTGGGCTCTTCGTGTTGAGTCGAAGCATCGTCAGTAGGTGAAGTGTGACCGTAGGTTGGAAGAACCTAGGTCGAGTGATGGATGTAGTTGATGATGCAGTACTCGATCAACCCTTGGACCACTGATGCGTCGATCATTCGAGGCTGGGAAGCTCGAAAATGACCTTCGTGGAATGTCACGCCCCGCTTCCCAAAAATATGGAGGCGAAGCGTGAGAAGGTCCGCTCAGACTTGAAGCTACAAAGCTGCAAGTCCGATAAGAGTCAATCAAATTTAAAACTTCATGTCCTTGCAATGCGAACGAAACAAAGATAATAATAATAGAATGAGACAAAAGAGATATATCTCAGAATATCCATAAAATAAGTTTCAACATCACAGAAAAAGCCACCAGGCTGAAATAAAAGAGAGTCTAAAGGCCCAAACATGGCCAACAAAAGTACAGCGTACAAAACCAAGGTGCCACGCACCGACAACTAACAACAAAACCTAAAGCAAAGAAATCTCAGCTAGGTCATCAAGAAAATTCACCGGTGTCCACAAAACTCCTCCTGGGCAGACATGGACTCAGGCTCAGCGTCAGCAAAACATCGCGTACTCAGCAACGGTCTCTGGCTCAGGGTCTAACATGTGACACCCAAAAGAGCAAGGGGCACATGTCAGCAAGTCTACAAGAGACTTGTGCAAGGAAACTGAAAGTAGGTAAAGCAACCTAGCAGTTCTAGCATGAATGCAATGACATGGCAGTTTAAAGTATGAGTGCAACAAGTAATGTAAAGTAAAGTAAGGTACGAGCATGGCATTTAAACATGGCATGGATGACAAGTTATACAAGTAACACTCACTAGTACAAGACAAGTAAAGTAAGCACCTCGTGCACAGAGATTCCGCCTTCTAACTAGAGTGGCTGATCGGGCCACTCCTAAGCTCAGGTGACCGTTTATCCCTACCCCTCCACGTGTATCGGGCATTGGTTTTCAACCAACACATGAGGCCCGCTTCTGGATCACGAGCCAGGAAGTGTTTTAACATGATGGCCTAGGGGTGCACCTAGCCGGAAACACGGAAACACGGATTGTACAAGTATTTTGTAGCGTGTGCTACGATGCAGCAATCAATTTGGATGACATGTAAGATGCAATGCATGGCAGTTAAAAGTACGTACAGATAAGGAAAGTAAACGTGACAGTTTAGTATGCATGAATAACAAGTTTAAAGGGTTGGATCTAGCTTCGTTGTCAAGCTAGATCAATTAGGTGACGGATCTAGTTTCGTTGTCAAACTAGATCACGTAGGTGTCTAGCCAGCTATCATTTCACTGACTAGTCTCTTTTACGCTAGGAACAAGGAATTGGCCTAAAAACATGACCCTACACAAGAGTTGGCAAGTTTCACTTGCCTGCAAGTACGACGTCTGAGAAACACCGTCCAAGAGAGTCCAAAATCACAATTATCCTACGTGCACAAGTCCACCGGCATAAAGTCCATATTATTAATCTTGATTAGTGAATTTAAAACATTTAAAACATTTTAAAAACATCAATTTTAGTCTTGATTAGCATGCAATTGGGTTGGGGGTCCTAGGGGTGCAGAGCGTTACCTCAACACGACGCGAAAGCTACACTGGCGTCGGGTAGCGACGCCAGGGGTTGGAATAAGAGAACGCGCTCCAAGTCCTGATTCCAAGTTGGTTTTCTCGCTGAAAAGTTCAGAGCATCAACCGGAGCAACGGTTCCAGATTCCAAAGCTAGCACGTGCGACGACGGGCTACGACGTGTCGCAACGTCGTACGTGGCAAATCGTCGGAGAGAAAACACCTAGGTGGGGCCCACAGTAGTCCTAGGGACCTATGGGGGACCCACAATACCCCTGGAGAACTTGGGGCCCATGATGACAAGTGGTGCGATGGATGCGGGGTTGCGACGAGTGGCTCTCGGTCGTACACAGCCAATACGGGGGATTTGCTCGGTCAGACACGCTTGGTGCGAGGCTTGCAGCGCAGCGGGCTGCAGTGGTGCGGCGGGGCCTTGGTGCGGAGGGTTTGGTCGGTCGGTGCGGAGGAATCGATCGGTCGGTGCGGGCGACAGAGCATTGCAACGTTTGCAACGTTGCAACGAAGCGGCGAGCGGCGATGCGGGCGGGCACCTCGGTCAGGCACGGGGCGATGCGGGGCGACAGAGCGGGCGACAGCTGCGGAGCGGAGCGGAGCGTGAGCGGGGGAAGCTCTCGGTCAGACCGAGGGCTTCACTCGGTCGTTGCGGATGAACGGAGGGGGCGGCTGTGCTGCGATGCGAACGGGGCTTGGTGCGGGGGCAGCTAGCGGTCGGAGCGGGGGAACGGCCTTGATTTCCTCGGTCGTGCGGCAGCTGTTCGTCGCAACGTCAAATTTGAGTTTTGGAAGAGGCGAGGGTTAATTTCTTGCGAAAATAGGTCTTCCTAGAGGTTGTTTATATAGTGTAGATGGGTTGACTAGGTCTAGGGCTAATCCTAATGAGATTAGGAGTTTAAAATAATTTAAAATTTGAATCTCAACTTCTCCAACTCACACAAGGATTTAATGCGGTCCAAATGAGCTGGAAATTGGCTCAAAAATTCTTTAAAATGTTTTAAACTCAAATAAATTTTCTTTGGCCGAAATTAATATAAAAATTAATTATTAAAAATATTATAAACCTTGTTAAAAATATAAAAGTGGTCAAATAAAACTCCAAAAATTATAAAATAAATATCGGGGTGATCGTGATGACGAAAGGAGCTAACTAAGAAGACGGATCTCAATTTCGACGTTGGACGACGAAACTAAAAATAGAAATGTCTCCCGTCAAAAGTGAGAATCGCAACGTCTCATCGAATAAGATTAAATTGTGGGAAAACGACTCAAGAAACGTCGTTCCAATTTAGTGCCACTATTTAATACTCTCAGAGACGTTCACAACGGCATATCACACGAAAGTGTTCACAAACAAACAAGGTCTAAAACAAACACGTGCACGGCCAAAAGCACGTGCACGAACAACGTACAACGAAAAGTGGTCGTTACATCCTCCCCACCTTAGAATAAAGTACGTCCTCGGACTTTCTAATATAGCTAGTCACTCTAGTAACTACCCCAATCAAGTCACTTTATACTTCAAACCAGGTATAGTCATTACATGTGCTCATATACGCACTAGGTAGTCAAACATTAATACTACCAACCCGTATATATATACATTCACGTACGTCATATACTTATACCTATTATAGTCAGTCAATTTCATACATGTATTTCGATCATATATATAAGCATACATCCCTTATATAACTACTACTTACCTAAACACAAACAATATTTCAGATACTCATATAAGGATAGTCTCACACTTAGCAAATACAATCATTGCTCTACATATAGATAGCTACCTATGCACGAACATCAAGGGTATACTACCCTCTAATGTTTCCTAGTATACATCCAACGCATCAACTCATGTAGTCACACCATACCATAATTAAATCCAGTTTCACTATATATATATACACACACACACACACACCACTACTATAGTTTCACAATATATAGTCATTAAAATGCATGCAATAATTTCACCGTATATTCACATCACATTCGATCCTATAACTATATTTACGACACGTCACATATACCATAGTCACCAATAACTATACCTTAAGCACATACTTACCCGTGCATGGTGCACACCCATACACGCTAACATTTCATTTACATACACCAATCATACCATCATATATCCAGTACATCTACACACCTAGTTTAGCTAGTACACATACGTTCATACAGGCAACCCTTAGTAATTAGCTACACCACAAGACCAACACCTATAACTATATACTGGTATAGCGACCCACAATCATGTACGTAGCACAACCAGGCACAAACACTCATATCACTATGCTTACATCAAACATCGCTATGTTCAATTACAAACATACATTCAATATACTTAGAGTATACCCACTCAAGCTTGAGTGAGACTCAATACACATATCAGAATATTCTATATACATAACACGGCATTCATACCTATACCAATACCACTCCAATATTTATACGTCTACCAATACAACCATACACATACCTTAAGTCAATCACACTTAATATTTAGTCAGGTAATACTCATGGTTCAATCACTCTATATACCATAATAATAATACAGACATCAGCACACATATAATTATAATACACTCCTTAATACATACGCATTCATCGTATAGTCGCACACATGTAACATATATATTCACACCATAGCCTACTACCTATAATTAGTATACCAACACCTATACATACATAGTTAAGATGTGCAATAGTCGTGTATACCTCACGGTATACACGCATACAACATCCCATAAAAGCAAGCAATACCAATCAAAATTATAATTCTACTATCATATGCATATCACCTATATACTCAGGCAACAAAACATAACTACTTACGTCTAAGCACAATACATATCTACCTACGAGCACATACTCGTACGTACTAATATATGGGTCACTCAATAGGCCTACTTTCTTATCTATACGTTCACCTATTATTATCACACCTAGCATATACATAGCTTTACCAATCATTTTATTTCAACCATTATAAGTATCTCTAACTACATACACTCCATTAGATATTCCAACACTAGCTCTTATATACACAGGCACCCCTAGTATGGTATAGCTAACCACACACAAATCTATAAATACTAACATACAAACAACTTCATAATATCACAAATAACTCCGAGTATGTATATATATATATATATATATATATATATATATATATATATATATATATATATATATATATATATATATATATATATATATATATATATATATATATATATCACACATTAGGCAAGCATTAACATACTATGGGGGTATACTCATTCAAGCCCACGTACACAACTTAGGTACGTGCGCTACGACACCTCACAAAGGTCCAAGGGTCTACTAACAACTAAGAGTTGACACAGATCTTGACGGGCACTAAAGTCTAAGCAACAAAGGGAGGTCGAGGTCGAAGGCGTGACGAGAGGAGGATCGATAAGCACAAGATCAGATAGGATGAATACAAAGAGACAGCTTGGTTAGGGAAAACTGTGATTCACAGGTGAATGTTTAGGTAGAGGAAAGGGAGATGTAGTGATGCTTATATAGGATACAGAAAAGAAAATAGGGTAAATAGCATAGGCTAAAATACGTGGAGTTTGAAAACTGTCGTACTTCAAAAGTTGAAATCCTCGTCTGTAAAGAAATATTTGGAGGTCGATAAAACGAGTTTTTCAAAATAAGTTTGAGTCGAATATTCATAATAAGAGAAAATTTTTTATTGGCTTATCGCAAATCATTAAGAAAAAGGAAGTAAATCATTCACACGAACATTAAGGACGTAGTTTATAGAAAATATTATACGGCAGTGATTTAATATAATGTTGTCAAAAGTTTTTGAAAGTCAAAGAATGAAATCATGTAACGAAAGAATTTAAACTCATGTTAAATGCTTTCAAAACTTTTAGGCTATGGAAAATTTAAAATAATCAATATTGAAACTACTTTTAGAGAACCAGGGTTTGCCAAAAATGAGAAACTGATTTACACAGGGTTCTTAATATACGAGCACAACAAGTCTGGTACGGATATAAAAATAATTGAAAGTATGTATGGTGCACGGAAAAATAATATTAGCTTAGTAGTAAAATTATCAAAATTTGTAATAAAGCTTTAAAACCAAATTACTGGGAGTCTAGATTAGGGATAGTAATTTGGGATAGCGAAAACGATTGGCATAAAACCGACTTGCTGAAAGCTGAAATTCTATGTGACTTGAAAAGTATATTAAAAGTAAACACGATGTATTATTCGAATGGCATAAATAAGGAGGAAAATTATAAATCGAATTGGGCAAAATAAAAGTACGGTTCAGAATAAAATTAATATATGGAGGGACGACACATTTACATAAGTACGAAAAATATAGGCTGGAAAATTACCATAAGCTAGTATTCAAAATTTCGACAAAAGTTTTAGAAATTTTAAATCAACGAAGGAGCATGAAGTATATATATATATATATATATATATATATATATATATTAAAATTTTGAACAGATTTAAAATTAGTGAAAGGGAAGGTTGAAAAATACTTTCAGAAGATTCAAGATTTGTAATGGAGAGGTTCGAAAATTAACGACGATCGTCATGAGGCGATCTCGTGAATCGAGACAAGGAAATTGGTCGGAAGATCAAAACATACATACGCCTAGGATATGAATCAGGAGAGTCTACGGGGAAAACTCCTACGGTCGATCAACTAAGTATTAAGAAGCTAAGCGCTAAGACTCTCTAGGGAGCTAGACGGTAATGAAATGCGTTCAGCTTGGCCCGACATCGATGACCCAAGCGAACGACAAAAGGAATCCTAGAAGTCTAATATGGTCAGGGGTAGACAAGGACCACTGGGGTAACTCCTACGACGATTAAATCAATTGCTGACAGGGGGTCTATCTAACAATCAGAGGCCTCTAACAAGCAACCACAGACGTCTAGCTAAGTCTTCTTACCACCTAGCGTCATAAGAAAACGACTAGACTCAGGGCTTATTACTCGGATGTTGCAATTTATTTAACGGACATTCCGTTATTATCGTTGTTTCGTTAATTGCCAATTGCAAGACTGGACCTGTATGGGCCACCAACAAAACCTGTCACGCCCCGCTTCCCAAAAATATGGAGGCGAAGCGTGAGAAGGTCCGCTCAGACTTGAAGCTACAAAGCTGCAAGTCCGATAAGCGTCAATCAAATTTAAAACTGCAGGTCCTTGCAATGCGAACGAAACAAAGATAATAATAATAGAATGAGACAAAAGAGATATCTCAGAATATCCATAAAATAAGTTTCAACATCACAGAAAAAGCCACCAGGCTGAAATAAAAGAGAGTCTAAAGGCCCAAACATGGCCAACAAAAGTACAGCGTACAAAACCAAGGTGCCACGCACCGACAACTAACAACAAAACCTAAAGCAAAGAAATCTCAGCTAGGTCATCAAGAAAATTCACCGGTGTCCACAAAACTCCTCCTGGGCAGACATGGACTCAGGCTCAGCGTCAGCAAAACATCGCGTACTCAGCAACGGTCTCTGGCTCAGGGTCTAACATGTGACACCCAAAAGAGCAAGGGGCACATGTCAGCAAGTCTACAAGAGACTTGTGCAAGGAAACTGAAAGTAGGTAAAGCAACCTAGCAGTTCTAGCATGAATGCAATGACATGGCAGTTTAAAGTATGAGTGCAACAAGTAATGTAAAGTAAAGTAAGGTACGAGCATGGCATTTAAACATGGCATGGATGACAAGTTATACAAGTAACACTCACTAGTACAAGACAAGTAAAGTAAGCACCTCGTGCACAGAGATTCCGCCTTCTGGCTAGAGTGGCTGATCGGGCCACTCCTAAGCTCAGGTGACCGTTTATCCCTACCCCTCCACGTGTATCGGGCATTGGTTTTCAACCAACACATGAGGCCCGCTTCTGGATCACGAGCCTGGAAGTGTTTTAACATGATGGCCTAGGGGTGCACCTAGCCGGAAACACGGAAACACGGATTGTACAAGTATTTTGTAGCGTGTGCTACGATGCAGCAATCAATTTGGATGACATGTAAGATGCAATGCATGGCAGTTAAAAGTACGTACAGATAAGGAAAGTAAACGTGACAGTTTAGTATGCATGAACAACAAGTTTAAAGGGTTGGATCTAGCTTCGTTGTCAAGCTAGATCAATTAGGTGACGGATCTAGTTTCGTTGTCAAACTAGATCAAGTAGGCGCCTAGCCAGCTATCATTTCACTGACTAGTCTCTTTTACGCTAGGAACAAGGAAGTGGCCTAAAAACATGGCCCTACAAAAGAGTTGGCAAGTTTCACTTGCCTGCAAGTACGACGTCTGAGAAACACCGTCCAAGAGAGTCCAAAATCACAATTATCCTACGTGCACAAGTCCACCGGCCTAAAGTCCATATTATTAATCTTGATTAGTGAATTTAAAACATTTTAAACATTTTAAAAACATCAATTTTAGTCTTGATTAGCATGCAATTGGGTTGGGGGTCCTAGGGGTACAGAGCGTTACCTCAACACGACGCGAAAGCTACACTGGCGTCGGGTAGCAACGCCAGAGGTTGGAATAAGAGAACGCGCTCCAAGTCCTGATTCCAAGTTGGTTTCCTCGCTGGAAAGTTCAGAGCATCAACCGGAGCAACTGTTCCAGATTCCAAAGCTAGCACGTGCGACGACGGGCTACGACGTGTCGCAACGTCGTACGCGGCAAATTGTCGGAGAGAAAGCACCTAGGTGGGGTCCACAGTAGTCCTAGGGACCTATGGGGGACCCACAATACCTCTGGAGAACTTGGGGGGCACACGATGGCAAGTGGTGCGACGGATGCGGGGTTGCGACGAGTGGCTCTCGGTCGTACACAGCCAATGCGGGGGATTTGTTCGGTCAGACACGCTTGGTGCGAGGCTTGCAGCGTAGCGGGCTGCAGTGGTGCGGCGGGGCCTTGGTGCGGAGGGTTTGGTCGGTCGGTGCGGAGGAATCGATCGGTCGGTGCGGGCGACAGAGCGTTGCAACGTTTGCAACGTTGCAATGAAGCGGCGAGCGGCGATGCGGGCGGACGCCTCGGTCAGGCACGGGGCGATGCGGGGCGACAGAGCGGGCGACAGCTGCGCTGCGGAGCGGAGCGTGAGCGGGGGAAGCTCTCGGTCAGACCGAGGGCTTCTCTCGGTCGTTGCGGATGAACGGAGGGGGCGGCTGTGCTGCGATGCGAACGGGGCTTGGTGCGGGGGCAGCTAGCGGTCGGAGCAGGGGAACGGCCTTGATTTCCTCGGTCGTGCGGCAGCTGTTCGTCGCAACGTTGCGACGAATCGTCGCAACGTCAAATTTGTGTTTTGGAAGAGGCTAGGGTTAATTTCTTGCGAAAATAGGTCTTCCTAGAGGTTGTTTATATAGTGTAGATGGGTTGACTAGGTCTAGGCCTAATCCTAATGAGATTAGGAGTTTAAAATAATTTAAAATTTGAATCTCAACTTCTCCAACTCACACAAGGATTTGATGCTGTCCAAATGAGCTGGAAATTGGCTCAAAAATTCTTTAAAACGTTTTAAACTCAAATAAATTTTCTTTGGCCGAAATTAATATAAAAATTAATTATTAAAAATATTATAAACCTTGTTAAAAATATAAAAGTGGTCAAATAAACTCCAAAAATTATAAAATAAATATCGGGGTGATCGTGATGACGAAAGTGAGCTAACTAAGAAGACGGATCTCAATTTTGACGTCAGACGACGAAACTAAAAATAGAAACGTCTCCCGTCAAAAGTGGGAATCGCAACGTCTCATCGAAT